>JAEQBH010006049.1:0-355462 GCA_016808115.1 Tetrastigma voinierianum | reverse complement strand
ACATTAGCAATATTCAATTATCCTACTCCGACGATGGAACGAGGATGACCAGTAAGATAACCCTTCTCCTTGCCCACTCGCCTTTTATAGTTGCTCCTAAATCTCAGGATCGATACGCACGATCCAATGGGGCAAGATCTAATGCCATATAAAAAGTTACAAAATTTACGCTGAAAATTACAAAGATTAATGGTAGATCGTTCTCTATAATACGACTATTAACCTGTTCTTTTTTTTTCCGACCGGGATGATCTTCCTCCCTAGAGGAAAGTGGGGTATCAGGTACTCGGGGCTCTGTGCCCAAGACTCGGGTCAACCGGTCCGACCTAAGAGCCCCAAAGGGATCAAGCCTAGAAGCCACCACCACGTAACGCCCTACGACCCTCCGTCCAGTACCCCAAGGATTGTAGCCCGTATCACCGGCCACGAATGCCCGCCAATCTCGCCTCGGCGCCCGCATCTCACATCCCTGACGTGCCTTTTAACTCAAGTGTTTACTTTCTTCTCGACGGCAACTCTACCAAACGGTTGCTAACCTGGGTCATGATTACAAATGTGGGAGTTCACCCATGAACTCGACCCTATCGCTCCGACGTATCAGAAAGCCTCTTAGCGCCAGCTCTATCGAAGATAGCTACGAATGCAAGCACAAGTCATCCTTCGAAATAAAGAGCCACCTTCCCTAAAGATCACGGGAAGAATCGTCCACTCCAAAAAAGACTGATCCTCTTTCCCTCCATAAAAGCAGAAGAAGTCACACCCAAACGGCGATTTGCATTCCTAATCAAGATTACTATCGCTCCAGTTCTCCTTCTGTAGTTAATTAACTTTGCCATCTGGAGTGGCGACATACCACGACCGCCGTCGGGCAGATATTTCATAAGGCCGCCCACCACAACGCTTCGACGATCCACCGACCTAACTGGAAACAGACCATGGCGGAAATGGATCGCCACTTGAAAGTGCCCTTCAACCATACTAGGGTTTCGGCTTGAAAATGGAGATGGAGTCGACTACGTAAGGAAGGACTGAGATTAGCTTCAACGTTTTCTTTTTTCTCCTTTATGCCTGGACAGGTTGAAGCATAAAAGAAGGAAAGACTTTGGCTCGAAGGGGAAGATGAAATGAAGTTTTTAGGTTTTTTTCCTTGTTTTAGCCCGAGAAAAAAAAAAAAAGAAACGAGGGAGTTACAGAGAGAGAAGAAAGAGAGAGTAATGAGAGATCATATTTTGGTTCAATTTTTTTTTGTTTTATTTTTTTAAAAGTCCAATTGGAATGTAAAGGAGGATATTTTGGGAAGAGCTTGTCTAGTCACCAAATTTGTTTTTGATACACAAAATTTTTTTTTCTGTATATAGTGAATAATGTATTTCATATTCTTTGTACTCTACTTTATATTTATTTTCATATTTTAAAAGTATGATACATAATTGTCTCTTAAAATATTATTGAAAAATCAAAACTATCAAAGTCGGACTGATTTGAGAATTGCTGAGAAATAGTGTGACGTGTCATATTTTAATCAAATTTTAATTTTGAAGATTTGCAAAATAATTGAATAGTTAAAAAAAGAAAAATACTTGAATAGCTTTTAAAAAAAGAAAATAATTGAAAATGAACCTTCAAGAAAAGGACAAATATAACCTTCCAATGGACGCCCGTCATTTTTTTTTAACATTTTGGTGAAACCGCGGTATTCTGCGAGGAGGGACTTAAGTTAGGGTTTTCGCTTTTTCTTCGAGGACACTGTAGGTTTATTGATCGAAGCAAGGATCTCCCAAGCACATGGATATTCGACAAGATCTGGCGAGTAATCGACTCGAAGATGTCGATTGGCTATGTTCCCTATCCGAATCTGAGCTTGTGAGTTTAAATTTCACGTGTTTGGTTGCTGAGAAACTCCTGGAAAGCAGAAAGGAAATTTGTGGCCTATTTTTCCTCCATCCTCTTGCTCCGCTCCAATAAACCAATTAAGCATTGAACAATTATTTGATATTCCTATATTGTGAAAGATTAGAAAGGGAATTTTTTTTTTCTTATTTCGATTTAATTGTCTCGGCAGCCAAAACTAGGTATAATTAATTAAGCAATTAAGAGTTAGACCATGATGGAGTTCAAAAGCAAGAACGAAATAACGGGGAATATTATGTCTACTTCTATTATCGTTTATTTTGATTCAACTTTCTCGGCAACCAAACATAGAGTTGCCAATTTCTACTTCCTAGAAATTACACTACATTTTTTGAAATGCTATTTAAATTCAAATGACAGAGATTAAGTATTTTGGCAGGATATGCTGATTAGCTTAAAAATGATGGTACTTCGACGTGCAAAAGTAATTGGTCATGAAGATCTTGCTGACAAGTTTGATTTGAAGATGCTTCGAGCCCTTGGTATGTTCTGCATTCCATATATACTACTAGGCAAGGACCTTAACCAATATGTTCTGATAAGCCATCTGTGTGTTATTCATATCCTGCAATAGCCAATTTTGAATAGATTGCAATTCACCAGAAGAGCACTCTTGCTCTGATTATTAATACTATCTGTTTGAATAGCCACTTCGAACAGGGGTTCCGAATTGATTGTTCAACATGATTTCAAAAAACAATCCAGTTAGGTAAGGTGATCTTAATATCACGGAGTTCCCTTTCTTAATGTAATATGATGAAAAGATCCAAAGTTCTGTCTGTAGGTAGAGATGCAAAGCGCATATGTAAAACAGGTACTAACTTTATAGAAGTGAATTAATCAAGTGATTTCTGCCCTCTTCCATCTGTGCATGTCTTGTAAGGATCTGCTCTATCTTAGGCATTTATTGTTTTGTTTGCAGAACTTACAGTTGCACAAGCTCTCTAGCTTTTTTGGATGAATAAAGTTTGTTTTTACATCTAATTCAAATAATTGAAATGCATCGATTATATGAAGTTTCTTTTTGTGATATCTCTTTCTGAAGCTTAATTAGTCTTATGTTTTTTACTGGAGTCATTTTGATGTAGAGTTGCAATTTATTATTTTGTTTGCTGATTAGGTTAATTCTCTCTGGGGAATTTGTGCAGGGTTCGTTTTGATGGAATATCTAGGAGGGAGGGTTAAGGATTTGTCAGCTATTCCAGGCTTGGCTGGTTTGGACAAGCTTTTAAATGAAAGCAATTTATTAAAGTTTAATCTGAAGGACACTTTGAGCATTGAAGAACTAAAGGCATGCATTTGCTCCAACTCAAAAAGAAGAACAGCTGAAAGGTAAGTTGAATCTCTAAGGCCTGTTGAAACTTAAGAATATCTTGGTTCTAGGAATAAATCAGGATGCCTGGGTTTACTAGTTTTAAAAGATGTTTCTATTGTTTTTAGCCCCTGAAGCAGGGTTGATAAGGGAGGATCAGGGATGAGTAGGTGTCAGGTTCAATTCCATGGACATAAAAAAATAAATAAAAGAAGAATCAAAATCCAAATAACAAAGCACTATAAAAACATTTGCCTCTAGCTCTTTTTTTTTTTTTTTTTTTGATCCTACAATCCTAGCACACAAGTTTCATTAGAATCCATTACTTCATTGAAGTCTCCCTCAGATTCTCCTTTGGTTATATCTCCTGCCAACCTCATCATCCAATTAAGCAATTCAAATTTAAAATTTGAAACATCCTTCATAAGTAGCCTGCATTTTTCTATAAGTTGATTGACAAGTTGGGAACTTCATGTTCTTCATGTTGGTGCCCGTGCCTGTGCCAGTACATTTCTGGTGCTAGGAACACCATAGTTGTTGGTCCTTTCTTCTTCTACGAGATGAAGTTATGTTTAAGGATTGTCACTGGTAGGTTCGGACAATGAGCTTGAATGCATTATTTGTGTTTTCTAAGCTTAACTTGCGAGGTTCATCATGTCTAATGTGAAATTTGCATTTAAATGTACATGGCAGAATCACTCAGATTATCATTTAGTTTTCTTACATCATAGCTATATCACCCACTCTTTGTAAAGTGGTTTGACGGACCTGGTCTGCAATCTTATGTAACATGTGTGGTGCATCTTGTCATTGATGCTATTTTAATTGTTTTATGCTCTAGAGGAAAAGAGAATAATTGTTGCCTTATAGCATATAAAATTTAGGAAAGGAGTGTTTGTTGCAAAGGAAGTTTTTGGCTTTGAAACTTAAAAAATGACTGACTTGTCTCTCTTAATGTAATGATGCATTATACGAACCAGTCTTTCTCAGCCTCCTAATGGATTGGTTCGTCGCTTTACACCATTTGAAGAATATTCTCCTGTGCAAGAACCTTAAGTCTTGACAATAAAACTAATTGTTTAATCAGAAATTAAGAGAAAGAAGAAGCAAACACTTACCTCATAAAATCTGAAGCTTTTAAATTCTCATCTTAATTCATTTTGACATTATATTTAATGTAATTATAGTTAGAAGTAAAAGCTTGTGAGATCGAGGTCAAGACTTGAAAAAAGAAGAGGAAAAAGAAAGAAGAAAAAGAAGTGTAGGAAGGTTTATGTTTGTCCGACTTGACTTGACTCTTCCTTCTCACCTATTTATGTTATTGATAGAATTACTACCTAATAAATATCTCCTAATGAAACATAAATAAAATAAAACACCTATGCAAGGTATCATGTCAATGGTAGCATCTGATTGAATATATGAGTAATGATTTGCTTTGCATTTACAATTCTCAAATGAAATGGCAGTCAACTTCTTTTGCTTGGTACAATTATGAAAGAGGATTATTCTCAATAAAGATGGTAGCTTGGTTGGATCTTGTTCACAAGAGTGGTGGAAGTCTTAAACAGTTACGTGAACCAAGTATCATTCACTCCAGCACAAAGCTCTCTCTCTCTCTCATTGGATCAAGATGGTTCTTGCATTGCTAGAGTGTGTAGAAAAAACAGCACTTGAATAGGAGTTGGTTCCTTGTCAACAAATCACATGCAAATAATTTGTTCCATAATGCAAATGCTAGCATGCTATATTCGTGTATCAAGGTCATGCTATTTGCCATTGACTTTATGACTAGACTGTGTGTGTGTGCGCACACTTGCTAAGATGGTCCTTGACTAGAAGCTTGTAAACCAGTCCTTAACTAGGAGTTAGTTCCCGGTCAAACGACCACATGCAAAAATTGTATGCTAGGGATACTTATATTAAGGCTCATATGCTATTGAGTTTTTTTTTTTTTTTTTTGATAAGTGTGTTCTATTGAGTATATGACCGTGGCTTAATATTTATTATTATTTTTTCCATTGTATTTACGGGTCTGTTCATTAATTTGCCCCATTTCAAGCAAATGTACTGGAAAGTGAGTGGCTCCAATTTTTAAGTGATGAGATAATATGACAGAGTCAATTTTTTTTACTTTTGACAGCATTATAGATGTTAGCTATATTTTTGTCTTCCAAGACATTGTTTACATGCCATGGACCTGGGTTTAAATTCAGATGCTTATCTAGTTAGTTTATTTGTTTTGTGCATAGATCTAGTGAAGAGACTGCTCCTAATCCGAAGAAACGGAAAACTGAAGCCAGGGGAAGGGACTCTGATAAAAACAAATAAGGTTGAAATACAGGAAGATGTTGCATCAACCAGATGAAGATTTGGGTCTAGTCACATGCACCAGAAAACTGAAGCGAGATGAAGAGATGGGTTCAAACAGAATATTAAGGAGTGTAGGACACTCCTAAAAGGCAACTTAGTCCTGTGATTGGCATGGGTGATGGTGTAAATAAAAGGTCTCAAGAATGTATTTATAAAACTGCTCATTGCGTGAGTTAATACCCCATCTTCGAATGTGCAAAGAATAGGCAAGAGAAAGGAAAGAAATATGGTAGAATTTGAATAGACGGAAAAGAGAATCAAAATGGGAGAAAATTATGCAGAAATGGAAGATCTTCGCATATAGGGTTCTAGAATCTGATCCCTTTCACGGGTTTCAATGCTAAATATATCGATGGAATTGATTACCAAAAGTGTATACTATCTTTTTCCTAATTTTGAAGCTTTGGTTTTAATTGGCATTTCACAAATCCTTCAAGCTATATTCACTTGAAGAGTTTCAAGCTCCAACCCCATCTTCTTCATTTTACCCGACCTTCAATGCTCAATGAGACTCTATTTTTAGCTCTCAAGATGAATAGTACAACTTAAGTTTTTGATGAATACAAATGTGCACTCTTGAATATGCAAGGAAACAATGCACTAAAATCTTAGATTGAGAATTGATTTACAAGAGAAATGGTGGTCGAGATTTAAATGCGATAAGTCTCATATTTGTTAAATGATCCTCAACACTTTATTTATAGAGGAGAACTTCTGGTAGCAAAAAGTCATGAACCGATCGATCGCTTTCTTTGAGAACTAGTTGTCGTGGGTACTCCGTAAGTGTTACCATTTTATAGTCGCTGGATGAATCCACGATTGTTTCACTCCAACCGACCGCTTTTAAAGGTATTGCGTGTTATTGTTTTATACGCTTTAATTTAACTGCTTTTCCAATCGATCGACCGTCATTTTCCGGGGTCTTTGGCATGAGCTACTACATCTAATCTGGCCGAGTTTCAATCCTCATCCTGGGCTCCTAACCATCAACCCATGACGACTACCCAGATGGATGTTAACGCATCCAATCGGGTCGAGATGTGCATCTCATCTGACGATAACTACCAATCGCTTTCAACCGAATCCACCTTAATCGATCGGACCGATTCATTCTATGCCAATCTGTGAAATAGTCCAATCGGGTTTATCTTAACCGGCTGATTCACCGGTCGACCGGCTGAGGTTTCGCGGTTCTCACCGGCTGAAGAGCCTCTAAATTTATCGACTCTCTAAATGCTCAAATTTATGTGTTGTCTCTTTAAAACACTTCTAAACCTTAGATGTTTCATTGAAGCACATTTTAGGATTATAAAACCTAAGGTTTTATGTTCGAACTCAAGTTTTCAAAAGATATGTAATTTTTGGATTTGAAAACTGAGTTGTGAATGATGCATGATAAATGATAAGATCCTGGGCTGATCAATGCTATCATCTTACATATTTCTAAAATTACAAAATCTTCACTGCTGCCGAACTTACAAATTTTAAGCATTTGCTTATTTCTGGATTTTAAATCTTGGGCTGATTGAGCGTAATTTCACTTCCTGCAGCTGATCAAGTACTTCATTTTCATCTTAAAAGTTTGAATATCTCCATTTGATGCTTGATTAATTTCAACCTATTATTCAACTCAATTTTAATCATTAGTAACCATTAACATTGGCTCATATCATCAAAACCCCACTTAGTAAAGTACCATCAAGTTAGCAATGTCCCTTTATTTGATGATGACAAACTTTGGTTATCTAGGAGTAAATGCCCCGCTCAAACCAATAATCTAAAAATAATTGTGTAATAAATATTTTAACCAATTCAAACATATGCAAGTAGCATTCAACATATAAGACAAGTATCAAGGAATGATGTAAAAATTATAAATGTATCATCCTCTTTAACATATAACTCCTATATGCATATTGATTCGTGCTACAAGAGGTGCTTAATCAACAATATTTATCCTAGTCTTCTGCTTAACGTTAAAGAAGAAATTACCTAAGATAGCTGCTGTGGTCGAACTAGGATGGGTTTCATTTATACAAACGATTCATAGCGGAAGTTCAAAATGGTGAATTCAATTGATTTTTAAGGTTTGCAAAACAAGAGGGGTATTGTTTGGAAAATCGAAATTTAAATACAACAAAATGTAAGAAGAATCTCAAGTGTCGCCTTACCTGAGGTCCTGGCAATCGAGGTCCTCGTTCATTTCTCAAGGCTGGGAGGATGACATATAGTCATTTCCCAAACCGGATATTTGTTTAGCTATAAAAACCGAACCCTAATAATGTTTCCTTGAAAGATAAAGATTTAACCTGGGCATAAATGTTCCTAACGGTAACATATCTCAAAACCTACCCTACAAGAATTAATAGAAACAATCCAACTGATAACAAAGGATCTAGTGATAAGCATCCATCAGAACCAAAAAGCTAGCCAAATACACGTTAGTGAGGGCGTGTTAAGAGATTTAAACCTAGATTGAGATAAATAGAACATAAATACCCATAAATGCGCATGCTAAAAAACATGGGACCCCGAGTTACCTCCAAATCTCAACTTAAAGCACTCTCTTCTTCAAGGAGGAAGAGGTGGGTTCAACTCAACCATCCTCCGAGCCACATCCTCGCAGGAGTGTTCGTGTACCGAGAAAGCGGAGAGAACAAAGAAAATGGAGAAAGGAGGAAGCAAATGCATAACCGCGCCACCGTCTCTATTGCCGACGTGAAGTGATTGATCGTTTTGTACAAACTGAGACTTATATATGCTCGTATTAAGGAAATTACAAAAAATTGAAACTAAAAGCTATTGGCAAGGACAAATGGAAGAAACAAAAATCGCGAACAAAACAACAAAAGCGTGAAATGCGTGAGAACAGGGGTCGCATGATGAACAAGGCCGAGCCGTGAATGTCATAGAACCAAATTTTTAACGCCCATTTTTCTTTCACTTTTTCGCTTCTTCTTCCTCGATCCGACCGCAACGACGAAATAATTAATTCTTCGCCGGGATCGACTCAACAATTCTTGCATAATTAGCTCGCAAAAATCGTAAATTTGGCTACAAAATGCGATAAGTAGAATAAGTAGGGACCTTAATGTGCAAATCGGTTAATTAGAATGATTGGGCGACACAAAAAGTACCAAATCTATAATAAATAGTGGTTCAAAATAAAGACTTTGGCACGGAATCACATATCTTTCTACCCCTTTGGCAAAATAAAAAGGAACATAGGGTTTTGGACATAAAGACATCTCCCCTTTTGAAAGTACATTTAAATTAGGGTTTAAGAGTTAGAGTTTAAGCATAACATTTTTCAAGCAATATTGACAATTAAGTAATTCAAACAATTTTTTTACAAAGAGATGACCTCTAATTGTCTTCTAATGTTAACAAATTAACTCTCATTAAGGGGTTTTGTGAAAATATCTACAAGTTGGTTCTCGGTTCTAACAAACTCAAGTGTACTATCCCTTTGCGCATATGACCCTAAGGAACAGGCTTAATTTCTATATGTTCGGTTCTGTGAGTGTCGCGACAAGATTCTTTGATACGCTAATGACACTTGTGTTGTCACATTTTATGGGAATATAAGAAAATGTCAAACCAAAGTCACTAAGTGTTTCATCCAAAGTACTTATGCACATCCTAACCCAACGACTATGTATTCGGCTTCCGTCGTTGACAAAATAACCAAATTTGTTTCTTGCTATGTCAAGACACAAGTGAGTGACCTAAAAAGTGACATGTTCCACGAGTGCTTTTTCTATTAATCTTACAACATCCAAAGTTCGCATCCAAATAGCATATCAATTCAAAATGATCACATTTTGGATACCAAAGACCAATATCGATAGTGCCTTTTAAATATCTAAATATTCTTTTAACTGCATTCAAATGAGATTCTTTTAAATATCAAAGACCAATATCGATAGTGCCTTTTAAATATCTAAATATTCTTTTAACTGCATTCAAATGAGATTCTTTAGGACATGCTTGAAATCTAGCACATAAACATACACTATACATGATATCGGGTCTACTAGCCGTTAAGTATAACAAAGAATCAATCATGTCTCTATATTTAGTTTGATCAATGGGCTTACCTTTCTTATCCATGTCAAGTTTGATGGATGAGCCCATAGTGTGGCCCGCCTCTCACTTCTTCCAAATCAACTTCGGCGTAGGTCTCTGCGTACTTTGCTTGATTTATAAAGGTGTCCTCCTTAAGTTGTTTAATTTGAAGACCAAGGAAGAAGTTGAGCTCTCCCATCATGCTCATTTCAAATTCGCTATGCATAAACTTGGAAAACTCTTCACAAAGTGAAACATTAGTAGTATAAAATATAATATCATCAACATAGATTTGAACAACACACATGTCATGCCTTCGCTTAATGAAGAAAGTTGTATGAATTTTGCCCATCTTGAAATCATTAGAAATAAAAAAATTTCTTAGCCTTTCATACCAAGCTCTAGGAGCTTGTTTTAAGCGATAAAGTGTCTTTTTAAGTTTCAAAACATGGTTAGAGAAATTAAAACTTTCAAACACTGAGTGGTTGTTCAACATACACTTCCTCATTTATGAAACCAGTTAAAAAAAAACTTTTCACATCCATTTGATATAAAATAAAGTTTTTGTAACAAGCAAAAGCAAACAACATTCTTAAGGCTTCTAATCTATCTACAGGAGCAAAGGTCTCTTCATAATCAATTCCCTCTTGTTGATTATATCATTGGGTCACTAATCTTGCTTTGTTTCTAACTATTATGCCATTTTCATCCATTTTGTTCCTAAACTCCTATTTAGTACCAATAACACTTTTATCATTTGGCTTAGGTACCAACTCCCAAACTTCATTTTTTTCAAATTGATCGAGTTCTTCTTGCATAGCTATAACCCAATTCTCATATACTATAGCATCATTTAAATTTTTGGGTTCAATTTGAAAGATAACGACAAGGTTAATGCAAATATTTCTAAGAGATGATCAGTCCTACTCCCAATTGACTGACCACTATAATTTGATATCGTGGAGGATTTGTACAAATTTCACTTCTTAGAAGTCCTTATTAGATTCTCTCAGCCAAGTTGAGGAGGTGGGGGAGGGGCCAAAGGTGATTCCTCTTCCTTCTTTGAATTAATTTCCTTTCCTTGTTGATGAACTCTATATTCAATTTGCAATCTTCCCATGGAGAAGTCCAAACCTACATCATCATCAACACTTTCTCTTCTTTCAAGAGAATCGTTAGATTCATCAAATACTATATGGATGAACTCCTTTACTACCATGGTCCTTTTGTTGAAAACTCTATAAGCTTTACTTGATGAAGAATACAAGAAATATCCCAACATTAGATTTGCATCAAATTTTCCAAGGTCGTCCCGATAAGTAAAATAAAGCATTTACTTCCAAATATTTTGAAATAACTCGATGTTAGGTTTCATTTTTCCAAAAGTTCATATGGGATTTTGAGTCCAAGAGGGCATTATCAAAACTCCATTCAATATATAAAGTATTGACCGCTTCAGCTCAAATATAAGTTGGCAAATTGTTTTCATGAAGTAGTGGTCTGCCATTTTTCTGTATCCTATTTTTCCTTTCAACAACCCTCATTTTGTCGAGAGTTCTAGAACCGAAGTATGTTCAATTTCATGCTTATCATAAAATCTTTCAAAGTCACCATTTTCAAATTCCCTTTTCATGGTCACTTCTTATATAAGAGATGGTAAAACCTTTTTCATTTTGAATTTTTCTACTAAGCTGTAGAAACCATGGAAGACATTATTTTCTCATTGTGAGCATAGAATAAGACTCATATATATATATATATATATATATATATATATATATATAGATATATATATAGAGACAGAGTATATATATATATATATATATATATCTATAGAAGTCATCCACAATCACAAATGCATATGATTTACCTCAAGACTAGTAATCCTTGAGGGTCCAAACAAATCCATATGAAAAAGCTCAAGAGGTCTTGAGGTAGAAATGAAATTTTTGTTTTTAAAATATGTTTTTATTTGCTTTCCCATTTGGCATGTTTCACAAACTTTATCTTTTTCAAAAGAGATTTTAGGAAAGCCTCTAACAAGTTCAAAATCATTTTATCGAGTCAGAAATGAGATTCATGTTCACATGTCCCAATCTCCTATGTCACAAATCCTTAAATTTTCATCGGCATGCTAGAAAACATGTATCATGGCTCTTCATATTTTGAAATATCAATTATATAAACATTTTCATTTCTATGGCCCATGAAGCATAGACTTTATCATTTTGAGAACTTGATGATGCAATGAGAAGACTAAAAATCAATTTAAAAACCTTTGTCACAAAGTTGACTAATGCTCAAAAGATTATGTTTCAAAACCATCAAACTTTAAACCATTTTCAATAAGAGATGCAGAATTATTACTTATGTAACTAATGTCCACGATTCTACCTTTCCCGTTGTCTTCGGCTGTCATGTACCCTCATTTTCTTCTTGTGAGGAAAGCAAACTTTGACTCATCTTCAGTCATGTGCCTTGAGCAACCACTATCCAAGAACAATTTCTCCTTCTTTGATCCTTACAAGAGAAAATTAAGAAGCTTTAGGTACCCAAATCTGTTTGGGTCCTTGGTCCTGGTGATTAGTGATTTTTGACTTTTCAATCCAAGCTTTCTTTGACTTAGAGGTTGAGACCTTTTGGGATCCATTCCTAAGAGGACAAGTACTACTAATGAGTCCTCCTCTACCACAAAAATTGCAAATGGTTGAGGGATTTTCACTTATGGATTCCTTAACAAAGTAGTTTTTGAAATATTTTTCATTATTTGAAGATTTGTATCCTAGCCCCTTCTTATCAAAAATGCTTTTTTGGCTAGCCAGGATCATGTCAAAAACTTTTTGTCCACAAGAGAATTTTGAAAGGGAAGAGATCAACCATTCATTCTTTTTGAGTAGTTTCTCATTTACATTCTCAAGAGAAAATTTTGAAGCTACAACTTTTGAAAAATTTTCTTTGATTTCATCGAGTTCCTTTTGAAGCTCAAAAACTTTCTTCTTAAGTGAAGTGTTACTTGGCCTAATGCTTACTTATGTTTATGCCACTCCTCATATTTAATAATAAATTCATCAATAAAGAACTTATCTCATCTTGATCCCTAAAAGCCATGAAGCACATGTTGACAACTTCTTCCTCATTTTCAACATCGAATGAATTTTCACTTTGACTTCATGTTGCCATCATAGCTCTTTCTTTTCTCTGGCCAGGTTGTGGACAATCACAGGATTTTATATGACTCATTTCGTGACTTGTAACAAATTACTTCCCAGTCTTTCTCTATTTTCTTTCTTCTCTTAAAGGACCTTCTTCCTCAGAGTTACTTTTCTGTAGGTCCTTCCACTAAATTTATCCTCCAAAGATTAGCCATTTTTCACTCTCTTTCAGGATGAGGGCACATCATCTTCCATGTCAATGATTTTGTTTCCTTAACGATTCTCTCTTCGAGCTGAGCAATACTTTTCTTTTTGGCCTCTACCTCTTGCATTTCCTTTCTGGTCTTGCTAATCTTCTACTCATAGTCACTAAGGAATTGATGTTGCTCAAGAGGTAGCTCTTTCAAATCTTTTCATTCTCAATAACTTCCGCTTTTTTAACTCCATCAGAGGCAGTATCTTAGAATCTTACATCTGTCTTCCACTTACCCTATTTCCCAAGCCTTTTCAAGTCCATTCACAAATATCCGTGAACCTAGTAAATATCTCAACAATAGATTCATTAGGTTTCATTTTGAACATTTCATAATCATTAACAAGAATTTTAACTTTAGTATCTTTGACTTGGTTGGTTCCTTCATGTGTAATTTCAAGTATCCTCCAAACCTCCTTATGCCATTTTGCATTGACAAATTCTATTATTCTCAATTCTATCCATAGCATATACAAGATATGAATAGCTCTTGAGTTTAATTGAAATTCTCTATTTTCTTCTTCATCATACTCTTCAAGAGGTTTTTGGATTTTATTTCCATCAACATCTTTCGTAGGGAAGTGTAACCATAGATTGTTTTCCAAACTTCCAAATTAAGATTGTAAATACCAAGTCATTTTCGTTTTCCAAAATTAATAATCTGAATCGACAAAGAAATAGTTTGCTGATGGAAAATTTTCACCAAAAGGTTTGAGCTAGCTTTTAGTTTTAAGAGCACTTCATTTTCCTTTTAGATGATTAAGTCTTGAAAACAAGAGGTCCTAATACCAATTGAAAGTTGGACATGACTTAGCAACCTAACCAAGAAGGGGAGGGGGGAATTGGTTTTCTCAAAAAAAATTTGCAAAACAATAGAAAATCTTCAATTTAATTCAAGAACAATAAATAAAGAGACAAGAATAGAAAGTGCAAACTCATATTTGTAGTGGTTCGACACACCCTCGCTACGTCCACTTTTCAACCTCAATCTAAGCTGAGGTCTCATTAGTTTCAAGCTCCAACCCGAGCTTCTTCTTGTTACACTTGAATTTTGGTTCCAATGAACACTTCACAAATCCTTCTGCTTATACACATCAAGAGTTTCAAGCTCTAACTCGATCTTCTTCTTTACATTCGATTTTCGTCTAATTGACACTTCACAAATCCTTGCTTTATACACACTTGAAGCCTCTTTAATGCTTAATGCGACTCTCTCTCAACTCAAAAGGGATCAAATACTAACCTGGGTGATTTTATACATAAAATGTCTTGAATATGCAAGTGAAATGAATGCATCAAAATCTTATATCGAGAATTGATTTACAAGAGAAATGACAACAGAGAATAAATAACAAAGCCTCATCTTTGTTAAATGTGATCCCTAACACTCTATTTATGGAGTGAGAACTAGTTAGCAAAAAAGCTACGAACCAATCGATTGTTTTCCTTACAAACTAGTCTTTGTGCACTATATGTTATCATTTTATACCGCTGAACAGTTATCTTAATGAACTGTCAATTCATTTCACTTAACCGATCGATCATTTCATTTAAAGGTATCAGAGGTTACTATTTTATAGCTATCGAATTTAATCGCTTGCCTAACCGGGTCGACCGCTTGCTCTCCGGTCTTTAGATAAGCCACTACATCCAACCCGGGCCGAGGTTCTGTGACCTCATCCTAAGGCTCCTGAACCTGCCTACCGCTTCAACGGACTGGGCCTCCCAATGGATGCTATTGAATCCAATTGATTGAGATGCCTCCCCATCCTATTGATAATCTGCAACTGCTTCAACCGATCAACTCCGCTTATCCAAAGATGCTACACCTGGTAAAGTAGTCCAACAGTAGAGATCGTGGCCCAACTTGGCTGACCAGAGCCTCAACTCTACGAATCTTTAAATGTTCAAACTCACGTGTTGTTTATTTAAAACACTTATAAACATTAGATGTTTCACTAGTTATTTTGTGGTTATAAAACCTATTGGCTTTATGTTCGAATCCTGCTTTCAATCGCCAACCGGCGACTTTAAATGCTCAAACTCATGTGTTGTTTCTTTAAAACACTTCCAAACCTTAGATGTTTCATTTTACAAAACCTAAGGTTTTATGTTCAAACTCAAGTTTTCAAAGGATATTCAATTTTTGGATTTGAAAACCGAGTTGTGAATGATGCATGATAAATGATAGTATCCTAAGTGCACAAATGCTATCACTTTACATAGATTCTTAAGCTTACAAAATCTTCACTACGTTTGAACTCGAGTCTTCGTTACTCATTACTGATTTGCAATTCGTTATTTGATCTGAAAGGGAACTTACTTCCAAGAGCTGATCAAATACATCATTTTCATCTTAAAGCTCACATTCTATCTGATGTTCGAGATCAATTTCAACCTATCACTAACTACATTAACCATCAAGAATCAATAACATTTGTCTGTTATCATCAAAACTCCACTGGGGAGGTATCTTTGGGCTAATGGTTTTCTGTTCTAAAAAACAATGAGGACAAAGAATTAGGGATAACATGTTTAGTTCCCAAAGAATTAGTGGGACTTTTTTCTGTTTTCCATTTTTTTTTTTTTGTTATGGAAAAGCACATAAATCACTCAATCTTATGTAATTAACAATTTTAGAAAACACCAAATAGCTTTCTTTCTTTTTTTAAAAATTCTAACTTTTTTTAAAGTTAAACATGTTCGTTGGGACATAATAAATTGTCCCCACTGACTCCTGGACTCTCCCCTTCTATATGCCCTTGTTCAAACGTTACACTCTACCATATGAATTAGGCATGATCACTCATAATTTTCTAACATACAATGATTTTTCAAGCTAATTTTATAACTTTTTTTAAAGAAACCTAAATTTATCACTTATGTTGAAGATCGATGTAAAATGTAGTGAATCAAAGTGTTAAAAACTTTAGATGATGATGCAGCATCTAAGTTAATAACAAAAAGAATCAGTTCCATGTCTACACATTTGATAACCCAAAACGACTGTATCACCTTAAGATTCATATCTATAAGATAATAGATGAGCAAAAATTTGATCAATGGGCGATCAAACTTTGTCATCCGAACTCGCCAACCGAAACCCACAAAGAAGTTAACCGCTGATGCGACGACACAACTATCTACTATAACAAGTTGGTGACAAAACACGTCGCAACATATTAACGACAAAAATACGAAAAAACAAAGACAAATTCATATCGTGTAAGAGACTTTATCGCGGAAAATTAAACTCACGGGAAGTCGACCGGCTGATAATCTATCAATCGCTGCTTCAATCGATCATCTGTCATCTTGTGATATAATCCCAGGACCACCCAACCTAGACCGATCCAACCTGACATGTAAGACCGCAGTAAAATTCCACTCTTCAAAAATGCGAAACTGGTGAATTTCCTCACGTAACCAAAATTTTCTGCATCTCTGATGATCGAAACAGATTTCAATTAATCGAATTGTGTCATGAAATCTGTGACACACGCCGAATTTCGCCGACTCCGGTAATAATCGTAATTTCACGCCGGCGATCGGCATCGAGGTCGAAACTGCTCAGAGATACGCTGACGCGACAAAAGTCACCTACTACATGTACTCTCGCGACATGTCGCAAGATTGCAGACGAGCAAATTAACACTTTTTAGATTAAGTCAGCGGTCAAAATCAAGACAAAGGACACAAGTGGAATTAATGAAAACGTTAACGAATGAGACAAAGTTAATAAGTTGTTCATCTTCTTCATTTTGAGACAAAAACGGCAGTGAGATGCAAAGATACCGATTTTGTGATTTTTAAAGCGAGAATGAGCTCATTCTTTCTAAATTTGCGACTGTCAGGACCGCCTGCTTCGACGAGCAAGAAGCAAAAGCTGATCTATCATGCACAGTGGCTAGCTACGCAGAAGTATCCGATTTTCAGGAGTTCCGACAACTCCAAGAGGTGTGAATCTTTCCTACTTGTGATATTATTCTAATAAGAAATTACGTAAACGGCCAGTGATGTTCCGATACTGATCACCGCGGTTTTCATTCCCA
This sequence comes from Tetrastigma voinierianum, assembly GCA_016808115.1. Classification (NCBI taxonomy): domain Eukaryota; kingdom Viridiplantae; phylum Streptophyta; class Magnoliopsida; order Vitales; family Vitaceae; genus Tetrastigma; species Tetrastigma voinierianum. The sequence goes on along the minus strand of JAEQBH010006049.1, from coordinate 338,341 downwards.
AACATCAGCCTACATGAGAAAACTCTATCATTGCGGGCAAATGAACAATGCCAACCCGAGGGTTTCAATTGCCTGCGAATAGTGACGTGCTTTTCGTGTGATTTTATGATGTCGAGGATTCAAAATGAATTGCTTTTATGGTTTGTTAATTGTACTCTACGTGAGCTAATTTTTGTGTTATCGATTATGAATTTGCATAACATGATTTATGTGGATTAATTATGTTAGTATATACATGTTTTATATATTAGCATGAGTTTGTTGAGATTGGCATCATGCATTCCATATGTATTTACCGAATATTAGGTGTGAGTGCATGACATGAAATGAAACAAAAACGAAAATGTTTGTGAAAGGAATTTCAAGGAAGATTTTCCAAAGAATCATTTTAGTCGTCTTCCAACACTTTTGACAGGACCATGGTCGCTTTCTCGAAATATCCAAGAATTTGCCTCGAGGGTAAATTTAATGTATTTACCGAATTTAGAGGAGTTTTCGAGGAACAAAAAGCTTTTGTTTTGAAACCGATTATTTTACTCTCGCATTCTACTATAGTGCATACGCGGAGTGAGCCAAGAGGACTAGACATGACGTCATGTGTACATTCGAGTAGGTTCATGAAATCATTAATGTGATTGTCATTACGCACATGCACTTGTGCGGGGGAGTAATCCATGCAGTGAAATTATCACTATCGGGCCTTGCCTACCCTCGTCGAGGGATCACTACTGTGCATGGGAGGTGCACGAGGACGGCTCGCAGAGGTCGCTTTAGAAGAAAGCCAGATTTGTGGCTTTGGTATTGATTTTGTATAACATGTATTAAGTGTAAATTGAATACGTGCTGAATTAAGAGTAATGTAAAACTCAACCATGTAATATATTCGGGTCGATATATATTTTATGTGGTATTAACGCAGGGCCTATGGGCCATTATTTTACTCGCACGTGACCCCGTGGTCATCAGAACCTGCCAGATGTGTTTTGTGACTGCAGCCCCCGCATAAAAGGACTCGCCGATTTTCATGAGCGGTGCCTAAGTTACCTAACACTACAAATATTCGCTGGTTGACCGGGTCACAACGAACCCCAAGCCAAGGCCATACTGTATCGTGAGCATGTATACGATATACCTAGACTCGATGGCAAAAGGTAATAATGATGTATCAGGCTTTATGCGAATTGCAGGCTACAATACGAGTCATTGCAGATGAATCAGGTGGATTTGTGTGCTCAGAATGTAAATACATAGGAAAAAAAATGATGTGAAGAAATTTTTCTAAGGCTTTTACAAAGGTAAACCTAAAAAAAAATTTAATAAATTTATTCGCTATACCGGAAAATGAAAATAAAAAAAAAAAAAATATATATATATATATATATATATATATACCGGGTGGTTTTTCTAGTAGCTAAAATGAAAAAAAGTGCAGAAACATGGAATGGGCACGCCCAATTTTTTTATTCGAGTGTCACAATACAACAAACTAGACAGGATGTGCTGGGGCCTGAGGCTAGCTGTAGGGCGACGGATGTTGTCACACCTCGATTCCCGATCTGACCTGATTAGCAAATCCGAACTGAGTTCGGGGTGCGAGACCATATACTTGGACTCTTTACCTGATTTTTTTATTTTTATTTTTTTATAACAGAATCAAAATATCATATACAAATAAAAAGAACTACCACCGAAGTGGTGTCCATCAAAATCTATACACATTTACCGAGTCCCATTTACAAATACAAAACTGTACTTTTACATTTACAAATTAGAGCGTGGAACTTAACAGATAACCTTACTAGTCAGTTGGCCCACCAACGCCAGCTTTCTGACATCTTCTTCAGATCTACACCTGACAAACCCGTGCTAAGCTTACTTTTAAAGGGAAACATATGTCTTATGCATATACACATTTAAAGCATAAAACAATAACAGATATCCGAATTTTCAGGCATTCATATAATGAACTTATACAATTACTTATGCTTATACAGACTTATTCTTATTCAGACTTATACTTATAAAGATCTCTGATCTTATATCTATAAAGATACTCATTATTACGAACTTGTTTCTATAACATTCTCGATCTTATAATTTACTCGTATCTTACACTCACAATGTGACTTATTCTATTCCATCTCCCGTAGGACACATACTTATTCAGATTCCTTATAAATCAGATTAACTTATGCATATACTTTACCTGAGGTACTTATCCACATACTCATATTTATCTCAAGCTTATACTTGTTTCGATCTCCCGTAGGAGTTACGTGAACTTATGCTTATACAGAGTGCACTCTGCGCATCACAAGGTCGTATACTTATACCATAAAGGCTTATACTTATACTACCTGAGATTGCACTTGTTCGAGGCAAATTCGTAGGTACTGGCTGCAGGATATTACGAACGTGATAATCGGTATCATGAACTATTCTATACCTAAGTACCCGTAAGTACTACTGCTCAAACGTTCCAAGAGACTCACACTCTGCGGCTTATATCAAACTTATCTTATATTCTCATATGGGAGTACCCGTAGTACACTCGAGTTTATCCTTATCCGGAGCTTATACGGAGATACCCGTAGGTACTATAGAGATTAATCAGATACAGAAGTACCTGTAGGTACTACAGAAATTAATTAGATACAGGAGTACCCGTAGGTACTTCAAAACTTATATTTATACAGAGATACTTTTTATCTTGTACTTGTACTACAAAGCATATCCTTGTCTTACGGATCTTATACTGGTATTACGGAGCTTATTCTCAGACTTCTGATCTTATTCTCAGATTTCTGATCTTATATCAGACATTTGATCTTATACTTTGGTCTTACCGATACTAGAGTACCCGCAGTACTAATCGGATTTATACTTATATTACGTAATCCTGTACTTATTTTACCGATACATGAGTACCCGTAGGTACTAATGACTTATAATTTATTTTACCGATACTTTGAGTGATCTGCAGGAACTACTAGACTTATACTTATCGCACCGATACCTTATCACCTGCAGTGCATCTACCGGACTTATACTTATATTACGTAACTTATACTTATTTCCATCGATACCTTTTGTTAATTCGTAGTGTACTACCTAATTTATACTTATATTACGTAACTTTATACTTATTTTATCGATATGAGTACTGTAGGTACTACGTAGATTAATCGGGGATACAGGAGGCCCAGAGGTACTAATAGTAACAAATAGCGTAGGTACATTCAGATATTTACTCTTATTCTTTATTCAAAGTCTTATCATATAACCTAAGCCACTACTGCATCAATCATAAGAAATGAGTAGACGCAACACAATAAGTAATCAAGATACTATACAAGCATCAAGTGTCGTGAAGACAGCAGAGTGCCGAACACCGACAGACGTGGGCCCGCCCACGTCAGAGTGCCAGAAGACTCGCCAGGAGCGCTCAAGCACCGATCGACTCGCCTCGCCCACGCAGAGTGTCGCAACACTGCCAGAGTGTCAGCACCGATCGTGATCGCGCCCGCCCACGCAACAGAGTGTCAGAAGACGCCAGCAGGAGTGCCGGGCACAATCAAACGCGCTCACAAGACGCGATGTGGAGCGCCGAAGACCAACAGAGTGCCGGGCACCAATCGTAACGTCCACTCATTCATTCTTCTGGCCCTAGGTAGTCATATCACATCTTCGTATTTATAATCTTCTTAATCACATTCTGCATCATGCAAATATTATCTTTCATATTCATATGTCTATGTTCATATTTCGCTGCTTTCATGTTTCATATCAAATTCATGTTTCATGAACATATCTATACATATTGCATCCTATTTTTGTTTCATACCTCTTAAGCATATGGTACTTCATATACTTATACTGTGAATACCGATGTATTCACACATCGCTCATGTATTCTCGTCCCTCACGTATCTAGAAATCGAATCATTCCAATTGAATCATCTAAATCTAAAGTTATGGCATTTTCATGCCAAACTAGTCAATTTTACCCTGACATAATTCAGAACATCAATTTCTGGCTTTTTATGCTTAACTTCATACCTGACCCTAGTTCTTTGTATTCATTTGAAGCCAAGGTGCGGGTGGTTCATCTCCAACTGACCACCGCCCAAATCGGAGCACCGAGACTCAAGTTACGTCCTGAACAACCAGGGCTAATCTATGTTAAAAAACGGAACCAGAATCGGGCTTCGAACATGCTTTACTTTGAGTGAATTTTTTGTGTGCCACATAGAATCAGGATTGAAGATACCCCACTGTGGGATGTCTGGGTTCTCCTCAAGTCCTGCTTTAACCAAAGAACTTGAATCACCCAACCTAGATCGTAAATGAGCAAGCAGCCAAAATACAAACGTCAGTCAAAATAAAACAGATCACCTGCACTTGCATAACTTGACCACAGACATAAATTTCCTCAAATTTTGGCCTAATATGGGTTTTTCTTCCTTTCCATGGGATTGTTACCCACATCAACTCACTCTATATACACTGAAAACTCACTAAATTCATCTCAAATCTCTATTTACCTTCAATTCATCCTTCATTACATATCTTTCTCTAAAATCTTCCATGAATTTCTCCCAAAAACAACTCTAATATGAGTCATAACCCATACACAACCAAACATGAGGTTTCAGTTCAGGTTTATCTGAACCCCAACTCAATCGCTTTCACTAAAACCATGAATCAACCCAAAGGGAGGACTCATGTTTTTCGCACTACTTCCAAATACCCACTTACTCTCAAGAATTTTCGCTGGGGATGAAATCCTACCAAACCCAGAGACAAGCCTACAAAAATTTCCTAGAATTCCATACAAAACCATAAGATCCCATTTCCATGTAAAATCCATACCAGCAACATGGGAATCTTGGGCTACTCTTGGGCTTTATTTTCTTCTTTCTCTTCCTCTTCCTTCCTTCTTCTTTCTTCTCCCTTCTTCTCCTCCACTCGCTTGTTCTTCTTCAAAATGAGACCAATTTTGGTCTTAAATCAAAATATCTCAGCCTTGTTTAGCTCTCAAAAACCCATTTTTTCGTTAAGTTTTCATTTTTAACAGTTCTTAGGTTCTTCTCTTTTGCAAATCAACTTAGACATAATTCTATTTTAACCCTAAATTTTTCATCTTGACTTTTATGTCTCCCTTTAGTAAATTACATATTCGCTCTTGCATTGTGGCACTTCCTGCTCTTCTTGATCGAATGTTCTCAAGATTTAAATCACTAAACATTCAAATTATATTTACAAATACCCTAAACATGCCTAAAACGACTAGTGGTATATTTCGGGGCAAGCACAGACAAAGGACTCTGGGCCACTAATCCGCCGAGCCTACCTACGATACTCAAGAAGACACGGGCCACAACACGGCTGTAGCGGCCACGATAAGGCTCATTTCATCGTACAAGGCCAAGGTAAATACATTCGCGAGCAAACAATATGAGGGAGTCTTGATACAAAAAATCAGACATGGCTTGGGCGAAGCCAGGTCGCAATATATCGCGAGCACAGTCGCGACACGGCGCCGCGACACGGGCGCTAGGTGTCACACACGCCGCGACACGGCTGCGGTGCTAAGGCGGAGCGCAGGCCAGCGTCACGATACAAATTTTGTATCGCGATCGACGCCCGCGACACTCCGGCCAGGTCGGCCACGTGCAATGACACGGCCGTGCGCGCCGCAACACGTCACGATACGGCCGGCCTGGCGTAGCACGCCGCAGCAGCGCGTAGCCGGGCCAAGGGTGGGTGTACCGTGCACTCGACTCACACTCAGCCGCACCGCTCGAGTCTGCTCATGAATCATAAACATCGTCTACGGAGCAATCGCTCACGAGGTTTTCAAAAATAAAAATAAAATCAAATCAAATAAAATAAAATAGAATAAATTTTTTTAAAAAATAAAATAAAATAAAACAAAATTTTTGCCGTTGATTATGATTTAATATATGGAATTAATTGTCTCAGACACGGCGAATGTACGGATATCAGGTATGAAATGTTTTCAGATGTGAATAGTGTCTCAAAGTCGTGTTTACGCCTTGTAGATACTACATTAGAATTTTAACTCTGCCATTCGACATGTGTATGATGGCTAGTCGAGGGCGAGGACGAGGTCGCTCCACGAGGTGCCACCAAGCACCACCGCCACCGCCAGCCACGAGACTCCGTAGGATCGCGCCGGCCGGCTATTGCACAAAGCAAGGCGCCAGTAGCCGCGAGGTCCGAGTAACCTCCGCAGGTTTGGGTGGCACATCATCCTTCGACATTCACAAGGGGGAGGAGATCCACGGTGGCGCACCACTGGTTCCGCACCGAGAAGGTGTTAGAGGCTGGCGAGATTACCTCGGCACGACCGTGGATTATCAAATGCTGCCCGGGGCTTAGAGCGAGGCCCAAGTGCATGGTGGAATGGGCAAAGACCTCTGCAGGTTCCAGAGGCAATGACATGCGCAGTTCCAGAACCGCCTACGGGTAAGCATTTTCCGGATATCAAGCCACACGTGAAGAGTTACGAGTCGACGCAGTGGGACGCATGACTGCGGATGGATTACGTGACAGTTCACCTGAAAGCGTACTCGCTTTGCCGATGATCACGCGGGCCATAGACATGGCCAAGGTCGAGATCTTAGAAACGGGCTAAAAGTCATTCATTCAGTGGCGTGATCGCAGGACTTCGCCTTACGTATCACGGACTTATGGTCACTGGGACGACCCCGACCATGTAGAGAGAGATCGAGGATGCTCCTGAGCACCTCTGATGCTGGTGTTAGTAGCAAGAGGGAAGGAGAGAGCGGCTCTCTTCCAGCTCTCGGAAAGAAGCAAAGGGCTTCTAGTTCACGTGGTTTCAGGCGTGGCCATTCGGCCGGTGGACAGATTGTAGTTTACGAGTCAGTCAAGGCATGGTGTGCTATCAATGCCGCAGCCTGACACACGAGGAGGGATCGCCTCAGAGACAGAACTTGCTCTCGGACAAAGACAACCCAACACTAGAGGGACAGAGAGGATACGATATTCTCCACGCCCTAAGACAGCCGAGGAGCCAAGATTTCCGGGCCTGTGGAGCCGCACGGCACCGCCCGTTATTACGCCGCGTAGCCAGAGCCAAAAGGCGGGCCGAGCAGCGACGAGGCCCACAGGCAGGGACGTCAGGAGTCCAAGGGCGTGTCTACGCCATCACACCACCGTACCGAGTCAATGACCACCCAAATCTATACATGGTAATGCTTAATATCTCGCCACAAGAGCGTTATTTGATTCCCAAGGCCTGATTCATTCACACAGATCGCTGATGCATAGAGTCAATGAGGTCGAGGCCCCTTGAGGAGCCCTCAGATGAGTTCTCCCTAGGGATGAAAAGGCGGTGGGATAAGGATGATAAGGCCGGGCTGTGCCGTAGATCTCGGATTTACCACAAAATGTGACCCCGAGGGTCACGGACATGTCGAGTTCCGACGTCATCCTGGGGATGGATTAGCCGACAAATTTATAAAGTCGCGATCGACAGAATGTGCGAGGTTACCGTCACGCCAGATTCGCACTGTAGTTGCATCTCTGTGGACAAGCGATATTTCGCCCCGCATATGTAATGAGTCCGTATGTCACGGATACCGCTGGCCTCCACAATGAGCCTTACCTCGGCGGACGAGGTGAGACCGTGAGACTTAGATCTACCCCAGTAGTCGGTGCAACATGAGATGCCCGACGAGCTAACGGATTACCTCCGCAGAGGTCAGACTTCTGTGATCGAGTTACACCCCCTCGGGTACTTCGCCCATCCTGCTGACCAAGACAGATTAAGACCAATGAGTCAGCAGAACTCGAGTCCGCCCACAGAGCCACCGGACAAGGAGTTCACGGGGACCGAGCACTTCACCACGTGGGCGCCCGGTTCTATTTGCAAAGAAGAAGACAAGACCCTTCGACCGTACATCGACATGGGCAGCTGAATTGGTTACGATCAAGAATCTGCACTAATCAGCGGCGATTGATGACTAGATGATCGCCGAGAGGAGCGCAGCGCCCACTTCCAAGATAAGACTTCGCACCGGTAACCATCGAGGGTCAGTGGGAGTACGTGAATCTCTGGCACAGCCGCTTAGGACACGTTATGAGCACTTCGAAGCCACAAGGATGCCCTCGATCGACCGAACGCGCCAAAGAACATTCAAAGATTCATGCATGTGGTATTCCAACCTTATTCGGGGACCGGGCCACGTGAGTCTTCGTGGATGACATTATGATTTACTCCCGCCGAGTGGGAGCATGAGTATTTCGAGGATTGTGTTACGCTTGCCGAGAGACCATCACCAGATGCCAAGTTCAAAGAAGGAGTTTTCACATCGAGGTGATTTTTGCACGTGTGCCTTGATCGCCATACCGACCTGCAGAAGGTCGAGGCTACGATGAGTCGAGAGGCCGTCGCCTTCGAGATACGCAGCTTCGATCGGGCCGGGTACTACAAGAGATTCATCGAGGATTTCTCCCGGACAAGTAAAGATTCCATGACGATCGACTTAATGAGGTCAAGTTTGACGGGATGATCACGCGAGGAGGCATTCCAAGAGTCAAGATGGTGCCATTTCAAATTTCATTCGATAGTCCCGACAGGGATGGGGTACTCAGCAGTATCAGGATGTTCCCGAGGGCCTTAACTCGGGATGTGTTTGATGCAATGAGGGTAAGAGCTTACCGCTCCCACTAATCAAGAATAATGAGCGTGACCATCTCACACACGACATGGAAGTCAAGGCCGTAGCCGCCAAGATCTGGGCACCACTACTTATACGGGCGAGGAGTTCGAGGTGTACTGTCTCACAAAAGTTTGAAGTATATTTTCACGCAATGACCTCAATATGAGGCAACGTGATATATGGATGGAGTTCCTAGAGGATTATGATCGCACTTTGCATTACCACCCCGTAAGACAAATGGTGGCCGATGCACTCGCTTCAAGTCACGGAGCATCGCCAAGATAGCTTCCCGGAGCCGCGATGCTCGAGACCGTGGGAAAGCTCGTGACCGCGAAAGCGTGCTCGTGAGTACGCTGGGAGTTTAGTAATTTACACCGCCTCGTGAACGCAGTGACTGAAATCCCAAGGCGTGACGCGAGATGTTGTCCATCGTGACCCGGCACGCCAGTACATGTGACAAGCGGCCTGACCATCCATCGTGATGAAGCCCTGATGTGGCGACGGTAGTTGGTTCCCAATGATCAATTCCAGAGAGGAGATTCTCAGTGAGGTCATCACTCACTACATCCACGGTGATATCATCTCGCGTGGCATTTAGCGACGAGAAAGACGGGACTTGCTTCACGATGTTCACATCGCGAAGGTTAGTGCCGAAGGCAGTCTGATCATCGATGAGTGATCGAGTGGTGAGCGATCACTTACGATTTTTGGCGTCGATCGATCATCGTGCGGGGCGGACACGACGAAACGCATCGAACACACGGTTCATCACTCACGGCATCTTTGATTTGTGATCATCACAGACATCGAACGATCACGACACAGCATCTTTATGGTATCGACAGATTCGAGACGACGGACACTCGAAGAGTCAAATTGCGGATTTATCAACGGCCAACCACGAGCAACTCCCATCGTAGGTGCTAAGAGTACATAGGTGAAGAGGATGCGCGAGCATGCGTCCCGGATCATAAGGGTAATGGAAGAGAATTCGTCTCAAGGGAATTCGCCTCACAACAACAGCTATCGCGAGTATATGATGGCACCACAGGTATCAGGATGAGGCCATGCAAATCACCGATATGTCGGGACCGAGCCGGGAGAGAGCTCCATCACTCGGGCCCCGATCCGACAGGAGACACCTCCGAGAAGGTGAGCTTGATACGACATCGCCTTCTCACTCGCCGTGCTATGCGCATAAGAGCTTGCGTCGATGTACGACGCCGAATCTCTAGAGTTTCGGGAGGCTCCGGTGGATCACGCTCTTCTCAAGGTGATGCCTAGTTATGAGTTTCAATAGTTCTGGCACGGAAGTTATCACCGAGGTTCATCGGGCCCCCGAGATACTCGATGTAGGCACCGTAGCTGCACTATCTGGGCTTTACCGCCCACATGTCGTGTCCACGGCGCATTTCACGCTCCATGCTCGAAGGTGTACACTCCGCATCCAAATTTACGTAGCGGGATCGGGAGAGATCGAGGCCGATACGGATGGACCTTCGGCGAGTGACTAGTTACAGACATGGAGCAATCCGCGACAGCGTTTCAGCGCACGCAGCACGCGAGTACAATGAGGGTTCTAGCGCGCACCATGGAGCTCGGAGGAGTCAACGTAGAGTCACAAGACACGATGCAGAATCATCCCTCTCATAGTGGACGGCAGACGCATGTACTGCTTAATACTTAACGACTACTTATTACGCATGGTATAGTGCACGCATACGATGTGAGTCGTCGTGGATCAGATTTAATTTCGATGAAATTTTTAGTTATGGAGAATGTAAGACCCGAGAAAATTCCAATTATTCAAAACGTAAATGGTAATTTTTACTAAAATCTAAAATTTTTCTAGATCTCGCACGACAAAACAGACTTCACCATCGGACCGTCGCGAATCTAAATTTACCACGTCGACTCGGCCAAATTCAGAGACAGTTTAATTTCACGCTTTTCGATAAGACTGTATCGCGTCAGAACCGTGTCTCAGAGATATGCACTTTAAAAGTCACCTACTACATGTATTATTGTGACACATGTTGCAAGATTAGAGAGATGATGAAAATGGATGGCTTAGATTAAGCCAAGTATCAAAATCAAGACAAAATGACACAAGTGGAATTAATGAAAATGTTAATGAGAATGAGACAAAAGTTAAATAGTGTTCATCTTCTTCATTTTGAGACAAAACGGCAGAGATTAAGAGCTGGATTTTGTGATTTTGTAGAGAGACGTGGAGTTCTTCTCTCTAGATTACATCTGTCTGGACCGGTTTGCTCTCACGGGAGCAAGAAGCAAAGTCGATCCGCGCTGAAATACGCGGGCATCTCCCATGTGTGAGTTTCACAACTCCAAGAGGTAGTGATCTTTCCTACTACATATTCTTCGCCAAGAGCTGCGCGACGTTCGATAATGGATTAGTCGTGGTTTCTGGCCTCAAAACATTTGAGTCGAGCGGAGAAAATCCTCATCAGCCAGAAATGCGGAACAAAGGCAAACCCGAAAAGTGTTTCACCGCTCACGTGAATAAAGGACGTGATTTTCGTGTGATTTTAAGGGCGTTGAGTAATTTAAATGAATTAATTGTTGCGGTTCTTTAATTAGCAGCCCATGAGCTAATTTCGTGTTATCGATCGTGGAATTCCGCATAACATGATTTATGGGATTAATTATGTTAGTATATACATGTTTTATATATTGAAGATGAGTATGTCGATTAACATCACGCATTCCATATGCAATCGGAGCAACCTAGAATATTAGGTGTGAGTGCATGACATAAATGAAACAAAAACAAACGCTTTCAAGGAAGAAATTTCAAGGAAGATTTTCTCCGAAGAATTGCTCGAGAGTCATTCAACATATCACTTCTAGATGAGGACAATGATCGCTCTGAGAAATATCCAAAGAATTCGCCTTTAGAGGGAAAATTAAATGTATTTACCGAATTACGCAGAGGAGTTTTCGAGAACAAAAGCTTTGTTTTGAAACCGATTATTTTACTCGCATTCTAGCTAGGCATATGTGAGGAAGCCGCTGAGACTGGGACAATGATCGTCAGTATGTACATTCGAGTAGTTCATGAAATCGCCAATTGATTGTCACGACATGTGCATTTAGCGGAGTAACCCATGTAGGGAAATTATCACCACTGGCCTACTCTACCCCGTCAAGATCACTATTTCGTGTGATAGTGGAGTGTGCACGAGGATTCGGCCTCAAGAGGTCTGCTTGTGGCGAAAGCCAGACGTGGTTTCGTATTGATTTTTATAATATGTATTAAAATCTGTAAATTTGAATATGTGCTGAATTGTTATAATGTAAAAACTCAACCATGTTATATATTCGGTCGATATATACTTTGCGGTATCAATGCAGCCCCGCGGCCATTATTTCACTCGCATGTGGACCCCGGTGGTCATCGCGAAACCCGTTTGTGACAAAGTTTTGCGACTCGCGTAGCTCCCATACAAAGGAGACTCGCCCGATTTTCAAGGAGCGGTGTCAAGCTATCCGACATCCATCAATATTCCTTACGGTCGACGTTGTCAATGATCCCCTGGTTTTGGGGCTACGTATTAACCTTAACCAACCGACCGACAACCTTAACCGATCGACCGGACGAGGTTATCGGCCATTGAATCTCTTTAAACGCCAAACCTGCGTGTTGCTTCTTTAAAACCCTTCTAAACCTATATGTTTCTATCACATTATTTTAGGATTATAAACCTAAAGTTTTATGTTCAAACTCTAGTTTTTTAAGGATACGCAATTTTTGGATTTGAAAACCTAGTTGTGAATGATGCATAATAAATGATAGTATCCTAAGTGCACAAATGCTACCACTTTACATAGATTCCTAAGCTTACAAAATCTTCACTTAATGCTTAAACTTGGAGTTTTGGTTATTTGTCATTTTGGATTTGCAATCTTGGTTCTTTGATTTTAGTAAAACTCTCACTTCAAGAGTTTGATCAAATAATTATTTTCATATTAAACCTTAAAATATCTTCATTCGATGCCTGGACACTCTCAACCTATCACCAACTTTAATTTAGCCATTAGTAACTAATAACCTTGGTTCGTTATCATCAAACCTTAATTAGAGGTATTTTGGCTAACGGTTTTTCGTTCTTAAAAACAGTTATAACAAAAATTAGATAATATGTTTGGTTCCTAAATAATTATGGACTCAATTTCGAAAATACATAAATCACTAAATTCAGATAATAAAATAGTTTTAGAAAACACCAAATAAGCTTCTTTCTTTTTTCTTTTTTCTTTTTTCTTTTTTCTTTTTTTTTAATTTTCAAACTTTTTTTAAAGCAACATTTTAGTTATAATGCAAGAATTGTCTCCACTGGACGGTGACCCTCATTTTCTATGTCCTGCCTTTTGAAACGTTGCTTCATTATAGCACTAGGTATGATGAGCTATAATTTTCTAACATAATGATTTTTGATTAGCCAATTTATAACTTAAAAAAAAAACTAAATTTAGTTTGATTTAGGTTAGCCTCGATCGAAACAAGGAATCAAAAGTGTTAAAAACTTTAGAGGATGACATAGCATCCATGTTAATAACAAAAAGAATCGATTCAAGGAGTACATATTTGATAATTCAGAAATGCCTCGAATACCTCTAAGATTTCATATATGTAGCATATTGATGAACATAATTTGATTCGACGATCGAATCCTCATTATCCGAATCGCACGAAAACCCATAAAAAAGTTAATCGTTGACGCGACGATGTGATGAGACAACTACCTATTGCAACAAGTCAATGACAAAACACGCTACAATAGATCAATAATAAAAACGCAAAAAAACAAAGACAAATTTATATTGGTGTGAAAAAAAGTATTTTATTGGAAAATAAAACTCATATATAGGGAAGAAAACAATGAAAGTAGTAATTTTATATCAAGAATGACAAAAAAAATCACTCATTCTCACTAACAAACAAGGATGTTAAAGAGAGAACAAAAAACGGTTAAGTTTCAAAGAGAAGTCGTTTAGCTAATTTATAACTTAAAAGTGTCTTTATAGTTTAATTTTTATTATTACAAATTAAAGTGCTATGTTTTCGAGTTACTTTTTTATCTTATTTATTATTTCTTTCAAAAGTTGTAAGCAAACTTAAATACGCAAGCTTGATCTTTAGATTTCCCGAATCTCACAACTTCTTAATACTTTTCTCACGCCATTAAAATGCTTTACCAAAGCACGTTCCCACTTCCCATCATGTTTTCTTAATCTTTCACAAATCTTAGAAGAATCAAACAAAATTCTCCTTTTATAAAGTATAAATTAATAAATACATAAAAGTACATGTCTATTGGGATAAGCTTATTTGTTTCATGATTTCAAAATTCAAAGTCATAACACCATAAGGGGTTTTAGTAACTAAATAATTAAACATTTTAGTTATAAGGTAGTAAATTATCCTCACTATGATTCGAAACGAGGACTTCTTTCTTTCCTATATCTTATATTTTTGGAACATCGAAACGTTTTACCATATGAGATAGACAAGATGGGTGAAACAATCTTAAAAATTTGAGATATAAAACCATTATGTTAAATTTAAATTTTTAAAATTTTTAAAAATAACTTTTAAAATCATTTGGTAAAATATATAATGTAAAAATATTCTAACTGTATGCAAAACCCTGTAGTTGATTCATGCACCTGAGTAAATAATTTTTTATATTTAATTTGATTTTACTATTTAATTAATTTTATAAAATAATGTCCATATTGTCGATACGATGAACAACTTGGGGGATCACCAGCGTTAAAAAACACAAAGCATAATTTAATGGAGAAAATCAGAATTACATCACCTGGATTTGGAATCCATGAATGTCTTCGAGCGCGGAATTACGGAAGAACCCGCAGCAAACGACCTCAAGATCTTCCGAATGACCATTCGGGTGACACTGGGTCAATGAGAATGCCTCTCACCGGGATCTCTTTAAAAATATTTTCTTCGTAAACCGTATGTGAGAATCAGGATGATCCTGGGGGCTCGAGGACTCGAGCTTTTATTTATAGAGCCTCCACCACTCTGCCCCTCTAATACGGTCGGCCATACTACCTCCACACACCCTGCGCCCCCATAAGTTTTATTAAGAACCGTATAATCTCACTTAATTGTAATTAAACTTAATCCGGCTTAATTTCAATTAATGAAGCCCACTTAATGAAAAATCTTACATTCTCCCACTCAAGGAGCATTAATCGAAACAAAACCGTGTGCGCACCTCATATCGGGTTCAGAGATTATTCTTAATAGTCAATCCGATCCCATAAAGTCTCGAACACCGAATCATGGCGCATCGTATGTACTCACGCAAGCCCTTCCATGGTCATCACGAGTGCTTTCAACTTTGCATCGACATGGATTCAATACGGGTAGTGTGTTTAATGCACAATACCTCATAATGAGTGATACTTCATGTGTTATCCATTTTGTTAGTCCATAAATTCCTTCTCCTTGTTGTCACAAACCTAAAGTGTCACCGTAGAATATCCATCACAGGTTCCAATCAACTCAGACATATGTTACCTCGATAGGTAACTTTACTTTATGTAACAAAACATGTCATAAGGCCAATGCCAAGAATGCCCCATAGCCTCGTATTCAAGGTTTACACAATGCCTTGAGATTTTCAACAATTATATGTACTCAACTCAATAAACCTACATTCACAAATACCTTATCGAATGTAAAAGAGTTAATACAAATTCAATTATTACAAAAACGTAATGAAATCGATTCATCCTTCATAAGAGCAACATAAAACTTAATAGCCTCCCACTAATTCACGCATCCCATGATACTTAAGCCCATGTTAATGACACGTCGATCAAATACACAAGTATTAAGGCCTTGGGCTTAGCTGACCGCAATCATATCATCCGCCGATATGTGCTCCACTTCAACGCCACCGTTAACTTTTTCCTTTATGGTCGCATTCAATTCTCCATGTGCTTAGACTTCTCAGACCTCTCGTTGTTGTTAATAAACAACATCAAGTAGAAGTTATCATTACAATACAATTGTATGGGCCTATCCACAAAATCAAACAAGGTTAACTCTTAATGAGGTTTCTGAGCCAAATCAGCTCGAGTAATACGAAAAGCATGCTACAACTCCGTCGCATGGCAGAGATGCAATTGATTTGCTTTCTCACTTTCCACGACACCGACTCGCTAACTTAAAAGATATAACCAGCTTGTCGACTTCTTTTCATCCCGATGTACAGAAGTCCGAATCAATACCCAACTGTACCGTGAAGTCCTAACATGTTTGTAAATCAACATATAGTCTTTTGTCCTCTTTAAGTACCTCATAACCTTCGGGCAAAGAACCCAATGATCATGTCCCTGGTCTGCGATATCCCGCCTAAGTCCCACGCAAAGGCACATCGTGCCCAAGGCATACTGAAAGCATACATAATACTCCCAAGTGCACTAAAGATAAGGTACATTCTTCATTCGGGCTTTCTCTATCCGACGAGGACATTTGCGGATAGACTCAACTTATCACCTTTACGTACGTGAGCAATCCCGGCTTACATTGTCAAGATGTTGAATCTTTCTAAAATTCGATCAACATACGCCTCCGAGATAAAACCCAATAGTCCGCAAGAATGATCCCTATGAATCTCAATGCCCAGACAAAAGACGCCACCAAGGCGTCCTTCATATCAAGTTCGACAACATCCTCTTTGTCTCATGCAAGAAACTAAGGTCACGCCAGTAGCGTGATATCATCCACATGTAGTATTAGAAAATGAATTTCCTCCCACCGACCTCGCAGCATATACATCGATCTACTTTGTTCTCAACAAAACCATATGAAGCAACAACACTATGAAACTTTAAGTACCATCGCCTGTGGCTTCGCTGAGACCATAAATAGACTTTTTCAGCCTACATACAAGTTTACCCGAATCATTTGCCACAAACCTTCTGTCGCATCATATAGACTTCTTCATTAAGGTCTCCATCGAGAAAGGCGCTTTAACATCCATCCGTGTAACTCCATATCAAAATGAGCAACTAATGCCATGATCACTCCGGAAGAATCTTTAGAAGAGACTGAGAAAGTTGCTCATAGTCTACTCCTTCTCTCTCGAAAGGAACCTTCGCTACTCGCCCGGCTTCTAAACTTTTCAACCTTTCCCTTGGGAGTCCCTTTAGTCTTATACACCCATTCGCGTACCCAACGGGTCTATGACCATCGTAATCTAATAAGTTCCCAAACTCCGTTATGCCTCATAGATTGAATTTCATCTCTCATCGTATCCAACTACGCCTGACAGACAAGAAACAAATTCTTCCTCATAAGTTATCGGGTCACTACAGAACCAATATCGTAGTCTGCTTCTCCTCCTATATGAATTTCAAATAAATCCTGCGAGATTACCGATCGTCTCCCAAGTGGGATCTTCCATCGAGTAGTAATACTACATTCTGCACCCGAGCCTTGATGAACTTCACGGAGATCGCCTCAACAGATCCCTAGTCTCAACAGAAGTTCAATACAGGTGTGGGAGTTTCACACTATCTCAGATGGAGGAGATACGTATACCACATTACTCATCGTACTATCATCCCCGCAGCCAGGAGCGCCACTCTTTCCTAGCCTACATCAAACCCAAAACTTAAATTGCCCGTGATTCCACACCAGGCTCCATCGATTTATAACCATGATCCCCCGAACGCTCCGTAAAGATAAAATAACACCTGGTTCCGGAGTCCAACTTACTTAATGTCGATTATATAACTTTACTTCAAGAGATGATCCCAAACCTTAAGACGGTTTAAGCAGCTTTCACCTGTACCCATAACTCGTAAGCCGAGCCAATGAACAAATGAGGTACACGATTCAAATGTACAAAGTCGCTTTCAAAGCTTCACCCCATGTAAAACCTAAAATTTGTCCTACTTATCATACTCCTACCATTTCCATAAGAGTATCGATCATACTTTCGCTTGTTTCCATTTTGGGCTCAGACTCCCAAGCATAAGCAGAACTGTGGCCACTATCCCGGTAGTCCTAAGCATTCGCGAATGGCCCCTTGTCGTCCCAAAGATCGCCATGCTCGCTATAATACTCCACCCTACGATCTAACAACCTTACACTTTTCCCAATTGTTTCTCGACTTCAAATCCGAAAAATCTCGAACTTGTCAAGAGACTCGACTTTTCTTTAATCAAGTACAATAACTATATCGAGAATAAATATCAATAAATGTGATGAAATAAAATTTCTACACAAGGTCGCTAATATATGTCCACTTATATCTGTGAATGACTTCCAACAAGCCTAACTACTGGATCGCGTTTTATCTTATTATTTTACACATATATATAAAGAAGGGTAGAAGGTGAAGAAGAAAAGAAGAAGCATAAAAGGTGTGGTGGTGGCAGGAAGGTGGCAGTAGGTGTTCTAAAACAAGTAAGGTAAGGTTATGTATTATTATATCCAATCATTTTTAGATAAAAGTGTGATATTGTCTTTATTAGCCTTTCTATTCATCCTTGTGAGATATGGCTAAGTCGCTTATGCCATAATGCATAAGACTCTTCCTTAGGGTAAAGGGTCTCTAGAAACAACCTTTTCGTACCGTATGTTACGATATGTCATCTGGAGAGTAAACTTAATCGTATAATCCGCTGACATATGATACATCTAACCTTATTCAATTAAGAAATATTGAAACAATATTTGTTTTAATTTCAAAGAGTAATCATATGAATCCAAACATGATACTCTTTAAAACTAAATTCTTCCTCTAAAGGAAGGTACATAAATGTGTCTTCATCAATTTAAAACTGTAATCTAAACTAAGATTACTACATCTCCCACTAACATGACTGAACCCTTCTCATTGCTTCCATGCTGGAGCTTTGATTCATCCTCGTCGCTTCCTCCCGCTTATGAATCCCTCGTATGGTAATGCAAGATGATTGGCCATTCTGACTCATCGAGCCAATGCAAGAACCGGATGGCGTTTTATAGTCGGGATTCACAAACAAAGATAAAGAATCATTACCGTGAAGCCCACGTCGTGACATCCAAGCTTTGAATTTTGCATACCCTTCTTCATGTGACCTTTCTTCTTACAAAGCATAAATGATCACCATCCTTTTTCAAGAATGTCTTTCGACCCTACATAATGCATTAACCTTAGTTTCGAAAGCACCTTTATGGAGTTCGATTTTTTGGAATCTCTATCTTTTTCCTTATGGGACTAGCAGATATAAGGCCATATGCTCTTTCTCCTTCTTCTGCGCTTTCTTCTTCCGCCACCACCTCGCTTATAAGTCACAACCGACCAAGTCTCGTCTTTAATCAGAAGCTTGTCTTTATAATCCCAAAGTCAAAGCGGAAGGGGTGTTCAGTGGCTCACGTACAATGCAAGCATCCGAATGGTAACATCGAGAGCTCGAGCTCGTTTCTAGTCTACCATCCCAGATTACACCCTAACCCCACTGCACTACCATCATACTTCATGTCAAGAGCTTTCAAGAAGTGTTCCAACCTCGCATCGATGAAACTCGATTTCTAGCCCCCATGCCGCCATCATTTCCTTAGCAAGATAAATTTAATGGTAAACCACTTTTCAAGTGTTCTGCATGGATTTCTTCATCGTCAATAAGCAAACTATCATTCCTCTCCCGTGTAGCATAGTCCGTTTTTCAACTTTCGCACAGAGGTCATGGATATCCGCCGCTTATCCATCAGAAGCGCCATGTGAACATCCGCTAGTTCCATTCCAACAGAGTCCTCTTTCCATTTCTTGAAATTCAATCCAAGAAGGGACCCCAATTGAAATGGAATTACCGCTCACATAAAAATTGACTGAAAAATAAAACAAAACAATACAATCAGCATCATGTGAATACTCATAGAGAATTACATACATCATCACATAATCACTCGGGCGTAAAAATATGACATAAATAGACACTCTCCACACGTTGGCGCCATGCGAGAACATATTCTAACTCGTGAAATCACCACCTGCAGCTATGAACACTAAGACTTTTGGCCATTTCTCAAGCACATGCCATACATGTATCCTCCATGAAATTAACACAGACCAATTTTCTGGGGAGTATGATCACGTAATGTAATCGTGAGACATCCCACCACAATATGAGACTCGATATTTCTCAAACCCAATCAAGTGCCACTTCGCGCTCACAACTCCAATCGAACTCGAAAATCTCTCATACCAAGGATATAAACTTTATGTATCACATTCAATATATATATGTTATGCCAATTATACTGCTCAATCATTCATTAATAAATAATCGAATATAGACTCTACACGCTCTTTATGTTGATACGATGTTAGCTACCATATGTATTTCCTAAACCATGTGAGAAATACAAAAATACGTGAAAATACCCTAATTCCTAAGTGTAAATAGGGTTCTATACGCATTTTCATATCTCAGAAGCCTTCAAACACGCAGCTGAATATACCACATTGTGCGGAATTTCACACGAGTCCGTTGCATACCAAGATCTCCCAGAATACTTCATCACACGCGCCTCACGCGCCACCGTGGCTGCCTCTGCCACAGGGCACGCGGGCGTCGCGTGTTCGTGCCGCCGGGCTCGCTGACCGTCGTTGTCGACCGTTCGCTTAATCGCTGGATCGGCAATGCTGGATCGCTCGCTCACCGCCGATCGCTCTGCGTCGCTGACCGCTGACTCGTCGCGTCAATGATCGTTAGCGAGATGATCGCCATCATGACGCCAATATCACCCACGCCGTCCACGTCACACCACTCAGACACGCCGTCCACGCCGCCGCGACACGCCAAGATCCACTTACTAAACCGGTCAAAACGGTCGTGATCCGGCTTGGATCGCCGTCACCGGATCGGGTCATACCGACGTCATCATGACGTTAGCAAGTCAGCCGATCGTGACCGCAAAGGCGTCGCACGCCGTCGTTTCAACGTGCCAAGTGGTGGCTCCCGCAAGGATGCCCGCCACCTCCTAGCTGACAGCCACCCACCGATCCGACCGCCTCGTCAGCAGAATTCCAAATATGCAAATTTTAATTTCCTGATGTATAGAAAATTCAAATTGGATGTAATGCCCGATTTTTCATAAACCCAAAAATTTCCTCCGATTCATAAGCTTGAATTTAATCCATATCGGGCTCGATACCAACTCGTTGGATACGATTTAAACAATCTGTATCACCACGTTAAAAACACAAAGCATACTCTGTGGAGAAAAATCGTAAATTACATACCCGATTTTGAATCCATGAATGTCTTTCGATGCGAATTTGATTTAAGAACCCGCAAAGAAACGACTCTCAAGATTCTCTCCCGAACGACCCTTCAGCGACACCTGGCCACGGTTAACGCCTCTCACCGATCTCGAAAAATATTTTCTCAGAACCACGTGAGAATCGTAAGACCCTTGGTACTGGGAGTGACTGGAAATTTTTATTTATGTATCGACCACTTGACCTCTCATTACGTCGCCATACTACCCCACTTGCCAAATTTCTATAAGTTTTATTAAGAACCGTATAATCTCACTTCTTACTGCACTAAACTTAATCCAGCTTAATTTCAATTAATGAAGCCTAATTTAATGAAAAATCTTACACATATATTCTATGAATATGTTTGAATATACTTTATTTTAAAACTTTTATATTTATAAAATAATTATATTAACAGGGCAAATCTGTATTTGTTTTTTTTCGACAGAAGATAAGATTATATTTTTTATTTTGTTTTAAAAAACATGTGAAATTGCAATTCAATGGATTAAACATCTATTAAAATTAGAAATAAATATTATGGTTATGTGGTTTCTAGCTTTCACGAAAGGAATGAAAATAAATTTCTTTTGTCTTTGTTTGCTAATTTTTTAAGTTTCAAAAGTTAGTTAATAAACAAACAAAATTATCATTAAAAATAAAACAAATAAACATACATTATTATTTATCAAGTTGGTGAATATCATCTAAAAATTTTCAGAATATTAAAATTATTAATAAAAAGTATATATTATTTTAAAAAATTTTTAAGTATCAACAATTATATAATACTTTAAAAATATTGAAATCAAAGGATTATCGGGTCGCTTATTTCAACTTATCTTTCACATAAATACTTTAATAAAAATTAGGTCATGTTTAAGAACAATTTAATCAAGCACTTATTTTATGCTAACTTATTATACGCAGAAATTCGTGGCCATAAAGATTTTATTCAATAAGCTATCTGTGTTTTGATACATATTTTAAAAAGTATTTATGCATTATTTTAAGGTGTGTTTGGATCATGGGAATAGAGAGGTGAAATGAAAATGTCATTACCCCTTCAGCTCATTCTCATGTTTGGATGAAATTTAAGCAAGAATGAATGGAATAGAAACTAATTCAAAGAATAATCAAATTACTTCTAAGTAGGATTCAATCTTTACATGTGTGGTATTCGATTCACCCTTCCCATTTTCTTTACAACTATTCATCATTATCTTTAAAAAACATAAAAACTTAAAATTTCTATTTTACCTCTAACCTTATGTTCATCAGGCTTCATAATTCAAATTAGTAATTTAAAGCATTTTATAAAAGTTATACATTGAAAATTTGAAAATCACTGATGTGTTTTGGAATTTTTTTATTTACCTTTTTTTTGTGAGAAAGTACGTTAAAATTTTATTTAATCATACCTGTAATCTTGAGAATTTTTTTTTATAAAATCATAGATAAAGCTCAAAGAGAGTATTTTATAAAACTGTCTAATAAGAACTAAGAAGATGTTTAATAATAATTCTAAAACCAAAAATACTTTGAAAATTATTTATATATTAAAAATAATTTTGATTTTCCAATATTTATTTTAATCATATAGACTAGAATTATTTTTTTAAACACTTTAAAATTAAAATAGTGGAGAATAATTAAAATATTTTATCAATAGAATGATACAGTAGTCCTACATTTTTTGTTATTGCGTGTTTTCCTCTAAAAATGCGAATCAATTAAAACCATTTTTAAACAGCCGAAATAATATATTCTATGGACTCCACGTTTTTACTATTATGCTTTCAGCAATTACAAAATGAGAGACTTGTTTTATCTTTGAAAAAATCATTTTAAAACGATTCATCACTTAGCCTATTAGATTTAGAGGAGATTGAGAGTTTCACGACCATGTCTGCAAGCTTAACGCATGAAGACGCCCAAGCCAAAAAAGTCAGGTTAAACTTAGACCACCACAAATAAGAATTCGCTTTCTAACGCCCAGGATCAATACCACCAGAGGAAAGTTTGCACCTAGTACCGAGGACCTTACATTATTATAGAAATGACCTGAAAATAAGTTCTCTACACTTCACGATGTAGACTAGAGAAAACCACCTCAGAGCCAACCAACGTGGATCAACCTGCAAGTTTTACATTTGAGACCATGGTCGTAAGATGGGTGGCCATCATTTTCAAGTACCTATATACCTTATCATATACTCATATTTTTATCAAGCTTTCGCCCATTAAGCTTCACTTGCGCATTGGGCCTATCTTCTCTTTATAACCTCGCTTACCTTTTCATACCTAGGATATGGGCCCTCTGGTGTGTGGATGCCTTAGTTTAGGGATCTTATGAGTATGGATACATTAACATATTCTTTACATCGCCTTACCACACTCACTTCATTGTATCCGCTTTATTTCATAGTTTTTATGTTTTCACCACTTTTTTTCTATCTGACTTCTTGTTCTATCTCATTCTTTTCCACTTAGATTAGTGATCTATTCATTTTACTGCATAGGGGTTTGTCGTGTTGTCCTTTCACTCATTACATTGACATTTATTCAAAGACCTTTAGTTTGAGAGGTTTATGTCATTTCATTTGAGTTATTTTATCATACCTTTGCGCTTAGAGATATGTTTATTTATTGTCATATTGGTTTGTTTCTCATTGTTTATCTGAATCTATTGACAATATAAGTATATAAATGTGCAATGCAGATGTATTAAAGACGTATTCTTCAGCACTATATATGGATTTATGAGGATTGTTTTGAATATATGTATTAATTTATGGGAGTTTCCTCAGAGGTGAGCTTCCCAAGATCCCAAAGATTCGTGCCCGCCGAGTACGTATATGAATTTAAGGAGGATCATTTTTTTGAGTATGTATTACTTGTAGAGTTCAGAGTGTGAGCTTCCCGAGATCCCATTATCATGTGCTTACTTTGAGATTTTGTTAGTGGTATGTGAGATGATTAATCCTCTCCTAGTGGGCTTCAAGTCAAAGGTATTTATCATCCCATTTTTTAACGACGTGTCTCTCTCCCCATGTAGTGATTTCTCGTAGATTCATCATATCATCATCAATTTTTTTTCCCTTTCGTTATTTCTTATCTTCGACTTCATACCTCTCATTTTCACATTTATCACCCTCATATGTTTATCGATTTTGAGTCTAATGTTTCACTTTACATTCTTGTCCTTTTACCTATCTCGCCACATGTTACACTTTTTGCATCACATCATTATCACTAGCACTTCCATTGGATATCTGTGTCCATGGCTCATGAGACTTCTTATGCATATGACATTCCACACACGAGGGCATGGGGTTGATCATCGGGTATTTGAGTCTAGTTTCCCTTCATTTCTTTTATCGTGATTACCTATAGCTTGTAACGCCAAAATACCCTAAAAGTTTCATAACACGCTCAAGATGAAAATAAATTAAATTATATTTTCTACGCTTAAATGGCTAAAACAAAACATGTTCAAAATTTATAGAGCCAAATAAATTTGGTAAAATGTCAAATGAGGACCTATGTCATAAATGAGTAATGGGGTGCCAAAGTATAAATGAAATGAAATGAAGTGGAAATGAAAGTGAAATGAGGCTTTAAAACGAAAACGGTAAAAGTCAATTATCGCGCGAATAAACGGCATTACACATGACATGAGGAATAAAGACCACAAGGTCTGGTGAAATGCCCATTCATGCTCAATGCTTGAGAGGAGCAAGGGAAGAAGGAGCTAGGGGTCGGGGAGAAGAAGGTATTTTTGTGTGTTTCTCCCCATTCTTGGTCTATCTTTGTTCAAGCAAGAAGGAAGAGAAGATTCAAGAGAGCTAAGGTAAGAAAATCCAACCCTAACTCCCTCTTTCGAGGATTTCGATTTGGGAAAAACCTAACCTTATGTAAGACTTTGACGTTGTAGATAAATTCCTTGGAGTTGTTTCGGGGTTGCTCTGTGCGTGCCAGACGTTTCGGCGACCCTTGTGATAAAAATGAACACAAGCTTTCAAAGGATCGTACTTCAAAAAATTTTTAAAACCCCTATTTTGATTTGGCTATAAGTTAAGTTATAATCATCCAAATTGAGTGATTTCAATTCGTAAAGAATCATAAGATCTAGAGCTACAAATGTATGGAAGGGATCAGGAGCAAATTGTATCTCTAAGGTTCCCGAATATGGGATTAAATGTGAGCTAAGAAATGATTTAGTATGCTCAAGCTAGCGTAGCTTGTGTTTCAAACAAGTCGGTTTCACTATCCAAATTGAGTGATTCAAAATTATGGGTAAACTAGAATTCTAGGAGAATAATTTGCAATTTGTAACCGCAAAGTGCCTAGAAATCCGTCAAAGTGGAACTATGTGCAATAATAATCTGTTTTCGCTTTGCAAATTAGAGTAGTTTGGATGTAAAATGCAATAACTTGAGTTTTGGTGATCCAAATTTGATGATTACAATTAGAGAAGAAACCTTAACCATAGCTTCAAATGAGTACAAGGAACCATTACTAATTTATGGAGTTAAGATCCCTAAATGAGAGAATAACAATAAATCGAAAGAGTCAGCATACCACTGGCTTGGCATTAAAATACCGTAACTCGAGCTCGTGGTGATCCAAATGAGATGATTCCACTTTACTAAAAATGGGACTCCATAGAGCTATTATTTTATTTCTCAGTTGAAGCATGAGCAAAATATGGCCTTGTGTGTCCCCGTAAAATTTTTCAAGTGAAGTTGTATTGGGTAGACATCATCCCTAAACTAAAAATCCTAAATGCAATAACTCGATTTTTTTTTTCGGTCGTTTTTCGATGACATATCTGCGGATGGATTAGAGTTGGTGATGAGGAAGTCAATTCGAGAATGGGATTCTCGAGAATGTAGAATCGAAGAGCAACACTACTTGGGTTTGTTCTTTCACTTCCTTCCTTGTTTTGGTTTTGTTTGTTTACAAAATAAATTAAAAGGTTTTATATTTAATATGCAAGCCTGTTTCGTTTCATAAATGAATTGGGCTTTGTTCTCCACTTTCTATTTCTAAAATGTTTGAAGGATTATGAAATAAATGGGATTTATTGAAATGAATTACCATAAATTGCATATTGATTTGTTTTAAATCGATTTGATACAACTCCACTAAGCGAAATGAATAGCACATGAAAAATCGCATGAGTATTGAAACCAAGTATTTAGATATAAATGTATATACACTATTATAAATTGCTATGAATGATTTGAAAGTGTCTTTAATTGAAAGTTAACCGCTAAACGCTATGATTATCGTATACCAATAAAGGTTAAATGAGCAGTACTGCGCCGAACGTAATGATGTGTCACTCCGATCCATACCCCAATGGCATGCATTCGCAGCATTCACGAAATGATTTTTAATAACTAGTCAGCAGCCCAGTGGGACCGTACTGTGTTATAAAACCTTATACCGCCCGCAACTCGGACCGGTGGCCTGCGGATTCGTTATCCCGTGCACCGAAAAAGTATACAAAGCTAAATTCGCAGGCAAAATGAAAAGAAATTTGTGAAATGTATGATTCAGGTTCAATGATTTATCAGATATGAAACTGCATGATTGAAATGACCAATGAATCACTTTGAATGTATAATGAAATGAAAATATACATATATGTATTTGCATCGCATTGTAATTAAAAATTATACAAAGACATCGGGATGAAAATGCATGATTTACTTAAATCGAAACGAAGAGAGAACTGTGATAATCACTAGCATGAAAATGCTTACGCGTTGTTTTATCATCAGACAAGACGAGCGAACAAGCGCAAAGTGAAAGACCGCAAAGTGATTCAGTCAACGCTAAGGCCTCACTGAGTCAAGTAAAGCCCGACCCCGCATTCATGAAATATATTTGATAATTCTTTGCATAAACTTTATTTTGTTTCAGAAATATTTTGGTATTGAAAACGACTTATATTGCTGTAATGTATAAAGGTGGTAAATGGACCAATTTACATGTAATGCCATATTTAATGGAAAATGTGCATTGAAACAAAATGATGGGCCCCTTAAGTCAATTAGTATATACAAATATATTTTCAAAGATAAATATCCTTTACAAAAATGAGCATCGAAATGTGTTTCATCGACAAAGAAAATGAATCGATCTCAAAGAGTGACCGCATCCCTAATCCAGCTTCCCGCCTCCGTGGCTTCTGCACGTGGCGCGAGCCACAAAAGCCTACATTATCCGTTGTAAGACCACCCTAAGACCATGAGATTTGGCGCTTTCTTTGATAACATCTATTCGATATGTATTTGAGATTTGGTCGATATCCGACATTATCATGTTGTTTTTCTGTGTGGACGCCTTACTAAGGTTTCTGGATTCATTTCTAGTCGGTTTCGGGGTAAATCTAAGATCGCTTCGCCATGGGATGGATGTACGGATTTCACCAATTTATCGACACTACGGAGCATTAGATGCCATAACAGGCATATCCCCTTACGCCTGGATACTAGGATTCATTGCCTGTGATGCATCAAATTCTACCGTGATGTCGATGAGTCCAAAACTCACAGATTTTTAATCCGTTTTCTCGAAAGTATATTACTAGTTAAACGTTGATTTATTCGTTAAATGTAGATCTTTTTTACTCATATCTCATTTTCATAGAAAATACAAAGAAAAGCTAAAATTCTCAAATAAACCAAGAGACCGCCTTACAGTTAATCAAGTCGCAATCGAAAATTGAGTCGCGATTAGTCGGAAGTTGTTTGCCATTTCCAAGTCACAACATCACCAAATTCACTGAGGAAGAAATGTGAGTCCTAAACAAGTGAAGTCGATCAAGAAAGAAGTCGAGACAAAGGAAATGTGGCTCTGACTAAAGGAAATATCCAAAAGAGTTAGGGTCCATGTCGCGACACCAATTACGTCGCGACACCAACTGAATGCAACTAAGGTCGCGACATCACTCCGATGTCGCGACGTGGATCCGTCAATGAAAACCACAAGAGAGGTCTTTCCAAGTAAAAGATGTTGCAACTAGTTTTTAATGAAAGGTTCCAATTGAGGTCGCGACATGCTGTTTAAGTCGCGACATGAAAACAGAACCGGTCTTCGAATAAGAAAACCGGGTTGCGACCATTTAATGATCACAGACCGCAAACGATGTCGCGACCACTGATTTAGGTCGCGACTTGAAGAAGAGCTAAACAGACAGCAAAAGAAGTCGCGACATCACCTTGAGGTCGCGACCTGGAATAAAGGTGGGAAAGAGAAAAATTGGTTGTAACAAAGAACTGAGGTTGCGACAAGAAGAAAAGAAATGGGCATCAAAAGAGGTCGCGACATCACCAGGAGGTCGCGACATAAAATTGAAACCTGTGAAGGGTGAAGACCACCAATACAACTGCGACCAAGAAATCAAGGTCACAACAGAAGCCATCTTATAACATAAGGTGGTCGCAACCTAAAACCATTACGCAACTCGTAAGTGGGAAGAAGAGAAAGACAAAGAGGTCGCGGATGATCACCGTGAAGTCGCGACATCAACATCAAGAAACAATGAAAGCAAATGAGGTCGCGACTACAAAAGATGTCGCAACCATTGATTAAAGTAGTTACAATAAAACTGGTTGCAGCAGAGACAATGAGGTCGCGACTAATCACGAGCAAGCAAGAGAAATCCATGTCGCAACATCAACTTGAGGTCGCGACATAGAACAGTGAGCTGGGTCTTTTCTTCGGGAAATTCACCCGAGCTGGGGATCTCTACCAAATTTTTACAAAGATAAATGTACAACATTAATAGTAAAGTAGCTTCCTTCTCACTACCCGTAGTGCGGGAAAGGGAGAGGAACTCGTATAGTTTAGATTAGATTTTTATTTCTTTTCTTTATTTTTTTTATTTTTAGTTTATTTCTTTTCCGATTTGAATCATGAACTCGTGCAAGAGACGAGCAGGTAGCTAGATTTTATTTCGTATTTTCTAGTATTACCGGTCGAAAATTTATGAATTCTGCATAAATTTTTGGAATTGCTTCTTCTCGCTTCTTATCATAGCATAAAGTGGTCAGACGTGATCTGCATTCCATTTCTTAATTGAAGAATGCAAGAATCGTGGTGCGTACTGGCTGGATTTGATTTACATTTAGTTACGCCTTTCCCCGAAATATGGAGAACTACTTGTCTTGCTTACTTAATTAGTGTCAGTTAATTGTTAAGTTCCCAATAAGAAGACCGGTCACCCGCCTGAGAGAAACGTATCTCGCCTCCGATATCCGTGACGCTCCTCCGCGTGACACGTGACCCGAGATTCCCGAGAGCCGAGTATCTCTTTTCCGGGTATGCTGTATCACCATCGACGAATCACGAGCCCGAGTTCATTTTGATAAACCCCCATTCGCCCAGCAATTGAAGTCGAGGGGTATATTTGGGCCAATATAAATAATCGTATATTCACCTTAATCTAGAGGTAAATTCCTAACCCCGTGTTAGCTTAGATCTAATCAAGGGAAAGGGACGAACCCATAGATCTGGAGGTTGAGCCACCAATTAAGTGGTAGAAACTTTACGAAAATCCTGAGAAGGAAAAGCAAAGGTCCGGCCGCCAACAGAAACGGGCGTGAAGTATCAGAGAGAAAATACCCGTGATCTCGCAAGATAATTTGAATACGTAGTCGGGTCGATCTTCGCCTTCGAGAGAAGCAAGGATATCTAACCGCACATGTGAGAAATCCAATTCCAACAATTAGGAATTCTCGACAAAACCGCATCCATACAGCTGTGTAACAGCAATGTATTTGCGGTCGAATTTACTGTTTATCAGATTTCATCGATAGCTGCTTTCTCACATAAACTATTCAATCCATCTTTATATACAATTTATTTTTATTCATTTACTTTTGTTTAGCTTAGTTTTCGAGCACATTCAATAGTATAGATCTTTAATTTTGTTACTAGGATAAACTTTCACATGAAGCTCGAGTCCAAATAGCATGGAATTTTAGTAATCGGGTAATGGACTTTAATTGCTGTCAACTCTGCTGGAATGATACCCGAATCCTACATTCATTACTACTAGACACTACAAGATCATAGTTGTCATGCATCGAATTTATTTTTAAATCATGAATATTAAGAGTAAGATTATTTTATCGTTGAAACTTATCCAAAGTGACATGGATGCAAAGCAGGTGTAAGGCTCCTTTAACTATGTTAATTGAGGGTCTTTAGTCCATATAGAAAAAAAGGCAACAAGTTTTTACGGCGCCAAGCTGGGATTGAAAGAATTAAATAGACTGGAGCATTTGACAGGAGGTGAGCATTTAGATACTGACAAAAGAAAAACAAAAACAATTTTCAAGCAGTGGCTACACCAACCACCGATCTTTAACAAGCCATGTGGAAAATATATATTTTTTAGTTTGACTAATCCTATTAATCTGAGTATATTTATATTTCAAGAGATCCTTTAATGCATAGGAAACAGGATTCTAACCTGATTCCAGTAGACACTGAATTGGAAAGAACACTCAGAAGCTTAAGAAAGACAAAAAGAGCGTAAAACGCAGCTATGGCGTATGAGAGACATGACAGACAGTAGGAACAGAGGACAACAAGCCGTAAGGCCTCCCATTATCGACACAATGGAAGATTTCTCTGAGGCCTATTATTCGTGTGAAGAGACCGCGAATCGGGACAAATGCCCCATCGTGGATGCAAATAACTTTGAACTAAAGCCACCGACAATGGTGCAAAGAAAGATCGCCCACCGGTCACCCCAATCGAAGACCCAAACGAGCACCCTGAAGATTTCAGATGGAAAATAGCGCTGAAGCCGAACGGTGTGAGACCGTGATGAAGGATCCCGACCCTGGATTAACCTCATGAACCCGAGGGACCTCCAAGACTCCAATCCGATATAGCCTTCCTCAAACAATCAATTAAAATCCATGGAGCGAACCCTTTACAATCCTTAATATATGTTTAGAAAATAATGCTAAGTGAAGTGGTAAATTTTTTTTTTTCAAACACTTAGATTTTTTAGAAAATCGGCTAGAGTTTCCTCTGTTTGTCGGACTTTTCCAAATTTACAAAACCTCGATGAAAGCATTTGGGGTGACTTCTAAACTTCAAATTTTCACTTCATATTAGACTCCTCGTCCACAACCCAATCAAACATAATAGACATACATATACATTTATTTACTTCAAATCATCAAAACATTCAAACCTTCTTCTATTCCATTTATTATTTTTATCAAAAGATCGGGCTGAGCCGACTTCTAAGCCTAATCGCCACGCATTCTCATCCACTCAGGATCAAAGCCCACGTGAGTTCCTTCTTTTCAAAATATATACATATATACATCTATACATGACAAAATATTCAATATATACAATATGCAAAATATATACAATGCGCTACATGCGCTGCCTCTCGATGGCTCAACTCACTGCAGGATGTCCTTATCTATGGCACCCGGTCCCTGCCTCCCGAAAATGGTTTCGAAACATACTAAAAAGAATGGTTAAAGGAGCTCAGCTGAATGACATTTTTATTTAGATAACATTTTCGCATATAGCAAAGTAATAAATACTTATACAATTAAAACTCTAATTTATGCCCTAAACCTTCTTTCTTTTCTTTATTTCTTTCTTTTATGATGGAACCCAGGATAAACACACGCACGCTTTCCTACATCGGGACCAAGTGAGGGACAACCTCATTCCAATCATAACCACTATGCCGAGAAACTCACGCTCAGACAGTGGTTTCACCATAGCACCTTATCAATGCAAGGATATTACTCTAAACACCTATTTCCTCCCCGCTTAGTAACCTATAACTTTACCCCCTAAATCCTTACACGCTGCTGCATTCTCAAATCGATATCACTATAACAATCATATATGGGCAGTGGTAACTATCGCAGAAACTCTTTTTTCAAAATACATTTCTAAATCCATTTAAACACTTTACTTTATTATTTATACATTTTATGCATTCTTTACACATTTTTAAACTTCCATAATGCCTTAACACATGCATACATATATAATTTAATATAAATATATATATATTGATGCAAGACAAAACATTTCCATATGCCTTAACATAAACTTCCATATGCCTTAACATTTATATAAACATTTCCATTAAACTTTTCAGTTTAACATTAAAACCATTCACTTTTAAAACTCAATTTTTCAAAATATCATTTTTACACTCACCTCTTGTTTCGAAACTCGGTTAGTCAACTCCACTACTTCTCCCGCCTTGCTTTAGCCTACACACTCAACGAATACTAAGAATCGTGACACTCGTCGCGTATAGCGCAAACTTAACGTACTTCACCCGCAGAAGTCACTTTAGGGTCACACAACATTCATATAAAGCCAAATTAACAAATTACCCGAAGACTAAAAAACCACCATTTCAGCTAACCTTTCCAACAATACTCTATGTGACTTTAATACCCAAAATTATTCAAACGGTCTTCAAAATTTACGAACTCTCCAGATCAGTCCTTTATATATCCAATGACATCTCTTAAATTTTCAATTTAAATTCCTTCTCTAAGGCCTTCAACCACATACACAAGCTGGCGCGATGTTTTTGATGCCAATTTGGCTAACTCACGAATCATCTACTGCTATCCTTGATTTCTGGGATCTTAACTCCATAAATTGGAAATTCTTTCTTCACTCATTTGAAGCTATGGTTCTAATGTTTTCCAATGGAATCACCCAATTCGATCACCAAAACTCAAGTTATTGTATTTTTTATCTAGATTACTCCACCCCATGTACGGTAATCGCACATACCCACTTGGAAATATTTCCGGGCACTCCGAGTTAAAATTTGCTCAGACTTCCTTCGGCTAACTTATTTCCCTAGAAGTCTAGTTTACCCAGAATTTTGAATCACTCAATTCGATGAGCTGAAACTCCACTTACGGCCAAAACACTACAACCATACCCAAAATGTGAAGATAATCAATAGCTACATCGAGCTCACCTTTCACCATATTGGGAGCCTTAGAGCTACAATTTGCTCGGGTCCCTTCTATACATTTGTAGCCCTATCTCTTATGGTTCTTTCCAATTGAATCAATTAATTCGATGATTCTAACTTAATCTATATCCAAAATGAAGAACAGGGGTTTTACAAAAATTTTCGATGTAAAGAATTCCTTTAAAAACCCAACATTCTCTTTTTACAACAATTCCTCAAACCAACATGGAATTCATCCAAACAACTTCGTAACACTCAATCGGATTCGAACTTCATAAACCAAACCCCAGTAAAAATCCTGCGATTCAACCTAAGGTCCACCAATTCCTACAAAACCATATAAATAAGAGGATTTCATGTTTATCAGATACCAATTAAGCGTTTTACCCACATGAATTCAACAAATCTATGGTTGTGATGATCTCTCAACCAAAACCCTAGTTCAATAAACCAATTCCATGGGAAAACCAAGAATCATTACACCAATAACCCTGCATCCAAAAGACACTTGATCTCCATACAAAAAAAAAAAAACATACTGCTCTTCTCCTTCTCCTTCCTCTCTTCCTCTTCTTCCTCTCTTCTTCTCCTTTCTTTCTCCCTCTCCAACCGTGGAAGCCCCTAGCTCAGACCAAAATGAAATGTTAAGTTTGTCTCATCTCTTATTTAGTCTCAACTTTCCTTTAATCAACATTTGGTCCCCCATCTATTTAATATTGCACTTTTAACTTTTGTTTTTACTATTATGGCCCATCTCTACTTTGATTTCGACTCTCTCTTACATCAGTAATTACAATTTAGTCCTCAAACACTTTGATATCGCAAATCAACTTATTTTATTT
Source organism: Tetrastigma voinierianum (assembly GCA_016808115.1). Lineage (NCBI taxonomy): Eukaryota > Viridiplantae > Streptophyta > Magnoliopsida > Vitales > Vitaceae > Tetrastigma > Tetrastigma voinierianum. The sequence goes on along the minus strand of JAEQBH010006049.1, from coordinate 304,458 downwards.
TCATTTCGCATACTATCTTCTCAAATTATGCCCTTTTATATCCTTCGAATTTACCACCTTTTACCTGTGCACTAGTACTTAATTCCGGTTCCAAATATGATTTCATAATTCCTCCAAAATACCACAATGTGACACTCGTGCCCTGGGTACGCCTCACAATTGTGCATCAGATACCCTGATTTGTGCTACACCGAGGTGATAAAGTCAGATCTCTTCCCATTTTCTTCAGGTGATATTGTTCACATGGTATGAATCATTAACATATGGTTCACTGATAATTTCAGAAGAGTCAATAATACTAAGGCGTTTCTTTCCCCCATCTCTCACCTCGTAGAGAAGCAGTAGATATTATATTCCAACAAGGGGAAATGAGCCTATATGTAGCCTCGAAAGATTCAAGAGGTCGGGCCAAGAGGTGCCCTATGCATGGGATCGGGATGAAAAACCTATGATGGATATAGCTGTGATCACGCCTTAAATGATACATCTAAAGGCATTATAGGATGCTTCCATGCCGTGGAGCACCAGAAAAAAGTGCCAAGAAAGCAGAGATCTGATAGAATACCCGCCAATGCAACATGAAAAACTCCATCCGGAAGCTGGCGGCATAAGAGAGGAAAAGGGGTCATGGAGCCGAGCAAAATGATGTACCTATGGAAGCAAAGTTAGATGTCATAATGCATGTGACGGACAAACAGAGAGAAAATGCACAATCGCCATGAAATAGAGCAAAGTGGGAAAGAGAACTTATGAAGAAGGCCATGTACCAAATGTAAGAAGAGTCTTATGGTGCCGAGGAGGTTAAGTACGTGAATGAGCCAAGAAGCTACCATTTCAAGCCAAATCCTAACTCCGCCTACACATGGGCCAAAGATCGAGGAACGAAGAAAAATTTCTATACGGATAGGGCATTACAAGGCCCAAGGCACGGATGTGAATCCTGAACAAGATATCATGTTCACCAAGGTTTCAGCAACAGCAACAGGGAGAGGGCAGAAATGACTATCAGGGTCAAAGGAGGACTCAATCATTCAAGAACAAACGCCGTAGCTTCATGGGGACAACAAGACTATTACACTTCCATGAATGCACCCGTCGACTTGGAAGCTTTCAAGTCCGATACTCAAGTTTTTCGTGAAAATACAAGTGCCTTCAAGAAAACTGAGACGTGCAGGCAAATTCGGCCCCGAATATGCCAAATCGTGTTAAAGGTACATTCCTAGTTGACACTAAAAGAATCCAAAAGATCGCATGGCAATCTGCCAAGTGGGAAGGACTTAAGCAACAACAAGAGGAAAGAGCGAAAGAAGAGGATCGAGGCGTAACAAGAAGAGATCAGAAGCCAAGGAGAGAAGAGTACACAGACAATGTACCAAAAGGAAGTAATGACAAGTAAATGTATGGGTGCTGAGTACTCAAATTATACGCCTTCAGTGCCATTTCCACAGAGACTTCAGAAGGCAAGAAGAGAAGAACAATTTTCTAAATTCTTGGACATTTTCAAGAAAATAGTAAATTCTTAGACATTTTCAAGAAAATAGAAATCAATATCCCCTTTACATAAGTGATCAACCAAATTCCTATTTATGCAAAATTTCTGAAGGAGATACTGAGCAAGAAGAGGAAGATAAATGAGTGAGGGAATAAAGGAACTGACCGCTACCTACGTTGTCGTTATCCAAAGAAAAGCCCTAAAGAAAATGAAGGACCCCGCGCTCACCCATTCCCGTCTCCATAGGGAAATATGAATTCAAGAAAGCTTTATGTGTTCGCGCCAAGATAAATTCGATGCCCTATCACCATGGCAGAGACTTAATTGGGGCGAATCTCATTCTAACAAAGAAATTATAATGCAAATGGCTGATGATCAATGGCACCACCGTATGTATTCTGGCGACGCATTGCCAAGGTCGGGAAATTCATATTCTGGATTTTGTTATCATGCAGATGGATGAAGATACCCAAGTTTCTACGAAGACCTTCTTAGCAACCACTGAGTCGCCATAGATGTACGTAGCGTGAACTGACACTAAGGGGCGGGAAAGGAAGCAAAGGCACTTTAATATTAATAGAGTTCGAACATCCCGATGTGTATGCAAAGTCAGAGCATCGTAGGAAACAATAGCCTTCTCAATGTCAATTGAATTCGACGATCTTCAACATTCTATCAATGAACATTTAGTGATTCGAGAGTCTTCGATTGCGGAAGATCGCTTCAAAATTGTTTAACAAAGAAATGTCTCAAGCATAAATGAAAACTATCAAGATGAAGTACGCAATGTAAACAAAGAAACTCATGAGCAAGAAACCAAGGCGTAAGTGGTTAACATTGAAAGAATTCGTCACCATTTGAAATAGAGTTTTCAGAACTTCGTAAAAGAGAAAAACCAGCTTATCATATCACCGATTGATCAAGCCGGCAGAACGTGGTCGCTAGGAAACTCGAGAAAATACAGCGTTAAGCACCGCCGGGTCAATCAAGTGATCCGGAAGGTACGCCCCCTCCATTCGCATGCACAAAATATCAATAATGATAATGCAAAAACTTCTATCGAAAGGCATCAAAGGAGGCTGGAACCTAGTTGGAGGCAAGTCATTATAAAAGAAGTTCAAATGGTTAAATGCAGAATATATATGTTATATCGATAGCTTGCAAGCCCAAGGCATGTCAGTTCCCAAGAAAGGAGGATTCACTGTGATCGAAATGAAAAGAACTGAATTAACTTTACAAGAATCAAAGAGCAGATTTGGTATAATGACTCATTTAAAAATTGAATACCAACCGTGAAGGATCATTTTCCTCGCTTCATTAATCGACGATAAAGGCATGACACCTCATTTTGCTGATGGATATTCGATATAACCAAATTAGTTATCGCGACCAGGATCGAGAAAACCACTTTTACATGCCCATTCGTACTTTCGCTTATAAGAATTAGCCTGCTCGTGTAACGCTCCCGTACCTTCCAAAGACATGATGTCTATATTTTCCGACAGCGTAATAGTTACTGAGATCTTCATGGATGATTTTACAAAGGTATCGATCCAGCTAACAAAGGCTCGCATAACTCGAGATAGTACTTCAAAGATGCAAGACAAGAATCTAGCTCGAATCAAAACGCTATTTTATTACATGTAATGAATTATCTCGTGCAAGACATGATTTCGCAAAGATGACTTCGAGGTACCAAGCAAAGTTTCAATTATAAGAAATTGATGCCACCCACTACGCCGAAGGGAATTAGAAGTTTTTAGACATGCCGATTTTATAAGATTTATCGTAGATTTCTCAAAAATCGCTGTAATTTACTGCGGCGACACAAAAGTGATAACAAATTCCGCTTACGAATCCTCAGAGGCTTTCAAGAAATCAAATTTAGACTAGTCAAGCCCCATCATGGCAAAACCGCATTGGAAACGTAGAATCTGAAATCACGCTGCGGATGCCGTTGATTTTGCAACGGAGTCGTATTTGGGACGTAAAATATGAAAGTGTTCATGGCCATAATTATGCCAACAAAAACCTTCAATGAAGCTCAGGAAAATTACTCTACTACTAAAAGGAGATGCTAGCAATAGTATTTGCATGTGACAAATTTAGCCCATACATTTTGGGGTCCCATGTTATTATACACACTGATCATGCAAAGAGAACAAAAGATCTAGTCGGCAAAAGAAAGAAGCAAAGCCAAGACTGATCGTGGGTACTAAGTATCGCAGAATTGATGAAATAAAAGACAAGAAGGGTCAGTGACACAATGACAAATTTGATCACTGTCAAGAGGGAGAAACCTAATTAGACAAGAAGATGAGAAATAGCGTAAAATTCTTCCAAATGAATGCTATTCCAATATCACTCCAAACACCTTGTGATAAGCCGATATTGTGAACTTCTTAGCTTGTGGAATTATGCCACCAAAATTCAGCTACTAGCAGAGAAAAAAGCTAAGGACTGACAGCAGGTACTACATCCGATGATCCATTATCGCTTAAAAGAGTAGTTTATCCGATTATAAGGAGATGTGTACTGCATAGCGAGCAAAGTAAGATTTTACAAGAATGTCATGCATCACCATATGGAAGTATTATTTCATAGAGATAAAACTCCGCCTTACAAAATTCCACAGATTTTACCGCCTACTATTTTTAAGGACTGTTAATGGGTGAAGTTATGTGATCAATGCCAAAGAATGGGAACATCATCAAAATGCATGAAACGCCCGCATGTATCCTCGGTGGTGCAACTGTTCTGATGGCTAAGAAATGATCTTATCACGTGGCCCTTTCTCCAAATTTCATTTCGAAATACATACACATTCTCAATGTGGATTTATGTATCAAAATGTTCCTCTGAAAGTAATACTTGGTCCAAAGAATGACGCCAACAATAATATGTGGATTTTTACTAAAAGAAATGAGTTCTCAAAGAGATCAGACACCCACCGGCAATCAAACGACGGAGAGTCATCTTCAAAACAGGTATTCGATAAACTCACGCAGCATATGGAATCAAACACATTACGAGCTCGCTTATCATCCTCAAACAAATGGGCAAGCTGAAATTTCCCACAAGGAGATAAAGAAAATTCTCGAAAATAATTAAGTTCCAAATATATGGATTCGGGTTCTTTGAAGCTTACGATGCACTCCCGCATACAGGATCGCTTTAAAACTCCCATCGGAATGTCCCCATACAAAGCTCGTTTTGGAAACCTTGTCATCTACCTCTAATCTAGAATATAAAGCTATGTGGGCTATCAAGAAGCTAAATTTTGATTTCAAGTCGCTAAAGAAGAGAGGCTACCCGCTTAAATGAATCGAAGAGTCGAGGAATGAAGCCTATGATAATGCCGTAATCTACAAGGATAAAACAAAAAATGGCATGATTAAAGAATCTCGAGGAGGAATTCAAGGCAGAGATCAAACCTCGTTATTCAACTCCGCATCGAGACTCTTCCATGAAAGCTAAATCCAAATGGAGGACCACATACGCTGGGTATCGCTACCACGCTTATTGGATGACGAACCGCGAATCATGAGGAGTTCAGTTACGGTCGTAGATTAAAGCACTACCTAGTGAGAAAGCAACGTGGAAGATTAATCCTTAGTTCGGCCAAGGGAAATTGAAGAAAACGTAACAATGGCAGCGCAAAGTCCAGTTCTAAAGACTAAAATCGAGCGCGTGGAAGACAATCCACACTGTACTTGTTTAAGTTTTGTTATAGTTTTACAATTTTTTGTTTACATTTTCACAAATATGGAAATTTTGATCTATATTTGATTTAAGAGTAGTAAATATTTTGTTCGCTTGCAAAGAAAAACATGAAAGTTTTGCAAAAAGGGAGAAAGACATAATCAAATTCACTCCAAGATAAGACAAAAAGTGGGTGCCATATTCTTCTAGGATTTTATTTAAATTTTGTCTCCCGATATGGTATGATCAAAGTTTGGGAATTTTACCTGTTTCTAGTGCTTAAATTTTGAATGTGAAGCATGTATATGAATTTGTCAATATTCGCACATGAAGATGAATTGAGCTGCAGTCGTTTAGATCGGATTTGAATAAATTTGAAACTGGCGGTGAATTTGATCATGAAGCACTTAAAATTTTCTACAAGAACACTAATCCAAAAAGTTGCAACCAAGAATGCTGGATGTGGAGACAATAAAACAGAAAAGAAAGTTGAAACAATGAAACTGAGGTCATGACTAAAATAAAGCAAGGAAAGAAAAGAGAAAGTTGTAACATCAAATTCCTTGTCGTGACCACATTTCAGGTCGCAACAAAAATCCTGAAGTTGCGACCAGAAAAGTCCAAAATTCAATAAAAGAGGAATTTTAAACCTCCTTTCAAGGCCCCAAAGATTAAAATAAACTCATTGAAAATCATCAATTGAAAAGCTTAAAAATCTGATGACGTGAAATAAATTGAGCCAACGATCCACTCCAATTTCAAGGTCAGTTCCAAATTAACTTAAACCTTTCACTTCTGCATCACTCATTCAAAAGTTTGAAATAAATAGTTATTAATGTAGAAACATAAATCAATGTCTTGATTAAACAAATTGGTTTGGTCTGCTCAGTTTCAAAGAGAATAATCCGAGGAAATTTCATAACTCCAAGAAAACCGATCAATATTCTTCACCAAATTCCCAAAACCTCTGTTGGAAATAGCAAAGAAGCATGAAGCCGAGAAACCTCATTCAATTCATTCTTCGGAATTTTAAAGAAAGAATAAATGGCCTTGTAGTTCCCAAGAGACGCAATATCACTATAAAAGGATGGGAGAACGAAGGAAAAATAAACAAAAAAAAAGAATGAAGAGAAGGGAGACTGAGAGAAAAAGAAAAGTCTTAAAGAAACACGTAGTTTATGAACGAATGGAGTTCAAACAAACCAATTCCATTCACTATTCCATAAAAACGCCGTGGTAATCAAGAGAGTGGTCGATGGGAAGGGGAATCGGAAAAGGGTTAATAACTCCATCAACCCGGTGAAGCTCCAAAGAAAAAGGAAGGGCGGCGCCAATTTGTCGGGATCCACCCTTGCTAACAACCGAATCACTCTTAGAAAGCAAGCCTGTCCGGTGAACCAAAATGAGGCAGAAGCTGCCAACCTTCTGAGGGAAGATATATTTTAGATGAAGAAATAAAGTTTTTCTCCGATTTAGTTATAGTCTTATTTGTGGTGGAAAGTGACGAAATATCGAAATTGTTTTGATATTTGAATAAAAAATTTTGTCGACCTACAAATTATTATTTTTTTTTTTTGTGCCCAAGAATCATCAGAAATTTCAGTTCGCAGCATTTTTCTGTTTAGCATGAAAATAATAAATACCTTGTCTGTGAAAGGATTAAATAAACAATTATGTTCTTCCCCAAGAACAAAATTTCAGGAAGAATAAAGGCGCGGATTATTAAACTGGAAATTAGGAGTGCTGCCTGCATTGTTTAAATTCAGTATAGATTGCAAAAATTGGGAAATGGTTATTGCTGATAGAACAGAGTACTTGGTTGAAATAATGTAAGTAGACAAGAACAAGTACAAAGCCTTGAAGCAATAATACACTCGGGTCAACAAAACTTGGGCAAACTTCGGTATGAATTATAACATCTTCCGGGAAATTCAGATCGAGAGTCCATAGTCCTAACTTTACTGGATTACCGATCAGCTAATTTAGTAGAAAACAAATAATGCCAGCTGATGAGGACATCCTCGCGCTGTTCTTTCTGCTTCAATTCAAATATATGCTATAAAGATATTCTCTAGCCTTGATTCGGGAGCCAAATAAGCCAGCTTCTTCAATAAACAACAACCAAAAACCTAAATTCCCTTCCTCGCATTAATCCTCGCAAAGAAAGAGCCCAATTTATCCGGGGTCATTAAAAGTCTACTATAAAGAAAGAAACAAGTTTGAAAAAAAGGAAAAAAAAAAAGGAAATATAAAAAAAAAAAAAAAAAATTTCCAAATGTTACAATGAAGGAGGTGAAGAAGTAAAGATGCAGAAATGTTTGAAAAGGGAATAAGTTTCATTTCAGGGCCTATTTCCTCGAACAATTAAGCTCGTAGGGGGGTGTTTTAACACCTAAGACTTAATACCAACCTGTATGGAGTTACAATTCTAAAATTCTCTAAGAGTAATAAAGCTCTAAGAAGACAAAAACATCAGACTATTCCCAATCGTAGAAGAACAAAAGCAAAAGAGTTCAAGAACAAAGGACCTGCCTGAATAAAGTGCATATGGAAATTGAAATTCCATAAAAAGAATTCAAAAAATGAATCAAAGTTAAGATCAGGAGAATTAACAAGTATAAAGAAGAAAAAGAGTGAAAGCTGAAGGGAACAAGCACAGAGAAAGTGTGGAAACTGGGTGATTTGCAACTTAAATTTTTCCATTGTCTACCCTATTACCTAAGCCCAACATTACAAGCCCGAAGACTCCTACTGGGACTTAAGGTTGAATTCGCTTACATTAAATGAGATCAATATGAAAACAAGCCTATGGGACTTTGACAAATGTGCTCCAAGAAAAACTCCTTAAGATCAACTAATTCAACATGAAGATGAAATGATTGACTCGCATAATACACACATATAACAAGACTTAGTTGAACAAATCAAGTGAATAGCATTATTTCACAAAGAAATTTAGATAGAAGTGTACCATTTTTATTCTTGAATCGAAATGAAATTTAAAACGATGCTGGTATCTCTTATTTCCATATTAGAAGGTGGAATGAGAAAGACCGTGGAAAATACCCAAAATGTCCTAAAATTTTTAAGCCATTTGTTCGAGGACAAACAATTTTCTTTCTTTCGCTTACGCTAAATGTTGTCAGGGGAATTGATGAGTCCAAAACTCACATTAGATTTTTAATCCATTTTTCGAGTATATTACTAGTTAAATGTTGATTTATTTGCGTAAATGTGGAACTTTACTCAAATCTCATTTTGCAGAAAATACGCAGAAAGCTGTACCTCAAAGATAAAACTGTGAGACCAAATTTTACAAGGTAATTGGTCGCAACTAAAAATTGAGTCTCGACAGAAAGCTCTTTGGAAAGTTGCCAACTATTTCCAAGTCACAACATCACCAAATTCAAATTTTCGAGGAAGAAATAAGTCCTAAACAAGTGAAGTAGTTGACTAAGAAAGAAGTCGAGACAAAGGAAATGTGGCCTGACTAAAGGAAATATCCAAAAGAAGAAATCCATGTCGCAACACCACTCTGATGTCGCGACACCAATCATCGCACCGAGGTCGCGACACACCATGTCGCGACGCGGATCCGCCAATGAAAAACCACAAGAGAGGTTCAGCAAAGATGTTGCAAATCTGGGCTTTTAATGAAAGGTTCCAATCGAGGTCGCGACATCGCTTAAGTCGCATGAAAACAGAACTCCAAGTCTTGACAAGAAAACCGTCACACCATTTAATGATCACAGATCGCAAACGATGTCGCGATTTCATCGATTTAGGTCGCGACCGCTAAGAAGCAAACAGACAAGAAAAAGAAGTCGCGACATCACTCGAGGTCGCGACTGAATAGCGTGGAAAGAGAAAATCGTCAGAATAAATAACCGAGGTTGCGACCGTAAGAAAAGAAACGGGCATCAAAGAGGTCGCTGACATCACCGTGAGGTCGCGACATAAAATCAAAACCTCGCGGAAGGCGAAGACCACCAATACAATCGCAACCAAGAAATCAAGGTCACAACAGGAAGCCATCTTATAAACATAAAGGTGGTAGCAACCTAAAACTGTTGTCGCAACTCAGAAATGGGAAGAAGAGAAAGACAAAGAGGTCGCGACATCACCGTGAAGTCGCGACATCAACATCAAGAAACATCGATCAAACAGCCGCGATCATTAAAGATGTCGCAACCATCGACAGTGCGAAGTATACAAAATCGTCAGCAAATAGAGACAACAGGTCGCGACTAATCACGAGCAAGCAAGAGAAATCCATGTCGCAACATCAACTCGAGGTCATACGTAATGCTGAGTCGGGCCTTTTCTTCGAAATTCACCCGGAGCTTTTCGATTCGCCCAAATTTTTACAAAGATAAATGCATAAAGATTAGAATAAGAAGTAGCTTCCGTCCTCACTACCCGTAAAAAGGAGCGAGAGGAACTCTGTATAGCTTAGGGATTAGATTTTTATTTCTTTCTTTATTTTTTTATTTTTAGTTTATTTCTTCTCTGGATTTGAATCTACGAACTGTGCAGAGACGAGTAGAGCTGGATTTTTATTTCTCAGAGATTTTCTTAGTATTATCAATTTATGAATTTAGACAAATTTGAATTCGTTTCTTTCTCAGCTTATTGTACCATGTTAAGGTAATGCGGACGGTATTCCATTTCTAATTGGGCAATTAAAGATCGGGCTACTACTGGATTTGATTTACATTTAGTTGCGCCTTTCCCGTATAAATATGGAGAACTACTGGGTTCAGGTTTACTTAATTAGTGTCGTTTTTTGAATTGTTATCTCTAATAAGAGAGTACCGAATACCGCTTGAGAGAATGTATCTTGCCCGATATCCGCACGCGCCCCTGCGTGACACAGAGACGGAGATTCCTGAGAGCTGAGAGTATTCTTTTCTGGGTATGCTAGACTACCATTGACGAATTGCTAAGCTCTGAGAGTTCATTTTGATAAATCCCACATTCGCTCATAATTGAAGTTGGAGGGGTGTATTTAACAATATAAATAATCAGAGAGTTCACCTTTAATCTGGGGAGAGAGGTAAATTCCTAACCTGCAGCACTTAGATCTAATCAAGGGAAAGGGACGAACCCATAGATCCGGGAGGTTGAGCCACCAATTATGGTAGAAACTTATGGTAAATCCCGAAGCGAGTGCCAAAGGTCCTACTGGTCAACAGAAATGGGCAGGAAGCATCGAGAGAGAAAAATACTCAGATCTTGCAAGATAATTTGGAATACATGTAGCTGGTTGGATCTTGTCTTCGAGAGAAGCAAGGATATCTAACCAGTGAATATGGAGAAATCCAATTCCAACAATTGGGAATTCTTGGACAAAACCATATCCATACATAGAACAGAGCAATGTATTTTCGTGCTGGAATTGACTGTTTCATTATATTTCATTGATAGTTTTCGTTTCTCACAGGAAACTGATTCAATCCATCTTTATAGATACAATTTATTTTTATTCATTTACTTTTGTTTAGCTTAAGCTTGATAAATATCTAATAGTATGGTATCTTAATTTTGTTGTTTAGATAAAACTTTCACTATGAGTTCTGAAGTCCAAATAAGCATGGAATTTTAGTAGTCGGGGGTAGTTGATCTTAATCTGTCAATCGTGGGGAATGATAATTTAGACTTACATCTCGTATTTTACTACTTGTATGACTGGTGGTGCACTTCATGTGTGTCATAGACTTGACCCTATTTTAAAGCATGAATATTAAGAGAAGATTATTTTATCAAGAAAACTTATCCAAAGTGACATGGATGCAAGAGAAGTGTAAGGCTCTTGTAACTATGTTAATTTGAGGGGTCTTTAGTCTATATAGAAAAAGGCAAACAGATGTCAAGCCATATTTTGATATTTGGGGGTTTCATCACGTCTCTATTGAATGACATACATGTCATACTTGGGCATTTCCCTTATTCGTCGGGGTCATCAGGTGTTTGTGCATAAAGTCCTTATCGAGAGAATTAGTCTTGTTATGAAATTTTTTGGATTTCATCATGTTTTTGTTAGATGCCACACTGGGGCGTATCCCTTATCTTTCAGAATCATCTAAAGTTTGTTGGTTTATGCAGACGGTCCTTATTGAGAAGACAAGCCTTGTTATGACATTCCCTTTTATTCCATCATGTTTCTGTTAGATGTCATACTGGGGCATACTCCATAGTTTTTTGGACCATTAGGAGGTGATTGATTTGTGCAGATAATTTTCATCAAGAGGATGACCCTTATTATGACATTTCAGGCAGACGTCATCCTGGGGCATATTTCCCTTTTTTTTTAGATTACATGGTCTTTAGAGATGTGTAGGCAGTTTTTACCGAGGACTAGCTTCATTGTGACATTTTTGCTCTAGTATTGATTATTCAACTGATCTTTGTTGGGCCATGCGAGTTAGTAGACATTTCTCAGAAACTATTTTTTCATCCATTGTTAGCCTTGTTCTAGGACCCTCTGTCTTTTGTGTCTTAAGATTTCAAAGTCAGATTCCTCATATGTTTCTAGCATGGATTTTTGAGCTGGTGAGAGGAGTTATTCATTTTGGACGTTGAGTTCTTATTAGTCCTTCATGATAGATGCACATGCTTGTATTATTTCTGATGATATGGTTGGTTTGAATTTTGAGCCCAGTGTTGACTGCCCAAAGTCACTTCAGATATCCACTCGATGTGATGTTCCACTTGCCATTCTAAGGCATAGCCCCTTATTTTATTGATAAGATGATTTAGCTTCAATGACAGTTATTTAACAGTCCTTGTTTGATTGGTGGATCCCCTTTACATTGATAGCAGTGTTCTTGAGATACAGAGATCCATGCATATATTATTCGACCTTTTATATATGTTTATACCAAATGAGGTTTTCATAGCAAATTGTTCAGGAGTTCAAGGACTCATCACACTGGGCCATGCTTGCCATCATAGATTTCAAAGCGCGAGACTTCCTTTGCTTTTTGCATCAAAGGCTCGTACTTCGCTTCATATGGATCAAATGTTCAACCTCATCCCAGATCATCATAAAGACCGTAGCTCAAATATTTGAGAATTGCCTTCAAATTAGGTGTTCGACTTGCCTTCATATGGATCGATGTCTCGACTTCATCCACATCACTATTGTCAGACCGTAGTCGAGACGTGCTCAGACTTCGTCAGCAGATCGCGTCACTTCGCTTCATATGGATTTTCAGATGTCCAAATTTCATTTGCATCATATTTACTGAAGATCAGCAGTTAAGACGCTCGCACTTTGTCTTCTAGCCAGACGCTTCAGACTCGTCCACATGGATCAAATGTTCGCACTCATCCGCATCACATTTTCTAAAGATCGTAGTTCAGATCGCTCAGATTTCCTCTTCGCAGATCAAAGGTCGGTACTACTTTTGGCATCAAACGCTCAGACTTCATACGTATCACATTTTCTAAAGACTGTAATCCGTATCGCTCAAACTTTGTCTTCCGCAAATCAAGCGCTCGGGACTCGCCTTCATGTGATCGAATGCTTCGTAATTTCATCCGCATCACATCTACTAAATGCAGCTTAGACGCTCAAATCCGCCTTCATGTAGATTAGATGTTTAGATTACGCCATGAATACACGCTCTGTTTCGCCTTACTTTCTACATCTTGAATAGCGCGTTAGGGTGTCGCTTTTATGTTTCCTCATTTCAAACCAGACATTCAAATGTCTTCACTATAGTTTAGACCCTCAGAGTTCATCTTCATTAGAGATATCGCTACCACTTTTCACGGTCTCTAGCATTGCCCACTTTAATCACATGGCTTCTTTCGATTGTCTTACTTTCCACTTGCTAGCTCATGAGTTCGTTTCGAGTCTATGACCATTCTGGGGTTTTCATCAGCATATCATTTGCTTTTAGAGCTTGTTCCCTTATTGGTTTCACCATTTTGTTAAGCATTCACGCTGCGCCAAGATGACGAAGGTTGATCTTTATACAACGCATACGACCATTCTAAATAACATTTTCATAAGCATTCACGCTTATGTCAAAGATGATTGCGTTGATCTTATACGCGGCATTATGACTATCAGCACCCATGGATGGGCCGACTTCCACATGTTTCGTGTTTCGACAAGTTTCACCTCGAAAGGATCTTTCTAGAGAGAGCTCGATCTATATCATGACTTTGTCGGGCTTTCCGATTGTCTGGTCTCTTTATGTTTTTTTTTGAGAGCTGTATTTTGGTTGTTTTGTTCGAGCAAGTCGCAGTTCTTGGCAAACTTTTTCAGCCTTTCTATTCTTTAAGAGAGTTCACTACATTCTACTAGTTTTTCACACTTTCGTTTCACTATATTGTTTACGATTACTTCCACTTGTAAACTCGACAGCATATTTCAGAGACTTCAAAATTACCACATTATTATTATTATTAAATTTTATTTTTTGATTTTGTCTTTTTATTATTATTATTATTTTTCTTTACTCCCCTCATTCCCCTATACCTCTCTCCACCCATCCCCATGAAACCTAACCTAACCTAACCCACACTTTCTCTCTCTCTCTTCGTATAACCAACCGTCCCTTCTTTTCCCCTTCTCCTCCCTTTGTCTCTTCTCCTTCTCCTTCTCCTCTTCTCCCTCTCTTCTTCTTCTTCCTTCTTCTTCCTCTTGGGACCCCCCACCGACATCTCCCCCCTTTGGCTTTTATGTTCTCCTTCTCCCCCATCTCTTCTTGGCTCCTTCTTTATTCTTTTCTCTTCTTTTCTTCCTTCTATCTCAATGCCCACGCCCTTCACAAGAGCTTGTGAGTCTTTTCATTCCCGTAGATGAGACCGCTTACATGATAATCCAAGAAATTATTTTTCGCTTTTATCCATTGTTATGAAAATGGGTTTTAGTGGATATTTTTGTTAGGTTCTTTGCTATTCTCGGGTTTTATTTAGATAGGTATTAGTAGCTAAATTGATTTGAGTTCTTACTGTTCTTGGGTTTCAATCTAGTCGAATATAGTGGTGTCTAATTTGGGTTTGGCTTTTGTTTATGGGTTTAGGTTTTAACTTTTTGTTCTACTGAATTTCAGAGTTTAAATTTCGTGGAATCTAGTTATTATATTTAATTTGGGTTTTAGCCATTATTATTATTATTTTTTATATGCAGAATTTTAGTTAATATATTGGGTTTAAATCTAGTCATTTCAGGTTAATTATTGTCAGAATCGGGTTCCTCCCGTTTTTATTTCCTCGTGCTTTTGGTTTTATGATTGCCTCGCTTCTTATTTTTCTCTCTCTTTCAGATGGGACCATCTACTATTTTCTGGGCTTTAAAACAACAGATAAAGAAACTTGTACTCACTTAGATTATTGAACATTTGTGGACACTCAGATGTTTTTGATCAAGCATGGAGAAGCAATAACCCACATCATGGCCTTTGCAACTTTCTTTCCTTGTTGAAAATTTTGATGCCTTTGATGTGTGTGCTTTCAATGCATAGTAAAGACTTTAAATGATATTGGTGAACATGATTCCATGTAGCTAAGGCGCTATTGCTGACTTAACGTCAGTTCTATCACTTTCAAAGATTGTCAAGCTATTTTTTAAAATTTCACGACTTATCACAAATTTTTTAAAAAAAGTTCCGAATGTAGTGCTCGAAAATATCTGGGCTTTTTCTATTCAAAGCTCATTTTCCACAACAATGCTAAAAACTCAATAATCGCCTAATGTTAAAAAAAAAAAATGAAGAATATACACTACTAGGATTTATTAACGAGGTTCGATCTGGTATTCTATTATCGTATTCCAACTCTTATTTTTTTAATTCCCAAACGTCTCATTTAAAAAATTAAACAGAAGGGCTGAGATTAAAATTCCCAAACTCAATTCACATTTTATTTTTGTTTTTTTATTTTTTATATTTGCTTTTATTTTTATTATATTAAAATTAATATTTTTCATAAAAATAAATATTATGAATTTTTTTATATATTATTTATTAAAACATTATAATTATTATTATTATTTATATTAAAAGAAAAATAAAATAATAAAAATTATTTTAAAATATAATCTGGGCAGCTTATTTTATTATTTCAATACATGATTCATATCGGCTCATTCATTCCGTTTCGCCCGAAACTATTATTTATTTTCGCTCATTTTATTTTAAATTAATTAACAAGCTATTTCCTAACTTTCAGATTTTTGTAAAAATCTCTGCTTCGGAAATATTTGGCAACTTATCACCTGTAAAACTGAAAAATTCTCCGCTTGTCTCTTAATTACCTAAACTTTTCTGTGTCACTAGATTTCATGAGACGAATTTAACGGCGCAATCCGCTTTTGGTCATCCGGGAGATTCGTAGACTTTGTGCTTCCCTAAACCCTACAAGAATTTATATTATTTTTATTAACATTGGCCATTTTTTAAAAATTTCTAATTTTCTGTTTACAGAGTAACAATTCTCGAACCGGTCTCAGATTTAAGAAAATAAATTTAAACCCGTTAAAACCGATTAAAATAAATTAAACTCCGTGTCATTACAGCCAGGCACACAAGAACCCATTCTGCCGCTATCCCTACTCACTATCAAATGTTAAAAAACAAACAATTTAATACTCAATGCTATTAAGTATTATTCAGCATTAAATTCAAAAAAGTTCTATTTAACATTAAATAAAAAACAAACACCACCCCAAGCTCTCAATCATTTTTTTCTGCTCTGCTGCAGCACACTTCCATGTTCCACTATCTAATTTATTTACTAGTGTTTCATGTTTCCTCCATTTATGTCTCACAATTTTATTTAGCCTTTAAAACCCCAATTCGTTAATTCTTTAATCCCTTAACCTTTGCTCATCAATATTTATTTACTCATATTTTAATTCATTGAACATCAATTCTTCTTTTATTAATACCCCATTAATTTACTTATCAATAGATTTTAAAGTATCAACTTGTATTTTGCTATTTTCTTTCTCTTATGTTCATATTTGTTCACATTTTGATTCATGTTTTAGTTCTTATGTCTAGATATATTATGTCTTTTGCTACCTTGGGTCCAATTTTTTATTACCTTGGGTCCAAATTTTTTTATTTACATGATTACATATTGTAGCCCTCCTTCTTTTTCCTATTTTGATGCCCTTTTCTCTTCGGCTTATTTTGTTTTACATGAGCCCACTTCTACTAATTTTCCTGATCGATTATGGATTTACGACATATGGAAGATGGATTTCATTGAAAGTTGTCATGAACCACAAAATACTCACACAATATGTCCTAATGTTTATCCCTCCACCTCCGCTGATGTTAATGCCACACATGTTTGTAAATTCATTCTTATATATATATATATATTAATTGATTGTATACAAAATTGAACATGTAGCTTTATAATTTGTGTTAATAAAAGGAATAATTCCAATAATTTTGATCTAATAAAATGTCTATAATATATTTTTTTATAGAATAATTTTGTTTTATCTAATAAAAGAAAGATAGAAAGATGTTTTAAGAGAATCTAAAATTTGTTTTAAGAAAAATTCAAAATATTGTTTATAATCATAGTCCTTCATTCATTTGTTTTTAAATAAGATTGTTCATCTTTTTAAATAAAATAACTTTTAAACCATTTTTCAAATAATAAAAAAAAATTCCCTAAATAAAGTTGTAAGTTCAATTTCCTTTCTAAATTAGTTAAGTAAATCTTTTGGACCAAGTTTGATCTTAATAAATAAATGCAAATAATTCTTGTGTAACTAAAATTGAATCTTATGACTTTTTAAAAAAAAATTAAATTGAATATCTCTTTTATAAGTGAATAAAATTTAATTTTTTTATGTATCGAGTCATGTGATTCTTTTTCTTGGTATCCATTATTAATTAATTAATTGTTATTGTTCCCTAAACTTGTTTAGTAGAGACCGTTTTTATACGAGCCTATAGAGGTGTTAATGATTTCACTACCTGTACCCGATAAGCAATACGACTCTAAATTCTGTGACTTGCTTCATATACACGCTCTTTTCTTAACAAGAGCCACACACTGTTTTATTTCTTATTTGTACAAAATATGTACACAATTTTCTTTAAGAATTTTTTTTCAATAAAAACAGTCTCGCCATCGAGATGGAATTGACATTTAAAATACAGTCCACAGGCGTTTTTTTTTTTTAAAGCTCTAAAAGTTTTGCAGATTATTATCAATTTATTTATTTTCATTCTAATTTCTCAAAATATCATCAAATAATGAAATTCTTTCTGTTTTTTTACATGGTTTTTCAAAGTAACTTAATCTTATGTTTTACTGCAAACTTCTAATAAATTGTTTTTATTCATTTTTTTCTGATTTTTTCCTATTTTTGAAGTGATAATTTTTCTGAATTTGTTTTATATTTTTTTCATTTTTTCATTTTTACATAATTTTTTCATAATTTCTTTTTCTATTTTTTTTTCATAATTTTTTTTTACATAATTTGTCAAAATTATAGTTTTGTCACAAATGCTTACGTATAAGCTTTTTTAAGTTTTTTTTTTTATAAAGTTTTATCAGTTAAGTTAAAAATAACCTTATAAAGAGCCATAAATTATTTTTATAAGCTCTTCCAAACACTTATAATTTTTATCAAAAACACTTATTCGAAAAGATAAGGACAAATAAGTTAAAATAAGTTTTTACAAACACACCCCTAATCAACTTGTGACAGTTGATTAGGGATAAAAAGCTTCTAATTGAAAAAGCTATAAATTGTAGCTTTTTCGGAAACCCTCCTAAAAATTATTACATTTTCTATTTATATTATTATTTTCTTATTTACCTAAATCTTTTAAGAAATATGTTTTAATAGTGTTTTTATTCTTAACAATAAAAATACAAAATATTGTTTGATAATAGAAAATTTGTTTTATATTTTCTAAATAATAAAAAAGGTGATTTTAGACTTTTTTATCTTTTTATTTATGTAAAAAATGATTATCTAAAAAATAATTAAGTGTTCAAAAAAAATTAAAGAACGTACGAATTATGTTTTAAAAATATATTTAAAAATTTTAAATTTCAAACAAATTTTTATTTTTATAAATTATTTATGTTACCGACCATTTTATAATTTTGAAATAATATTTTTATTCAATAATTTTATGTTAAGTTTATCTTTAATTATTTTATATACAGATAAATACTTTAAATAAGAATTCGTTTTAATTTATTTGTGATAATTATACATATTCAAAATTTATTTTTAAGTTGATATTAATTTTTTAATTTAAATTTTTTATTTAATATGATAAAATCATAACCCAAAATAAACTCTATTTCAAAATGATTTTTTTATGACATGATTATAAATATATTGACATAAAAAAAAAAGAATATGAAAAAATTAAATATTATAATTAATTTTATTTATCATAAATTATATATTTAATAAACTTTGCTTAATGACTTAATTATTAATTTATGTAACACTATAATAAAAATAATAATAATAGATCTATGATTATTAAATAAAACAATTTGTTAAATATGTGATTAATTGTTTTATTAATTTGTCAAAAACTTTGTATGGTTTTGAGCGAGATTTTGGCCGCTTTTTAACTTCTTTTCTTGTTAATCTCTGCCACTCTCAATCAATGTCGCTACAAAAACAATAATCAACTATCACCACTATTATACTTATATATGTTCATTGTTTTTATATATATATCTATCATGTCTATATAGGTAAATTTACCTTCAATCAACTATATATCGACCATTTTACCAAACAGTAATTTATAATCGCCTACAAGCACCCCAACTACCACCACCAAATCATCGCTTATCAAATCGCTAAAACCCCACAGCATAAAGTGAATGTGACAGAAAAACCGAAAGATTTATATCTACATATTTTTAAAGATTTTTTTGGGTTAAAAAAATATTATTAATTCAAACTGAACATCGATCAAGATACAAATAAATTAAAAATCATATACTATTTAAAAAATATCCAAGTTTAATAACATAATAAATCGGCATAAAACTTATAAATTTGATAAAATAGTAACTAAAATATCTATAATTCTAGTTCTTCAACATTCTGATTATCATAACTTGATAACCGATCAAATCTGCCTAATTTGTTTAAATCACCCTCATATAAATAAAATACCATAATAAGATCACAAACAGCACTATATCTATCAAATAATGATAACATAAAAAATAAAATAAAATATAAATTTTTATGAAAGAATTACTTTATTAAGTAAGAAAAAAAAATCATAGATAATTTCATATCAAGAATCTTACTTCAGAAAAATAGAGTAGAAAAGACGGCTAGTTCAAAAATTATTTATTTCAAAAAAAGAAAATTGGCAAGTTCTCGAAAAAGCTAGAAGCATTTAAATCTAACAAAAGAGGTCCCACCGAAAGCCTACCACGTGTAGAGTTTTCAAAATGGTCATAAGAGAGAAACACGGACGGCCAAGATCAAGACACGCGATTAACTCGCTAGCCAACGGCAGAGATCATCCCAACACAAGACGAACTCCCATTGGATGACCACACCAGCATTCGAGATCTGATTGGTCCACGTCATCGTTGATGACATGTCCCATGCCTTACTCCATAGGCGACACAGCTCTATATAAAACCCTGGAGAGAATTGGGGAACGAAACCTTCTCCATTATATTTGAAGTGTCAGGGTCGAATCGAAGCAAAAAGAAATCTATCCCGTCTTTCTCTTTCGCCTCTCTGAATCAAATCATTTGAAATTTCCGTTCTTCGGAGGGAGAGAGAGAGCCATGGAAGGCTCGTGGAGAAGACGAGGCTCTTTGATCGTCGCGGCGATCATTTGTTTCGGTGAGTTACGATCTCTCGCAGATCTGATTTTATCACGCTGTTTGAACTCGTTTTGATTCAGAAAAAATGCGGTGGATCTGTGGGGGTGTGTGTTTATAACGGTTTGATTGTTAGTTAAGTAGATCTGCTTACGAAATCGTGACAGTGAAAGAATTTATGGAGCTTGTGCATGAGATTTATGCGTAATTTGTGTATTTTTTATTTTCATTTTATGTTGAAAACTTGACATTACGTAAGTTAGGTTAGATCCGTTTGGTTAGCGAGATATCAGTGGAGAACAATAACTCGTTAATATGCGATTTTTTTTTTTTTTTTATTACGAGTTTTTGTTTTGCTATCGGGTCTCCTTCTGCTTAATCGAGGTCGATAAATTTGATCTAGTTGTTGTAGTTGTTTTAATCATAGCTAAGAAATACTACTCTTCGGATAGAGTAATGCTTTTAATCGCAGGAGATAATATGAAGGTCTTCGCTTAGAAGACAGAACACCTCATAAGCATTTGGTATAATCGCTTACCTTTAATCATTTTGAATCATGAAATGTGATATAGTTTTCGGGAAAACTAATCAAATGCATTTTGAGGATGCTTATGTGTAATTGTTCTTGTGCCTTGTTGATTGCCCACAGAGTGATGTGTAATTACGATGAAGAATGTAAAGTTTGAACCTGGAAGTTCTTTTCAAAAAAAAAAAATCACTCAAGCTATCTATATTGGTTTCTCAAAATATATTGATGGTGGGCTGAGCTTTAAATTGAGTTTTAATATCGCAAAACTGGATTTCAGGATTTCTAGCTGCAATTTCCATCGCCAAGGAGGAAGCAACCAAATTAGGAACTGTCATCGGGATTGATCTTGGCACGACTTACTCATGTGTTGGTGTTTACAAGAATGGTCATGTTGAAATCATAGCCAACGACCAAGGAAACCGTATTACCCCTTCATGGGTTGCTTTCACTGACAGTGAGAGACTGATCGGTGAGGCTGCAAAGAACCAGGCGGCTGTCAATCCTGAACGGACTGTCTTTGATGTGAAGAGGCTTATTGGAAGAAAGTAATATATCTGTCTTAAGCTTTTGCTCTGTAGTTTGTATTAGTCAGCAATAAGCTTTATTTACTTATGCTTTAAATCACTTTTGACAGGTTTGATGACAAAGAAGTTCAGAAGGACATGAAGCTTGTTCCTTACAAGATTATTAACAAGGATGGGAAGCCTTACATCCAAGTCAAGATCAAGGATGGGGAGACCAAGGTCTTTAGCCCTGAGGAGATCAGTGCCATGGTTTTGACTAAAATGAAGGAAACAGCTGAAGCATTCCTTGGGAAGAAGATTAAGGATGCTGTGGTTACCGTGCCTGGTGAGTCTCTTCTAAATATAGGTTGTGAGGTTTTGAACTGCCCGCCCACACCCTTTTTGAAATGTGAGTTTGAATTTTGTTAAATAGGATCTTCTACTCATATCAGCTTTTCATGCAACCTGCAGCTTACTTCAATGATGCCCAGAGGCAGGCTACAAAGGATGCTGGCATTATTGCTGGATTGAATGTTGCAAGAATTATTAATGAGCCAACCGCTGCAGCTATTGCATACGGATTGGACAAGAAGGGTGGTGAGAAGAACATCCTTGTTTTTGACCTTGGTGGTGGTACCTTCGATGTCAGCATCTTGACAATTGACAATGGTGTTTTTGAGGTTCTTGCTACCAATGGAGACACTCATTTGGGAGGTTAGGATTTTTTTTCCTTAGCCTATGCTCTTTCATTTTTCACCATGCACATTAAAAAGAAAATTGGACAAAGATGACATGCTGTTAAAAAGATGTTATACTGTGGATGCTCAATGTTCAATTCTTTCCTGCAGGTGAGGATTTTGACCACAGGATCATGGAGTACTTTATTAAGTTGATTAAGAAGAAGCACGGAAAGGACATCAGCAAGGACAACAGAGCTCTTGGGAAGTTGAGAAGAGAATGTGAGCGTGCCAAGAGAGCTTTGAGTAGCCAGCACCAAGTCCGAGTGGAGATTGAATCTCTCCATGATGGTTTGGATTTCTCTGAACCTCTGACCCGTGCTAGGTTTGAAGAGTTGAACAATGATTTGTTCAGAAAGACCATGGGACCTGTGAAGAAGGCCATGGAAGATGCTGGATTGGAGAAGAGACAGATTGATGAAATTGTTCTTGTTGGTGGAAGCACAAGGATTCCAAAGGTTCAACAACTCCTCAAGGACTACTTCGATGGAAAGGAACCCAACAAGGGTGTGAACCCAGATGAAGCTGTTGCCTATGGTGCTGCAGTTCAGGGAAGCATTTTGAGTGGAGAGGGTGGTGATGAGACGAAAGGTATTACTTCCATTCTCTACCCATGACTAATATATGGTTGTTCTCTAAGTGTTCTCCATTGGTAGATGTTTGATGTGATATCTGTTCATGCAGATATTCTTCTCTTGGATGTGGCTCCGCTCACCCTTGGCATTGAAACCGTTGGTGGAGTGATGACCAAGTTGATTCCTAGGAACACTGTGATACCGACCAAGAAATCTCAAGTTTTCACTACTTACCAGGATCAGCAGACTACTGTTTCCATTCAGGTACGTGCATTCAAACCTCGGTCGATTTCTATGGTTCTGCTTTGGAATGATTGTGATCTCACCAAGGCCGTTGCCTATCTTGACTTCAGGTCTTTGAAGGTGAAAGGAGTCTTACGAAAGACTGCAGACAGCTTGGGAAGTTTGATCTTACTGGAGTTCCTCCAGCCCCAAGGTCTGGCAAACCTGTCCAATCCAACTCTACTGTAAATTACTCACTCCTGATGTGCAGGGAAATTGATGTGATCATCTGATTCCTATGTTGAACAGGGGAACCCCTCAAATTGAAGTCACATTTGAAGTTGATGCCAATGGTATCCTAAATGTCAAGGCCGAGGACAAAGGCACGGGTAAATCAGAGAAGATCACCATCACAAATGACAAGGGCCGTCTGAGCCAGGAGGAGATTGACCGCATGGTTCGTGAGGCGGAAGAGTTTGCAGAGGAAGACAAGAAGGTGAAGGAGAAGATTGATGCCCGCAACAGCCTGGAGACCTATGTCTACAACATGAAGAACCAGATCAATGACAAGGACAAGCTTGCTGACAAGCTCGAGTCTGATGAGAAGGAAAAGATTGATACAGCTGTGAAGGAGGCCCTTGAGTGGCTCGATGACAACCAAAGCGCCGAGAAAGAGGATTATGATGAGAAGCTCAAGGAGGTGGAAGCTGTCTGCAACCCAATTATCACGGCTGTTTACCAGAGATCAGGCGGAGCCCCAGGTGCTTCTGGAGGAGAGGAGGAGGATGATTCCCATGATGAACTTTGAGAATTCTCTGAAGTTCAATTAATCTTGGGGAGAGATCTGGCGGGGAAATGCGGATGATAGGTTTAGGAAGTGGAGACTGTAATATTCTAGTGATGGGAAGTAAAGGGAGAAGAAGTTCCCTTTCCTTTTTCTTTTCTCCTCCTTTTTGTCTGAGGTGAAGATACTACAAGGGATACTGTTTTAAACTTTTTATTGCTCTGTATTTTTCATCTTCTATGTTTAATTACTTTTTTCCTCCCTCAAATCTGCTCATTGCAGTGACCATTAGGATTGGGAAAACGAAAGAAAATTTGACTATATATATATATGATATTAGGTCAAAATGCTCACAACAAACAATATTGTAAACGTACAGTAACTGAAATGATTTTGTTGCAGATGGGAATTCATCTTCCAATGAGAAAGGGCATTAACTTGAAATTCGAAACTGAAATCTTATATAGAAGACGAGAGATTAGCTGAAGAATTAATGTTCCATGAAATCATATTTTGAAAATAAAGCTTCAAGAAAAAGAAAAGCCAATATGATAGAGATATGGGAAGAGTGCATAAATCTGAATTATTTTTATCAAAAAAATCGTTTTAAGTCGAAATCATTCCCCCAATTTAATCCCAAGAGAACGTTAAAACCAAGTTCACAAAAGTGGGCTTCATTTGAGGAAAAATGAACCACAATAATATCTATGCGATCAATAATGGGGTGAGAATGAACGAGTGTTCAGATCACGTTGGAAGGGGATGCAAAATAGAATCAGTTCCCTTGGGATGATGGTCTTAAGAGAGGAGAAAGAAACGCGCGCATAAAATAGAGAATAAAATAACGTGAAATTGAGTGATTAGATGAGATAAAAAATAATAGAACAGATACACTATTTTCATAAATAAAAATCCACTCCATCAATATAAATAAAAAATAATCAAATTTTATTCAACGTCATGATTCGTACATGGGCTTATTCTAATGCTTGGAGATCCCTTCCCACAGAGCTGGCTATATCGGATGTGTAACCTGCTCTTTCGCAGGTGGATCCCAATGAGGTGAAAGAGTTTAAATTAACATGCCATTTGCTGAGAAATTAATGCTGAAGAACATCATAGGTGAACGAATTCAATTTTCGGGTGTTATTGTGTACTTACACCAGAGTCATATTTGGGATATTTGCACTGCAACAGATCGGCTTAATTGCAAGCTCGCAGTTCTTATACTCTTGAGGACTAGAGGCCAGCCTTCGGATCACTTGAGCCTGCCGCCACAACTCCCATCCCGTCTCCACCGAGCTCTTTCTTAATGGCGACTCCATCAGCATCGAGCTCGCTCACAAGTTGATCAATCTTGTGAAACTGATACGGCCATCTTGTGTTGTAGAGGAACTGACGAAGATCAAACCTATTGTCTTCGGGGGAATAACTCTGCATTAAGTCAAATGGGGTATAAGCTTTTTTGTCTTGGTGAACAAGAAAAATTTTGAGTTAAAGAGAATGTATAGTTTGAGTTTGGAGTAAAAGAAAAGATACCTCAGCATGATAGGCTGGTGTTAAAGTAGTCATTTTGTGACGGTTGATTGAATAGTACTTGAAGAAATGCTTCACTTTCTCGGCCACCTCTGATGGAGTTAATCTTCCACCCCATTTGTAGCAGAGATTCTGAAACAAGGGAAAATGCCACAAGTTTCACACCTTTACTTCTTTTTTTTTCTTCTTTTTTTCCCGTAGAAACTTAGTCAAAAACAAAAGAAAGGAGTATGATATGGTCACTCCCAGTATGTTACAAAAGAATTCTGAACAGACCTTGAACATGGATACAGGACCACAATGGAAAATCTTGCGCAACCTTCCATAGACTGAGAGTTCCTCATATGTCATTCCCATGTCAACTTCATCCAACTGTTTAAAATGGAATATAGCATTACGCTTGCATTTCCCTAGAACTATGACTTCAACTCTAGCTATTACACCACAAAATGCAGGTGATTTGAAATTTTAAATGAATATAAATATGCAGATCCTAAGAAGAAAGTAAAGGTGACCAAAAGAAAACAGAGACTTGAGTAAAGAAATTTGAAAGGCATGGAAATCTGCAGAAACAGAAAATTCTCCACTGTTATTAATGTGGTTTCAGAATATGTATTCCCTGCTATTTGGAGACGGGTTTACTAAATTCACATGAATAGAAGCAGTGAAACGATACCTGGCTATAGTTGGCTCGTATGGGCTCCAGTTCAGCAGTGGGTGGAGCTGCTTCAATTTCTGCTAAGGATGGGTATCCAAGATTGACTGCAGCCCATCGCAGAAATCCCCTAAGATCCTGCTTACTGATACCTCCTATTGGATTTATATCTGCTGAGCTGCAATCATACTGGAAGAAAATGGTAAAAGGTGAGTCCTTGTTAGGAAATCATAAACAGTTAACCCATTGGTTATACCATATTATATAGGAGGAGGAAAGTCCCATGACTAGCTCCTTTTTTATATATATCAGACTCGGAATAGGCTGAGCCAGAACTCACAAACTTGAACTAAATACAACACTCGCAAGGCCAATAAAAGATTAGGGATGATGGATTAGGTATATAATTGTTTTTTTTAACCCAAAAAATATTTGGAAAACCTGATCTAACAGTTGATGCAAACATTGAGTCCAACCATATATGAGAACTGTACACTACCTTTGTTAGGTAACCACGCAATGCTTCATCCACATTGGCACTACCCAAAACAAGGTAAAACCCTGCTTTGTTATGAACCCAAGGCATGAGTGATGCTAACATAAAGGCAAGCACCATTCGGATTCGAGCTTGAATGTTTTGCAATCCTAAGTTCTCAATGTTTGATCCCCCATCTACCTGTGAAAAGGTAAAACCAGCTTGAACAGTCACTCATAGTTAATAAACCCATTTAAATCTCATTTGGCTGGTCAAAATGTAAAGCACACAATTCTATCAACACACTAGTGGGAGCAGTTATATGGCAATATAATCTCCTAGCTAGCAACAATCAAAAAGGAAAATGACTACCTATAGATTAAGCTATATTTCCTCAAAAAATATAGATGCATTCGGTGTAAACATCTAATTGATGATCTAAATTATCATGACTACTGCAAAGTGACAATCTTGGTACTGGTTGATAATGAGAAAGCCCTCACAATATTTTTCCTTTTCATTACCTTATAGAGTGGTCTCTTTCCGGTGAGAGTTTGAAACAAAGAAAGCAGGGCAGAAATGACGCCATCTATGCAAAGATCGAGATGCCAGGAGCCAATCTCCTCTGCTAAAACCTTTGCTCGTTGCCTTGTGGCTTCAGAACTGCAGGGAACAGACCCTGTTAGTGAACCATGTTACACTACTAGAGATTTTAAGCACTGGAAATTGCCAAAAGGAAAAACCTCTTTAACTGAAAATCAAAAAACTAAGAAGTTTCTGGGGAATCTGGAAATAGTCAAAATGGAAACTGGTTTATAACTCAGAACCTTTTCATCGACCTATAGTAAGAAGCCGAACATTGGTTCCCTTCTTGGAGATCTATAACAAAATGTTTCAGGCAATAGCTTCTGAACAGCACAAATGCACAATGATTCACATTGACCAACCACCATGCCATCTTGAATGGTCTTAGGACCTTCATTGATTGGTCACTTGTAGCTCTCTGGTAAAAAACTCTAATTGGAAAATAAAATGCTGATGAGTGTAGAGAAAATCCCAACCCTCAATTTTCAGGAAAAATAAGTCACAGGATTTTCAAATCTTGACCCACAAGGAGTGGCTGGAGCCTGAATGGTCTTGATTGTAAAATGACAATTCATACAACATCCATTGCATGCAATTGATTTCAAAAGAAAATGTAAAAAAATTAAAATCCAGATTCAAGCAATATGATTATATGTCACAATAATGAAATTCTCTTTAACTGTCAGACCAACATAGAAGCAAACTTTTCAAAGAGAAATCAGAATCTTCAAGTTGTCAGATGTGAGAGCCAGTGTAACATGGTTAAAGAAAGAGGATGAGAGTCATACACCCCACCTATTTTCAGATCCCATGAACACAGTGTAAAAAATGCGTTTTGCAAATTCTTTGCTGTCAGTGGGAAACTGTCCATCAGTATACTTTCCAATTCGAATTGCATCTGCTTTGACTTGTTCATCCCCCTTTGCAATTTCTGCACACACAAATGCATCACCAACCAATGATTACATTCACAGAATAATACCAGGATACTTGGTTCAAATTCAAAAGACAAAAAAGAGCCATTCTTCAAGACATCTTAACAAATTCTTATTCCAACTAGTTCGTATCCTCTTTATAAACACTCTTTTTCTTATTCATCTCTAAAAAGGGCCACACCCTGGCATCTGTGCTATAATTGCCTGAATATCCTTGCCAAGGTGTCCTTTGGTAATAAATAAGTAGGCATATTTTTCAGACTAACTAAATAAGCACTGATCAACCCAATAAGACGATCCTACTACACCCAAAAGAAAATAAATAAATAAATAAATAAAAATCCAATCAAAATATCAGGTTTAGTGGAACCAAACTTTCAAGCAGTGAAAAATATACAGTGAGATCCAATTACCAATCCAGTCAACCAGACAGGCAGAGGGAGGAGGGGGTTTAACCTAGCTGCTGGAGGGCCTATGGACAACTGATTGGTTGGAGGAGCCTTTTTAACACTTTCATATTAAATCATGGGCAATGGAATTGTGTGGCTAACAAGCACCACATGCATTTTAAGCAAGAAATCACATTAGTGGCTCACAGTAATTTAAATGTCTGCCACTGTGCTGATTTATCCACCTATCTTACTAAAGCCAAATAAAAAAACTACAGCATGCAGGCATGAAAGTGATTAAAACGTTGAGTTTATTGGAAACTGGGTTATACCAGAATGCATAACCAAAACACTGCAACAATTTGTTAACCTTCATCAAACTGACCTTTTACGACAAGCTGGCACATGCAGCCAACAATAGCAGCTACAGAGGAGCTATCTGCACCACCAGAAAGAGGAAGCAAAAAACCAGAAGCTCCACTTCTTCTTAAATAGTCCCACAGCCAGCAACTGGGTCCAAAGGCTATTTCCTCTTCAGGTAAGTGATATTTAACCTACAGATAAGGTTCATGTTTAATTAGAAAGGTTGATCTGTTAAAAGCAACAATGGTCAAATAGATCTTACTTAGATGACAGAGCTTCTAAAACCACCAAGAGTTCCTAGATAATAATCAAAATTATACTTAAAAGTAACAGCTTGTAAGTTCAAAAATAGATCATGAAGCCCTAGTTTTTACTATTAAGTTGCACCCACATTGAAGTAATGAAAAGGGTGCAAGGCTTCCCCATCAGACCTCTAGCACCACTTGGCTTTGCTCTCATAGAGAGCCTCAAGCCACTATGCACCTGTTACAGCTTATAAGCACAGGCTATAGCCAACTCAAGAAAAGAATTATAAAAATTTTGGCATCAGCACTAGGTGAGCGGGCTTCTAATGTGTTCATTATGCACAGAGGGATGAAGTTATTAATCTGCAAACTAAAAAAAGTAGGTGCTTCACTAAGAAACCAGAAGGTAGAGATTAAGAATCTGTTATTTCCATCAAATACTGGTTTCAACAATCCTTGCCCAGCCAAGAACTTACCTTAAGTGGGCCAGAAAGGGACATTTTCAGATTAAAAGGCTGACAAAGGCTGACAGATACTGCCACTGATGGGACTTTGGGTCGGGAGGAACTTGCTTGCTCTTGAAAACTACTTATAGATCCTCTAAAACTAGCAACCTGCAACAAAGCAAAGAAGATAGGGAGTTATGAGTAGAAATAAAACATGAAAAAATAAAAAAGAATTTCAAATTAGCAAATTGAGTGTTCGGAATACTTGGCCTGTTGTTTGTATGGGCAAACTTATTAAAGAACTACTAAAACTTACAAGTACATGGTCAACACAAATACGGACTGAAAAAAATATGAACTAGTTATCTCCATTTGTTAAATTTGAAATCAAATTAGAGGGCAGAAGCAAACATGATTAAATAATCATTTTCTAGTCACACCAGAAATTTTCACAGTGAAATAGAATTGAAAAACCACAATTCAATAGAAATGAAGAACAAAGAAACGATTTATAAGCTATATGGAAGCTTCATCAAACTTTGAAACAAAGACAGTATGCCTTAGCATCAGTGAGGGAGGAAAAAGAAAAATCTGAAAGCCTCAAGAGACCAGGTATTTAGCTGCTTCAATAAGCTTAAAAGCAGATACAAGAAAGTTGAATCACCTGGGAAGGAAAAAATATCTCTGGAGCTTATAGACTGACACCAACCAACCCCCCACAAACACACACAAAAGAGGGAGAGAGAGAGAAACTGAACAGACAATGTTAAGTATGAAGAATTATATCTTACCGCATCTAGATCTACTTGTGCAACTACAACCTCAACATCCTTCAAAGAAAATTGTGAGCCTTGAGCAACCATATTTCCATTGACAACGACACAAGAACATCCATCTACAACCAATACATTTATCAACCACATTAGAACAACACTTTCTCCATGTAAAATGTGGATTTGTTCTACAAACAAAAGAACTTCTTAAAGAGGAAATAGATTAAATGAAACCTACGACATATATAGCTAGTAAAATGGAGAGCATGAAACATAAAAGTCAATAAATATTAGTCAGCTAAAAACATGTTATTACCATAATAAAGCCGACCACCATCACATCCTTGCTGATTGCTGTACATGTAAACCCCTCCAATAGTATTAGTAGCACCTATAAATTCTTGAACTCGAAGATCAAGCTTTCGCAGTTGGTGGTGGCTTCCACTGGCATTCATGAACACTTCAACACCATTTAATTGAAGCTCGGCATGAGGAGTCATAGCAGTGAAAAGCTCTTCACAGGTTTCGACAGCAACAGCTCTGATAAGGAGATAAAATCTTAAACATTAGAAGTTCACAAAAAGATGAGCGAAAAATCCACAAACTTTCAATACATAGAAAATATATTGATGCATATGTTTGATGTTATTACAATGATATGCATGTGAGCTTAGTAACCCCCGGTAAAACCCATGCAATGCACTATATGGATGTCATAACGACAAGTGTAGCTTGAGGCCTGTCGTCAGAAACCTCTTATATACATGGGATAAGTAAGTATGATAACCGGGGGAATAAAGCTATCTTTCCATGAACAAATTTTGAAAAGCCATCAATGGGAAAACAAAAAAAGCTCTGATAAAACCTAGAAGGAATACACTATCAAATTTTGATATGTGAGCATTAAGAGCATCCTCGCATTTGTAGAATCCCAATGAAACTACTGTTTATGCTTATAAAACATCTCATGTGTGATTTGAAAAAGGAAGGTTCCAGGACCGGAACTCTGTCCGCCATTTACTTGCAATACTGCAATTTTCATTTAGTTGAGTCTAAAAGCAACAGGTAGTAAAAAATCATGATTGTTATGAACCAAGCTGACAGGAAAAAGAAAACATGTTGTTGCTTACGTATCCAGGAACCGAACAAATCCATAGCCAAAAGGTACTGATTTCTGTGACAAAGCCTCAGAAATTTCACTAGGAAGCTGAAAGTCCTCAAGCTGGTCCTTTTGCTTCCATGTTGTAAACCATCGGAGTTCCCTGTAATTTTCATTATTTGCAAGCCACATCTTTGGGCGTATCATGACAATTTTTCTGTTTAAACATAAAACCTGACAGTTGTAACGTGCTGATCCTTTGATGACAGGCATACCAATGCTGCAGAATATGCCATCTGTCCACTCACCGAGTAAAATCTCTTTTAAGCATTCCCATCTGCACGAGGATTACAAGAGGTGTCATCCATGGAGAGTAAAATATTGCCAATAGCTGAATTGTTAGATCATCTATATCAAGCACTTTCAATCTCAGCTCTTGTAAAGGGTAATAGTATATTAGTATTAGGATATCTCATCAACAAGCCCCTGGTATTTTACATGATCACAAGCACATGAATCAAAGTTATTGTATTTTGATATTACTGGAAGCACCGGCATAAAGTAGAAAGCAGGTCATTCTTGGACATCATAACATGCCCTCAATTTGTAGAAGTAGTACAAAGATGGATCCTGTGCAAGTATTAAAATGAGTTACAAGAGCACAGGTAAAGTAAAAAAATGAAATTGCTACTTCAAGGCTCTTAGATAAGTTGAGATATAAGGGATTTTCCTAGAAGAAAATTAAATTATAATGGAAATCGGGACGTCTATTAAGGAAAATTCTAATGGATTGCCATTTTTTTATAGCCTAGAAACCTTCCATACAGAGCCTTTCAAGCTCCTCATGGGGATCCAAACCTCAGGAAGCTGAGTGCATCTCCCACAACCATCACCAGGCTAATCTAGGGCATTCCATAGCAGGAAATGGACATAGCAGGAAAGACTCGCCCAAACAATGGGGCACCTTGAAGCGCTAGCCAGCCTAATCACAAACTGCCATGAGAACAAAATTAGCTAACTTATAGCTAATAAAGATGGAATGAACGGCAGATACAAAGTAAGTTGCATGGTTGGCAAATGAAAGTGGGTGCTTTGTTACATAAACTTTTAAAAATTCAAGGGTTAGCCAAATTAAATGGTGCTACTTGTCAAACATGACATGCATATATGAAAAGGGATTGGCAAACCACATTGAGTCAAATACAAAAGTAGCTAAAATAATTTATACAAAAATAAAACCTGCAGACTCATGGCCAAAGAAAACACCATATTTACAATGCATATGGATACGTACACCACCAATCATTAGGTTAGCATTCCAGAAGCATTCTTACTTCAAAGCAGGAAAGGCAGTTGCCATCACTGGACTAACAATAAAAATACTTTATTTGGACTAAATGCAACAAAGATTCCATTTTATGAATGTATTATGGCAACTATTCTGAAATTCCTACGATTAGAGATCCCTTAATCGAGGGAATGCAGAATTTTATAGAATTAGTCAAATTATATGTGCTCTAATGCTTAGTAAGGCAAATAGACCACTGTAACAAATGTAAATGCATATACATAAAATTTCTCTCAATTTTGCATTTCTCTTTGTTTATAATCCCAAAAAAAATCAATCGGAAAAAAAAAAAGCGCATAGAAATTTCCGAACTCACGCATGAGTAATGGTGTCGAGTTCCAGGAAATGGTCCTCGCAACCATAGCCCGTAATCTCGAGCTCAGGACCCAGTCTAATCACTGCCCCGGC
Organism: Tetrastigma voinierianum; assembly: GCA_016808115.1. Lineage (NCBI taxonomy): Eukaryota > Viridiplantae > Streptophyta > Magnoliopsida > Vitales > Vitaceae > Tetrastigma > Tetrastigma voinierianum. Next base: position 271,846 of record JAEQBH010006049.1, on the reverse strand, counting down.
CTCTTTAGCCTTGGAAATAGACTCCTTAATATTCTTCAAATTACAATCAAAATCCATCGCCCATTGATTTAAGTTACAAGTGGCCACTTTCAACAGCCTCATCTTCTTCACTCTTTATCTGCATTAAACTCTATCTCAGTAAAAAAACTATCATCAAATGCCATATGTTTGGCTGGAGAATTCGAGAGAAAAATAAAAGATAAGAAATCATCGAATCTTAACCACAAAACTTTTATGCAGATGCCAAAGACTCATCTTTATCTGATTTTCCTAAGGTTTCTCGGTAAAAAAACAGAGGATTTCACGATTTTAGAACAGGACTCACCCTTCCGAAAGGCTCGAAGCAAACTGAGACTCCAAAGTTGGTAGCCGGAAGAAGACGAAGTGGATCGTTTTATTCTGGACTCGGTAGTAGACTCGGACATGCAACCGGGGTGCACGGCAATTATCGTGTGCGACGGGGACTTAGGTTTAGAATATATTCCCCCACACCACACGTTAGTAAGTTGACGAAATTAACCCCGAAAGAAAGTTTCTAACCCAAAAGGTTTTTAATTAACCCCACGCAAGTTCCTTAACAAAATCCCTGTTTTCATTCAAAAGAAAAACAAAACGTGTCAAATCGTATTGGTTGACTCCTCTCTCTTTTTTCTTTTTTCTTTTTTCTTTTTTCTTTTTTCTTTTTTCTTTTTTAACTAATCATTTTGAATAGAATGTAATATATCCAAACCCCTCATATTGCTCTAAACAATTGAATTAGACTTATGGACGTATTGGTTCACACTTCAACCGCCTAATCATCAATTTGTAGGAAATAAAAAAACGAATATATATATAATTTTAAAATTTTCAAATTGAAGGTAAAAAAAAAATTATATATATATATATATATATATTGAAGTTCACATCCAGTTTGATCTACTTCTTAATTTTTCCTTGTAAAATTAAAAAAAAAAAGTATAAGATATAACAACTTTTAAATGCTTATATTAAAAAAAAAAAAGATGACGATTTTAACAATCATTTAAAAGATTTTATGTATTAATTTCTTACTTTTTAAAATTTTAAAATTGTAATAAGTAATTTTTTTAAAACAGGACAAAATTCATATTTTTTATTCAAAATATTATATATATATATATATATATATATATATATATATATATATATATTAAAATGGAAAACATAAGTACAAACACATGGATATTAAAGGCGATAGTTTTTTTATTTAATTTACTTTTAGGTTAGATGATTAGACAACAGATTTAAGATTGTGTAGGGGTCTCAAATCTTGAGGTCTGAGCCCGATAAGCTAAGGCATAGGTTCGAAGAATTTAAGCCCTGTCAAATCCCAGGAGTAGATTCGAGTTCGGCTTTAAGCCAGAGTAATTAGTCCATTCAACCTCTTTTAAAAGAAAATGAAAATTTATGGAACCGTTTAGGCGGTCGACAGGCGGTGGAGCCCATAGGCTGAAGCGCCACGGAAAGGCCGTGTGGGAAGGCCGCCACAGCGCAAACGGGCTGCTGACCGCGAAGCCCGGCCGACAAGCCCGTCCTTAAGTCAGCGCTTTTGAAATTTCTTTTGATAGACACTATTATATGTTATTATTTAAAATCGTTATGCTTTATTTATTATATATATTTTGTTAAAAGTTTATTATATAAGTCGAATATATGTATAATTTAGTTCGTCTTAAAATTTTAAGCAGAGCAAGGGGTTAAATTCTGAAAAAATGGACTGAATTATTAAATTATGGCAAATTACGTATTGGGCCGTCATTAGAGGCCACCAAACTTCTTGCCACTGGGCTCACTAGTAAGCTCAACACATGAATCTAATTAAATAGGTTGGGCCATGGGCCTTAAAAAATATATGGCATGGGTCGAGCCGACCTTTAAAAATATAAGGGTTCGGCTGCATGAGCCATTGTGGAACTTTCGTTTGTCCATCTTGAGATTTATTTCGGCCCGAATTTGGAACCCGCAGTTGTGAGAGCACAATGGATCAGCTTTTATATTAGTATGAGATTGTCCACTTTTTAAGTCTACCTGTTTATAGTTTTGTTTTTGAGCTTTATCCAAAAAGACTTATAACAATTCACATTTTACCTAAAACATATATATATATATATATATATATATATATATATATATATATATATATATATATATTAAAAATGGAAAACATGAGTACAAACCGCATGGATATTAAAGGCGATAGTTTTTCTATTTAATTTATTTTTAATATATGTGTTTTTTAAAATGTTTTTAGGAAAATTATGGTGTCTTTGATTGAGTTTTTACTTGAAATATTTTAAGGAAGTGTTTCTTGGATAATTACCTACAAACAACACTTTTTAGGTTAGATGATTAGGTAACATATTTAAGATTGTATAGGGGTTTCCAAAAAGTTTGAGGTCTAGAGCCACGCATCTGAAGCATTTGTCGTTAAGGCTAAGCTGGCCCTGAGCTCCCGAAGCGGGCGAGTCATCTTAAGTCAGAGTAAGTAGAGCCCGGCCTAAGCGGCTTTGTTTTTGGAAGAGACAGGCGAGTCTTCGTTAGGCACAGTCAGATGGGCTCGCCGTTCAGTGAGGTTTGTGAGGAAGCATATGAGCCCATCTTGGTCATGGCACAGGCGCAACGTGAATCCCGCCCTATTCTGTCATTATTATTTATTAAATCGTTATGTATTTCACATTTATAATATGTATTTTTTTAAAAGTTTATTATATAAGTCAAATATATATATAATTTAATTGGTGCATTAAAATTTTAAGCAAAAGGAATGGGGTTAAAATTAAAGAAATATATATATGATTTGAATTATTGGACTTATCAAACATACCATGGGCCAGTCTGGTCTTGAGCTTTGTCAGGGCTGCCTTTAAACTGCTAACTAATTGATATAAGGCATGGGTTGGTAGTGGATCTTAAAGATATAAGGTTCGATTAAGTGAAATGGGTCGTGTTGCTCGTTTATTACAGGTAGGCGACTGTAGTTGGAAGCTACGAGGATTACTGAGAGCTGGTGGATGGCACTTATATAAGTATAGATTATCTGGCACAAGTCTACCTGCTTATAGTTTTGTCTTTGGGCTTTATCCAAAAAGACTTCTAACAATTCACATTTTCTTTGTTGTCCCTGTTTTTTTTTTTAAAACAAAAAAAAAAACAGTAAAAGAAGTACAGGTCCTAATATTGTACGGCGGTGGTCATACATAACCCCCGATGGAGAACACGAAACCAAAGAAGAAAGTTTGAAAGAACACAATTTTTTTTGTGTTCTCAAGAACCGTTTCAAAAACAGGAACCAAACCAGGACGTTTTGCACATTTGTTTCTAACCTCTGTTTGGTGGCCAAGAAAACTTAGAAGATGGACTGGCCCGGGAGATTTCTAAAGCAAAAGGCTTACTACTTTTGGTTTCTGTAAAACGAATCTTGAATGCAGAGAAAAAGATAACCCAAATGGATAGCAACTATTTCTCCAGTATGCTCAAATGCCTTCAAAACATGTTTTATTACTAAACCCCAAGGAAATCCACAGCCTAAATTCCATAAAAACTTAAACACGTACTGAACAGCCATCCCCACCAGGTCCCCCAAAGTACATCATATCCCTGGGGGCACCCCGTATTCTTCCCCGGAATAAAGAAGTATAGCAATCACTGGTAGAAAATGGTGTCAATTCAACAGTATCTGCATCTACAAATCCATTCCCTTCCTTTGAAATCTCTAAATTCGCCATAAAACAGGCTCTTCCATACTGTTCTACAGCAAGGTGCCCACTTCCCATCTGCGGACTGTCATTTACAGGACCATTGACTTCACCTCCCCAGTATATTTCCATGGCATGATCAGCTAAACCAGTGAACAAAGCCTTAGGCCAATACCCCACACCCACCTGATAATCCCCCGGATAACTCTTAAGCCACCAGTCTCCAGTTCTTGGATGCTGCAATTCAAGTCATAAATGGGAGAATTACTGTGTTTTGACATTTTCTTTTATTTTTTAACATGGAAGTGGAAGATCTGGGATTGTACCTGAGAGATCTGTATGATTATGGCAGACTGAAAACGTTGACCATATCCAGAGGCTGCTAAGACCATGCCAAAAGTGAGGTTTCTACTCACTTGAACAAATCCTGGACAGATGATGTTGAAGCAGCCTGTCTTTCTATATTCTACTGTTCTATAATAAAAACAGACAAAGGAAAAAATATCAATGTCGTCGAAACTGTCTAACGTAAATGTGTCTGATTATTTATGATTTAAGAACAGGTCAATCTGACTAAAACACATTTCTACTTGAGTTCTAAGAAAGAGCTCGTCTTATATAATGTCAAAGAAAACTTTCTTTTCTGAATTATAGGATGTGACAACTAACACTCTTATACCGTGAGAAAGTTTATCAGTATACAACTACTAATAGCTGTATATCGATTTAGTGCAGGTTTCACATATGTCACTCCCGACTTTAGTGTTGCTTTCGTTTATGCCACTAAACCCATGGACTTTTATATATAGAACAAGCGAGGGGTTATGTGTGACCTCCATTTAGCAGCCGTTATTAACGTTTTGAAATCTTGTGATGGTAAGTATGGTAAAGTTCTGAGTGATATTGGAAGAAAGGACAGAAGAAACTTGGGGCTGGCTTGGGTTATATAAACTATGATCAGGGCGTTTGCTCTGACTTATCCCATGTTTTGTCTCATAAAAGAAAACTAGATAAACAGCTCAAATGGTTTAGGTGAATACCGTCCAATATGAAAACAGCCTGCTCTGATTATCCTTGAATAGCATTGGATTCACCTGCAATATGGAGATTAATCTAACATTGAACTTTATATGAGCCAGAGAAAATGAAGATGAATCAGGAATGACTTAACTGCCCATCCAGCTTGTATGTAGTTCATTGAGCTTGTTTCTGGGGATCTATGTTGAACCCTGATTATAGCTTCTGAAAATTGGTTTGGTTTAACATATGGGTTGAAAATGTCCATCATTCCTGATGCTCCATGGTAACTTCCATTGGCAGTACGGACTACTGCAAGCTGAGAAACCAAAGGCGGCCCCGTTTATTAGTCGGCTATTCTGCCATGTTCTGTAGAATTGTAACTTAAAAGCTATGAATTTGTCCCAAAAGCAAAGATGGATGAATCATAAATAAGACTCACATGATAACCATTGGACTTCACTGTGTCACTGTGATAGGACTTGGAATGTTTTCTTGCAAATATTAGATCTTCTTTTCGGGTTCTTCGGATGATGACTGTTCCTGGTGGGCACTCAACCCCCTTGATCCCAATCTCAGCAGGCTCCATGAATGAATGGCTAGCTTGAGTTTCATAGATCATCTCCCTGGGAAGTGAAGGTGGTTCCATCTGCAGCTATCAATGGAGAGATTTATTTAAGCTCATTCAATAGGCAAATTAAACTGGAGCAAAAAATACTAAGATCTGATATGCAGTGAAAAACTGACCTGAATTTCATGATTCTTGAGCAGAGGATGATCAAGAGCAGGCTGTTTGTTGATGTCCACACAGTCATAAATAGATCCATCAAGATCCTGCCAACAATTCACAGAAAATCAAACATCAATTCAGTAAAAAGGAACTGTATATACATTTTCCCAGCTTGATTAATTCTACATATAAACCCATACCTGAAAGCTTTTCCTGGCAGGCTTATTCAGGAATTTGAGCTGCCTCTCCAGCTCCATATCTTCTTCTTCAGATAGTGATATTCTACTCATTTCTCCACCAACACCACCCAATTCAAATACCAGAAAACCTGCCATAACCACATTCACAAAACTCAGTAGGAAGAAGATTGTTGTAGTACCCATTTGAGTCTTCTTTCACTACTGAAGAAGCCATGAAAGATCTACATATATTTGCTTGTCCACACCAACCTTTAATTATTTCTTTTGTCTTCAAATGCAGATGAATCTACAAGTATTTATGGGCATAATCCATAGATGGTAAGGCAGGTAGTTATCTTTGTTCATGGTTGGTGTGCAGAGTTACCTTTAACGTGTCAATGAAACAGAAGAGATTGTCAGGGGATACATTTATTTGTATTTGAAAATCAATTTTATTTAAAATTTAAACAAACAGAAAATGATTTTTTTTTATTTTAGATTATTTTTTTAGCTGCTGTAGCATTAAGCATTTTCAAGATGTGAAAAACAAACTTATGATATTTATTATAATGTTTTTAATTCTACATAAAATCAGATATTATGTAGCTTAATCTCCTAGAAGAAAGTCAAAGCAAAGTAATTACTTGAACAATTTAATTCATAAATTATATGTATAAAACACTTTTAATTTAGCATAATATTGCATTTACTTGAGTGAGAATACTAAACGAGTCTATCCACTAGACTCAACTAATTAAGCTTGAATCCAAACAAGCCCTTGATCACAATTAACATAAAATTGCATTTAAATGTAATTAAGCATTTACATTATTTTATATGAAGTTCCATTTTCTTCAATTTGTAGAGAAGCAAAATAAATAGCATAAAAACTTTTCCTCTTTGGAATCTCTAACTACCCTTTCCTCTGTTTTCTCTTTCCGGCCCTTATTCATTTGACTGGATGGGTGATTTTTTGATTATTTTTGACATGAAATCACCCTTTCCAACTTTATTTCCTAAATTTGAGTTTTTTTCCCAACAAAGTGGTTTCTTCCACACAAATATGAGTTTTCATTTGTTTTTTCGTGCTTTTATCATCAACTTGTTGCAACTTGTTTTATCGCCGACTTGTTACGATAGATAATTGTATCATCGACGATTGACTTCTTCTTGAGTTTTCTTGTTGATAGTTTTGATGACAAAGTTTTGATCTGATAGAGTCATCATATCAAATCATGTTTGTGAGCATGTTATAGATATAAAATCTTAGATATTCTTTGTAACGCCTTTAAAATACCTTTTTTTTTTTATAATTTTATTATATATTAAATTATAAATTAGTCGGCTTTTGGTATTTAAGAATTGTTAAATGAATATTTGATTAAGTGTTATATGGTTAAAAGCTAAAATGCAAATATTAAAAGCTAAAATGAAATTAATTTGTGACGTAGATCCGGGGTCCAGTTGACTACCCCGTCGGCCGTGGAGCAACAGAGTGGATGTCGGGTTACAGAAGCGCCCGCCGAAAATCGGGCGGGAGTAAACTTGTACGGGGGGCTCTGCCGATCACAACACTGCGTATAACTGTCGGCAGTCGATATAACCCTGATGATACAAATATGGATAAAAGCGGCCTCTTGGGCACATACTACGATATATAAAAACATATCCAACTATACCCATGGATTAAAGTTAGTAAATTACTCTTAAACAACATATATCAAATTAGAGAATTCTAATACATGTGGAAAATCATGGCCATGGCTCGACTTTAACTGGCTTCAAACTAGGGCGGCGATCGCCAGTGGCTGCACATACTGTAAAATAAAAGGGGGTCCCACGAAGGTGAGCTAAAGCTTCGATGGGAGAGAATCGCCTAAGTGGGCTACTCACCACCTAAGTGCGTGCAATGTTAATCAAGCATAGCAGTGAAAATGCGTGATCACACTCTTCCGAATGTCTACGTGGCCAAACTCGAGATCAGTCTGTAGACTCTACGCACCGCTAAGCTCATATGAGAATGTTAGTTTTAATAGTGGACAACCCTCCGATGTGTATATATCAGTTCCGCCGATTGATATATTATTTGTTGGTGGACTACCCTCCTATGAATATCAATTGGGCCGCTCCGACGATTGATATTTTCAATTTGTGGACTACCCTCCGATAATTTATGTTTTAGGTATCCTCGGCAGATTCTTTCTGAGCTGGAAATGCCGTGCGGCAGCTTTCTGTAGTCACCAGGATCTTTCAGATGCGTAGCGGAATGCATGTATGCCATTCCGATAAAGTCCCAATCGCGTCGCGACTATGTAGCATGCATATTCACATAAAAATTAAATCACCGCAAACATGTTATGTATTTATCATTTCAAACACCCAAAAATTAGGCTCACTTGGGCTAATGTTCAAGCATAAGCTTATTCGATTTAAATTTACTTAATCAAACACACATTTTTTTAAATACGTTTTAAATTGTCATTGTCCCCAAGACGATAAAACCTTAGGGTTCTTACGTTTCCGGCACTCAAACATCGTCGAGTTCACATTGAGGTTTCTTGTTCCAACACTCAAATAAATGCATTCGGTTCACATTTGTGAGACGCCTTTCCGACGGCTTCGACCTGGCGTCGATACGTGATTAGCAATGAGAAACACACAATTTCACACCAACATCACTTAGGTGGGCGACCACGGGGCGCTCACTTTGTCTCAAAAATTTTATATTGGTCGATCCCGAGGTTTAGGACGATCCCGACAACATGTGTGGCCTAAATACGACTCAAACATTGAAAGTACTAAAAATGGGAATAAAGCGAGTAGGAGAGAAATCATACTCTTGGGTTGTCGAAAACTCACAATCAGAAGTCCACGCGTGGCAGCTGCTCCGTAGAGTTTTCTTTCTCGGCCCAGACCGCCAGACGGTCGGATCTCTAGATTTTCTAGAGAGATGCGCAAATCTCTCTGCAGCTTCTCAAAAATGAAGCCACTGCATCTCAAAAAATGACCCCCCACGTTTTTCTTTTGGCTTAATGAAGGAGAAGAAAGGATTATTCTATTTTGTCCTTTTAGTGACTTAAAATCGAGTGCAATATGACCATTCGATCCCTAGCTCTTTTACCCGAATTGATATTCAGCGTTATCTTGTGTCAGTTTTAAATCATTTCTACTCATACCACTTATGATGCGTAGTCACGTGTTATATGTGACTTTTAAGTTCGCGTCAATCGTTTTCTGGCGAAGCGATCTTGCCAGCGTGTCGGCTTCCGGCTGTCTCGGAATATTACAAAAATTTTGCGATGCCTTTAGATTTTGCGAACGATTCAACGATTGCAATCCGTTTAAGTCATCAGAATCTCTAGAGAAATTAATTCAGTTTTCGCGAAATCGTGATTTTATGTCGAAATTACGATTTTGCCCTTATTCTAGAAATTGGAATTTCTCGGGTCTTACATAATTGAACCCGAAAATAAACTCAAGTGAAAAATGACAAAAAAAAAAAATGGAAATTATGAAATAAGGACCTAATGGTCATAAGTTAGAAATAAGAAATGTCTAAGTGTGATTAATGAGAATTTAAATGCAAATAGAGGCAAATATAGGGCAAACTAGCAATTAGGAGAACTTAAACCCAAAAATGAACTTTTAAAGAAGGCCAAACAAGGCCTTATGTGACATGAGATATTTAAGACCAAAAGCGGTCTTGGAAGCTCATTTGAGCAAAAGCGGTTTGAGAGAGGAAGGAGAGCTAGGGCTTGCAAAGTGAGGAGGTTGTGATTCTTGCTCCGTTAAGCAAGAGTTTTAAGAGATCAAGTTGAAGAAAGCTTGGCGTTGGTGAAATAAGTCACAGGTAAGAAAAACCAAACCCTAACCCCCTTTACTTGTGTTTGGGTTTAATTAAACCTCAAAATGTGGTATAAGTGATTGGGTGAGTGAGTTTAGTTTGGTGTTTTTGCGTGTTTAGATTGGTTTGGAGTGTTTGTAAAAGGAAAATGTTGGGTTTTCAAAAGGAAATGTTAGTCGAGAATTGTCAAAACCCATGTTATTGTTTTTGCTATACATTAAGTTATAATCATCCAAATGAAGTGATTTCAATTAGTAAATAACCATAAGAGATAGGTCTAAAAATGTATAGAAGGGGCTAGGAAGCCAGTGCCTTTAAGGCTCCCGAGATCTGAGGCCCAAAAGGTGAATTTCGGGTAGAGCTCGCAGGTTATGCTCTATTTTGGGTATTGTTATAGTGTTTTGGCCATAAGTTGAGTTTCACTCATCCAAATTGAGTGATTCAAAATTCTGGGTAAAATAGACTTCTAGGGGAATAATTTACTTGAAGGAAGTATATGAAAATTGTAACCCCAAAGTGCCCATAAATTTGTCAAAGTGGAGCTATGTGTAAGAACAGTTTGATTATGCTTCCTGGAAATTAGGTTGTCACGGATGTAGAATGCAAATAACTTGAGTTTTGGTGATCGAGTGGATGATTGGGTTGGAGAAGAGCACTTATAACCATAAGCTTCCAATGAGTAGAAAGGCTATTATCAATTTATGGAGTTAAGACCCCTGAAATTAGGAATAACAATAGGTAACCGAGTGAGCTGGGCATTCTGACTAGTTTGGCATTAAAATGTCGTAACTTGAGGTTGGGTGATCCAAATGAGATGATTCTAATTCCTACTAAAAATAGACTCATAGAGCTAAAATTTTCTTGAAGGAAGTATGAGCAAATTATGGCTCATGTGTCCCCATAAAATTTTTCAAATGAAGGGGTATCGGGTAGACATAAACCCTAACAAAAAACTCTTAAAATAACAGATTAATATGTGATTGTCATTGTATTTGAATGAGGGTGACGAGGGAGGAAAGCCATTGATGAATCAAGATTCGAATATTGAGAGTAAACAGCGATTTTGGTTTGTTCTATCTTCTCCCATTATCGTTTGAATTTGGTATTTGTTAGATGTAAAACATGTGAATTGTTTTAATTAATTTGAATAAATTGATTGTGAAATGTTTGCAAATGAAAATTACATGAGTATTGAAAATGAACCGTTTATATACTTGTACATATTGTACTATATGTTGCTATAAAATATTTGAACGCCCTTAATTTAATGTTAAGCATTTAGTTCATTATGTGAAGAATATATTGGTATGATAGAGGTTTGAAATAGCGATCGCTACGAGCGATTGTATTGATGTGTCATTTCCGGGTGACAGCCCGGTAGGGACGTATCGATGAGTGTTCACTAATTGATTTTTTTAATAATAGTGGTCGAGTGAGTCCGTGGGGCCGTCTTGTGTTATAAAACCCATTTTTATCTGGCTGTGGCCCGATGGGATGGAATGCGGTGATTAGATATCTTGTATACTCCAGCATGGGATTAAATTTATTTAAGGGCATAACCGAATTGAATTGATTTAAGATTGTGACAAATTAGAATTGAAAAGCATGATTGAGAATTGAAATGAAAAGAATATTGTGAAATGCATGATTTGATTATCAATAATTTATTACATATGGAAGTGTATATTTGGATTTGATCAATGAACTATAAATGATTGTATATGAATTAAGTACATGTATTGTATTGACATTGATCATTAAAAAATATTTGAAAGCTTGTTTAGTAAAACTGCATGATTTGATTTAAGCGGCTTAGGGAGATGAAATTATCTGAGGAACCACTAAGCATGAAAATGCAGCGTGTAGTTTATCTATGCGTGGAATGGAGTTGAACAAGAGCGAAAAACAAGATCGAGGAGCGTCGAGTCATAAAGAAAGAATTGCGGAGTATGTTCCGACATATGTATTCACCCCATATCTATTTTTTAAACATTGATATTTTGTAAAAACAATTTCAACTATGAATTATTTTGTAAATCATTTGAAAAGGTTTGATATGCATTTATAGTAATTGTACTTTTCCATGAATGAAATGGGGGTGGAACACTACTTTAAAAAGCTGACACCACATATTTGGAAAATGATTTTTATGCCAAGCCCCGGGGTGCTTATTCTGACTTATTTTGATAAATGATTTTGATAAGGTGATTGAGTGACATTATATGGCTTGGTCGGCGAGATGCTTAAGCGGTCGAGTGGGAAAGAGGAATCTTCTTGACATTTTTTGAATTATCAAATATGTAAACTTAACAATGCTATGTCATCCTTTAAATTTTATAGTAATTTTGATTATGTATTTTTATATATATTGTAATGCTAACATAAGTCAATAAATTTATTTATTTTAAAAAAACATTTACATTATTTTCTTTTAAACAGTATAGTACATGAGATCACCTAATTTTGCTAACCAAATGGCCTATTTATTTAGGTTTTTTGAAAATTACTTTTTATTGAGGATAAGGAAAACAAAAAAACACATTTAGTTATCATATTTTTTGTTTTAAAAACACACACAAAAAACATAAAAAAAAAAAAACTAAATTAAGATAAATTTTTTTTAGAAAATAATAAAATGATATTTTATATGCTTTTAAAAATTGTTTTTAATATCAGTTTTCAAAAATATCAATAAAGAGGCAATTAAGTAAGCCCCTCTTTCAATCTTACATAGTAGGAGGGCATTTGGACATTAACCTATTCAATTGTTAGAGGACATTCTCAATTATTCACATAATAATCATTGTTATTTAAAAGGTTTTATGTTGTCTGGTTAATAACAATTTGACTTTATTCTAATAGGACTAGTAGTAGTTAGGCAGTAGTATTTTTTTTTTTTTTACTTTCATCATTTTTACATATTAGGTTATAGTAATATGCTTTTACAAGGGTTTAATCTAATTTTTCCATATGCCATCCCAATCCTTTATTTATGGATTACTAGATTCAATCCATCATTTTACCACTTGGGCAGCTGTTAATAGTTAAAACAATTACTCTGTTATATTTAAAAAACAATACATCAAAAATCATCATATCAAATTAGAGTGTATTTAAAAAAAAAAAAAAACATCAAAAAGTGCAGGAAGATTGTTTTTGTTTAAAAAAAGTTTTATATGTATTTTTTTTTGGGGAATCTGAAAACTCCTTTGTAATGGAAAAACGACGCCGTTTTATCTCCCCGCGGGACCACGGCGAGCGAGAGGGAGAGAGAACCCATTGTGAATAAAACCTCTGCCGCCGAGTTTCAGAGAGTGGTCTCTGGTCTGGTGCCTTTTTTTTTTCTTCCGAATATCAGTCGGGAAGATGACTGAAGTAGTGAGCTCGGTGATACACGATGTGCTAGGCGGGAGAGCTCTGGATGTGGATCAGCCAATCATCGAATACATCGTCAATGTCCTCGCCGATGACGACTTCGATTTCGGCTTTCAAGGTGAAGGCGCCGTTGATGCCATCGGCGAACTCCTCATTGGCTCCGGCTGCGTCTCCGATGACGCCGAATGCCGCTCCGTACGTTCTTTCATTAGTTCCTTTTTTATCGCTTTTAATTTATTGGATTTCTGTACATTATCGCTCAATTTCGATTTTCTTTTTAGTTTCTAGGGTTTCGGTTATCGTTTACGCTGTCGGTTTCTGTTAGTTGAAATTGAATTAGTGTTGTTTAGGATGCGAGAGAACCAAAGACTTCTATTTAGATGATGCTTGGAAGAACTATTTTCATTGATTTATTTTTTGTTGATACAGAAACAGTTAGAATTTTAATTAGGACATAGGCGAGACGTGAATTTTGTTCAGGACATTTTAATTTGAACGCGCTGAATTGCAGCTATTTATGGATGCTGGCCGTATAAGTTTCAATTCTGAATATTCATTTGTGAAATATTTTTCTTTCCTAGTTTGTCCATGTTCCAAGATGATGTTTGAATTGGAGCTACTTGTACACTCTTGTAAATCATTGATTTATTTTTTACTTTAATTTTAATTTTAAATTTTTGGGGGTTTCTTGCAATCCATTTCTGAAATTGAATACTCTGTTGCTTCGCTGATAAAGTCGAAGGAATCAAAATTTTGAATGTAAACATATGTTTTGCTTTGTTGATTCTTCCATTTGATTCCTTGTCTATGTTTTGAGAGAATGTAACACAAATTTCAAAATTCCTCTTTCTGAAATTTTGGTAGGGCTGATGAAATATGCAGTTGACTAGCTCCTGTTTCTGTTCCATCAAATTGGGTTTCTTGTTTGGTTGCTGAGATAAATGATAAAAAGGAAACAAAATGCAATTAAATGATCATTTGGAACTAGCTAAATGTCTTCATTTAGGCTAAGTTGAGTGTAGGTTCATTTTTCTTCATATTGCAAGATTTAAAAATATGTTTCCTCTCCATTTCTTTATTTTCTCAGCAATCATCAGAACAGAATTGAGATGTTTACTGCAGCTGTATTCTATCAATGAAATTTTTTCTTTCCCCTTCATGAATTTTATTGTCTATGAGGCTTTATGGCAGGTTTGCAGCATACTATGTGAAAAATTTGGAAAGCATGGGTTGGTTAAGCCAAAACCTGCTGTGCGAAGCCTTGCAGCACCCTTGAGAATGTTTGATGGAATGGATGAAGAGGAAGTTCCCAAGAAGAAACCTGAGGTGATTGATGGTCCACTTCTGACTGAACGTGACCGAATAAAGATTGAAAGGAGAAAAAGGAAGGAAGAGCGCCAAAGAGAGGTAAACCCCGAGTAACATATAGACCCAACTATTAATTATAGTTCACATTTAAGTATGATTTTTTACGTAACATTGTTCAAGACCTATCGACTGTGTCATATGGTTATCATTTTTATTCTCATTTTTCTGATTATACAGCAACAATACCAAATGCATTTAGCTGAGATGGAAGCTGCTAAAGCAGGAATGCCTGTTGTGCGTGTAAATCATGACAGCATTGGTGGACCAGCTGTCAAGGATATCCATCTGGAGAACTTCAATATTTCTGTTGGTGGTCGCGATCTCATAGTAGATGGTTCAATCACGCTTTCTTATGGAAGGCACTATGGTGAGTTTGGCTTTTTATTTCTACATCATGCCATTTGGCTCCACACCAACAATTTTAACAAAGCAAAAAAAGAAAAAAAAGGATATCCATGTTCAATATTTCTGAACATGGTGCTTTCTGAAAACATCTGCATTACCTGTATTTTGCTTTTTATTTCTAGGATGAGACCAAATCTGCCACAGTGGAAGATGTTTTGGTTTGAATACTTCTTCAAGGAGCACATAAACTTGTGTTTTGCACAATTTAACAAAAATAATTTGGAATTCTACCTTTTACTATCAAATATCTCAGGCTGATGCTTCAATGAATGCAATTGATGTTAAGAAGAACACTTTGAGGCTTGCCCTATGTTTGAGGATGCATGATAGTTAGGATTCTAAACATCTTAATAGTAATTTGGATTTGGTTTTTGATGTATTACTGCCATATACTTTATTATACAGGCCTAGTAGGAAGAAATGGTACTGGGAAAACAACTTTCCTTAGGTACATGGCTATGCATGCTATTGATGGTATTCCTAAGAACTGCCAGATATTACATGTGGAGCAAGAAGTGGTTGGTGATGACACAACAGCCTTGCAGTGTGTTCTTAACTCTGATAGTGAAAGAACCCAACTTTTGGAAGAAGAAACTAGCCTACTCGTGCTACAGGTTGAGTACACACTGTTCCATATAAGTTGAGAATTATGGTTCCTCTGTACTGAGCTGTCTATTTCGTCTTTTTTTTTTATGGTCAGATTTATATTTTGTTGGATGTACTGAGAATATTGTGATTTTCCTGAAGCGAGAATTGGAGTTTGAAGGTGCAACTGAAAAGAGCCAAGGGGAACTGAATGGGGGCATTGACAAAGATGCTATTGGAAAAAGGCTTGAAGAAATATACAAAAGGCTTGAGTTCATTGATGCAGACTCCGCTGAGGCACGTGCAGCATCCATTCTTGCGGTCAGTTCACATATCCTTTGTGCTGTTGATCACTTGAAGGCACCTGCTTGACTTATTCTTCAAATAAGTGAGGAAGCTTGTTGCAATATTAAAACTGTCTGAAGTTAATAGAATTTTCGATAACCAGATTGTAAAATTTCTGTTCTGTGATCCTCCTAATCCTTCACCTGAGTTGAATTGAGGTTGAGAACTTAATTGTCTCATTGTCATTTTACCAATTTCTCTTTTACTAACACCTTAATATTGAAAAGAATATACCCATCAAAAAAATATATATATTGAAAAGAATATTCTTCCCATGAAAAGTTTTATAGGGGACTGCTATTGAGTTGGTAAAAATATAATGTTCTGCATGTCTGCAGATGAACCATGTCATTAAAGTAGTATTAGGTTGCTGGGTTCATTGGGACATGTGCGTATTTCCTTGACAATGCATACTTTTTATATGCTTCTTCTGAATGGACTTTTGTTGCCCCAATTTTTCGAGATCCGTTGTTAATCCTTCATCATTATTGGTTTCTTTCTTCAATGATTTTTATCTTACCAACAAAGAAATTTCCAGGGTCTTAGTTTCTCTCCAGAAATGCAGCATAAAGCCACAAAAACCTTTTCTGGAGGATGGCGAATGCGAATTGCTCTTGCTCGTGCACTGTTTATAGAACCTGATTTATTGCTACTTGATGAACCCACGGTACATCATGATTGATAAAACTTTATATATATATATATATATATACAGAATTGGGTAAAAACTTGTATTTCCTTTTTTGCAGAATCATCTTGATCTTCATGCTGTTTTGTGGCTGGAGTCTTACTTGGTGAAATGGCCAAAAACAGTTATAGTTGTTTCTCATGCTAGAGAATTCTTGAACACGGTACACCTTCCTTGATATTCCCAGTTGAAGATATATATATTATTGATTAGATTATTTTTCTCAAAACTCACAACATTTTTTGAGAAATTTTTTTATTAACTTTTCTTTTTCCAGGTAGTCACTGATATTCTGCATTTACATGGGCAAAAATTGATCTCTTACAAGGGGGATTATAATACATTTGAGAGGACACGAGAGGAACAGCTTAAGAACCAACAGAAAGCATTTGAGTCAAATGAACGGTCTAGAGCTCATATGCAGGTTTTCTTTGTTGCACCTTACTATATAATGAAGCTGTAGCATTTCTTTTAATGTATTAGTGGCATGTATCTTGATTGGATTAAGTTTGTTACTAGTTTCCATATTATCCATTTTTGTGCACCTTTCCACATTGTTTTATATCTGTCTGGAAGTTCTGTATTTAAGGGACATGTTAGCCATGGTTATCATTGAATAGTGGCCCTCTCTATCTGTTCTGCAGATTTCCTTTTATTTAAAATATTTTATTTGATGCTGTGCATTATTTATTATTATTTTTTTCTCATTTCCATTTTGGGTGTGGAAGCTGCTTGGACTAATGATCTCCCCCCAAGCTTTGTAGTTTTGATCTAATCAGTGCGGATTGTTTTGCTATTCCACATTCAGACAGTCTCCATCTTTTCAAGTGCTAGTTGATTTCCTGAGAGGGTCATTTGTGTTTAAGATAACAACAGAATTCCAGTCAACCTTTTCTATAATTGCCAACCTTCATCCTGGCTGTCATGCTTATATAGAATGCTGTGGTCGATTTTCCAGTTGAGAGCGATTAAATGGTTTTCACTTTTTGATTTGGACTCTAAGATCATGAGTTACTCATAATCACAGATAACACAATCTTTCATAGGTAGGTGGACATGCAATAACAGAGTTGAAGTTACATGCTCAAATATGTCATATTCTTTACGATAATTCAGACTTTTGGAAATGGCATTGAAATGTTTTTGTGCCTGCTTAAGTTTCAACAGATTGCTATAAATTCCTGTGTTATTCTCTATAAAAGGATCAAAACTTTCTTCCTTATGCATTGTTGGGACATGGAGTAATAAATGATTAAGCAGGATGATTCCCAAACATGTATAAATTTATCATTATTCATTAGAAAAACTTGGTAGCCTATATAGTACAGCCAGTACTCATGCTGTTATTATAGGTCCATGACCCCCATATAATTGGGGTTTTGTTCATTTGCTCCCTTCATTTCTCTCTGATCTCTTCTGACACCAATTTTCTTTGTTGAGTCATTTTTCATTAAGTAAAGTTCAGATTACCAATCGAAGCGACAGCTCTTGTGGTCAGAATCCGAGTTAATATTATTCTTGATAGATTTGAAAATCAATGATTGGCTTTGCTCCCATTGTTTCAGTCAGCTTCCATGCTTTGATACTTTGGGTTCAATTATTATTCATACCTGGTTTGGGGATGTTTCCCTTGGATTAGGTTTGACTTTCAACAATGTTCAGGTACCATTGTAATATTGAATTTTGATTGGGTTCAAAGCTGTACTGATTTCATAATATTGGTTCAATCTGTTGTTTCTAATAATACTTAATAAATCATCATGGAAATAAATTAGACTACCATTCTCATACTCATATGTTTGTCTACGGAGGCAGTGGATAGGATTGGAGTCATGCGAGGATGGAGTTATCAATGATCCACCAGTGGCCATGATTTAACTCCCTAATAATGTGACTGTATGCACCTTCGGTGGTAAATGGGATTTATCATTCCATCTTTATTTGTTAGTAGTCATGTTTTATAACAGGACCGAGCCTAAATTGAGTTCATTACTGAATTTCTTCTGACCAACTCCATTCTTCCCACTTTCTGGTAGGCCTTGTTTTAATTTTTCCTTTAATTGACTATTTTATTTAAATTGTGTCTTGATGATTTTGCAGCTACAAATTTGAGTTTCCAACTCCAGATGATAGACCAGGCTTTATAAATTGGGTTTCTGTGGAGTTAGGTTTATGGTTTTACTAACGGTTTCTTTAGGGTTACTTTCTCATATCTTTGAGGATCCCTCCATTTTGTTTGCGTGCTTTGGGCTTCAGTCATTGGCATCCGTCATTGATTGTTTAGTTCACGACCCCAGCTGAAGAATGAATATGTTTATTTTATTCCTTAACTAACCGCAGGATGCTGTTGTAAAATTTTGTTTAGTGTTTCTTGAATGTGACTGCAGTGATGCATCATTTGGTTATCCTGGAGGCCCCTTATTGTTTAAGAATTTGAATTTTGGGATAGATCTAGACAGCCGCATTGCAAGTAAGAGTTCTTTCTGAATCTTTCAAATCTCCATTTATATAATAACACCACTAGATGCTGGATGCTTATCTATCAAGTCTCAATACTGCATTTGCTCTGCGCGTGTGTCATACCATATCCTGGTGCTTTCTTGTGCATTTCCTCATCAATGTTTTTAAGGCGTTTTTCAGCGTGGCGTCAGTGAGCGCTCTAAAAAGCCTCGAGGCGTCTAAAAAAACAACACATACAGACGTGCACTTTGGTAGTTAGAGGGTGCTGCAAAGGCGTAAAGGCGTACGCCTTCTACGCCTTCTACGCCTTCTACGCCTCACTGCTAGATACAAAAGCCTCCTAAGAAGATGATCAGCATTAAAAAAATTAAAAAAAAAAAAGGGAAGAAGATACAAATCCCTAAACCCACAAAACAAAAAAAACCCTACCTTTTTCAATCATCTCTGCTACCTCTACATCATTTGAAAAAAATTCCTACCTTTCTCCATCATCTTGGCGACCTCTAGCCATATCTCGCCTCCTTGTCTTTCTCTATCTCCGTCGGTGACCGCTCTTCTCCTTTTTCAGATCACGACCTTCACAACGTAAGAAACCCTTCTTCCCTTTTTTATATCTGGTACCTTAAAAGTTAAACCCCTTATTTTCAAAGAGAGATGGCCTTTCCTTATATTTCCTAATTTAAACCCTTTATTATGTTGGAGACCTAAGGGCTATAACCCCTTATTTTCAGAGGGCCTTATTCCTAATTTAATTGTTTAATATTTAGAATTTTGGTAAGGATTATATAATATTTTTTTGGTAAAATTTAAAAATAAGTTTTTTAAAGTATTTAGTATTTTTAATTATTTTATAAAAATTAAGATTTTTAGTAAATTTATTTCCTATTGTAGCTTATTTAATAATTTAAATTTTGGTAGAATTAAAAAAAAAAAAAAATAGTAAATTCAAAATTAAGATTTTTTTAGTACTCAAAATATTATTTAGTATTATATAAAAATTAAGATTTTGGTTGATTTTAAAAAATAAAAAAATAAAAATTGGTAACTTCTTTTTAGAAACAGCTTTAAAAATATAATAATAAATGATTTTGGTAAAATAAGAACAATAATTTGATAATTAATTATAAATAATTTTTTATAAAAATATAAGCTATTTTTTTATATGTTAGAAAAAATAGATATTAACATATTTAAAAAATTATAATATATTTTTTAAAAGTATAGTAGTCATTCAAAATTTTACTTTTATTTTATTTTTTCGCCAATCACAAATTTTAAAAATATTGCCAAGTGTTGCAAATATTTTTTGTTATATTATGAACTATTTATTAATTATACAATCTCATTACAAAAGGCTTATGCCTCAATGCCTCAAGGCTTAAGCCTTGCCTTACAAACATGAAAACGTCTCGCATTTCCTTACGCTTTCGCCTTTGAAAACATTGTTCCTCATGCATAAGTACACTCATTGTACCTGTCAAAAAAGTACATCATTAATTCTTTTGTTTTCCTGTTGGAACATGAAAGTTTTGTACATGCCATCTCGAGGATTCATTTTCTTTGATGCCTCGCCTTTTATTAGATGAAGTCGTAATTTGAGCATAGAAGGATGATGTGAAGATACCGTCTTTTAGCATGTTATTCTGCATGGTACTGCATTTATTTAGTTTTATTATTTTTCCCTATCTTATTTTTCAAAATCTGGATCTCCAAATTGTTTTGCAGTGGTTGGACCAAATGGCATTGGCAAATCCACTATTCTCAAATTGATTGCTGGGGAACTTCAACCAAGCTCCGGAACAGTATTCCGTTCAGCTAAGGTATCTTTCGCTTATCTTTCAAATTGATTCCCACTGTTGGATTATAATTTTAACATTTATGAGCAGTTCTTCTACATCATGTTGCAAGATTCATTTTTGCATTTGGATAGTCGTCCAATTCAATGATGAAAAGTGAAAACTGCACTCCCTCTTTGATACTAGAGAATATTTGATAAAATGTTACAGCTTCGTTACATTATTCTTGTGTAATTTTATATTGTATCTGATTTTATGACCATCTTCCAGTGCTCATTTTCACTCATCTTGGTAAGGTTCCTCATACTTCTGCATGATTTTTTGTCACTCTTGTGGCCTCTGTTAATATATTCAATCTTTTCCTTTTGAAGTTTTGATTTATCATTCTTATTTCTTGCTTTAATCTCCAAATTCTCCCAGGCTATTTTTCTCTCCTGTGGGGATGCAGCCTAATGATTAATTTTCAGCCACTCCTAACTCGATGTTAGATCATCTTTTTGTTACTTTCTTGGTTCCATCAAAGGACTAAAAAATCGTTTTTATCGGCTGATTTTTCGGCGAAAAATTGGTTTTCGGTTGGGTTGGAAACGATTTTGGGAAGGAAAAATCGGAAGTAAAAAAATCGGAAAAAATCGCCGAATTTTCGGAAAAATCCGATATTTTCGAAAGAAATAGATATTTCGAAATTTCGATTTTACTTTGTTTTCCTTGGCTCAAAAATGTAGAAAAATTCTTCACGAGAAGGGTTTTTAACATTACGAAATGGTGGAAGTGGCTCTCGGCCTGCGAAGCCGTTCATGCATATTATATAGTCTGAGCTTTTTATATTCTGTATTATTTATTTACATTACTTGTGTCCTTTATAATATTTTATTTTACATTATAACTTATAATATTTTTAAATCAAATATTAATTTGAAAAGGAAAGAAATAAAATAATATCATTTAAAAATTTAAAATTATAATATATAATATTTTGAATCTTCTCACATTATCTACATAATATTTACTTATGTAACAAAAACAAAGTAAATAATATCTTTTTTAACATAACTAATATCCCAGAATAATATATTAATATAACATATTTAATTTAATAATTACTAATCATTTGATTTTAATCTACATGGTGAATCAAAGAAATCATTTCTCACTAATCTAACTATAATTAAAATATGAAAAAATTTTAATAAATAGATATTTTTGTAAAAATATTACCGATATTTTCTTAGATATTTAGATATTTAGTAAAAATAAAATTTCGATGTCCTTGTTTGGAATATTTTGATCCTTGGTTCCATCTCATGATCACGTGTTATGATTGTATTGAATCTGCTTGTTATTTACGGCATTTCAAATACTATGCTTACTTGATGGATTACGCAATGTTACTTCTCTCTCTCTAACACCCCCTTCTTCTTCTTTTATTCTTCTTTTTGGGAGGGGATGGTGTCTTTAATAAGGATGTGGGAGGTTTTGTTTTGTAATTACAGGAATAAGAATTAAGTAGGCTACTCTTGACCTTAATTTTATAAACCATACCTTCCTTATTTTGTATTCTGCATTATAATCTTGGGCCTTAGTTTTCTATTTTAATCCCATCTTTTTCAAACTTCAGTGACATTTGATGTTTTCCCTTTGTTCAGAACAGAATATTCCACAACTAAAAATGGCTATAGAATACATTCAACTAATTGCAAAATTGGTTAGGATCACTTGTTATTGCACATGTTAATCTAATTGGCACAAGTAATGGTGTCTCTGCAGGTTCGCATTGCTGTGTTCAGTCAGCACCATGTTGATGGGCTTGATCTATCCTCAAATCCCCTTTTGTATATGATGCGCTGTTACCCAGTGAGTTCTAATGTTACTAAATATATTTTTCTTTTCTTCCTTGAGACAATTTTTTTTTCTTTTGTGTGTGCGTGCAAGCCTTGCCACATAGCTAGCTCCTGCTGGAAGTTGGGCCTTAGTGGTTGTTGGGAGTGATTGCATAATGAATGCACATATGATAATATGTATTCTTACAATACAATCATATGCATTCTATGGTATAATTTGATGAAGCAATAGAATAAAAAATGGATTCAGATAGATGATTGCTTAATGCCTCAGCCCACTTTTTAGGTTGCATTGGGACTATTCAAGACATTTGAGCCCTAAAATAAAGTTTCCAATCCAAGTCCACTATCTTTGCTTCTAGTCTCCATTTTTTTTGTGGGTTATCCTCTTCTATTTTTGGAATATATTTCATCTGAATGTTATCACATAGTAAATCACTGATGTGAAATTGGCTCTTGCAGGGGGTGCCAGAGCAGAAGCTCCGAGCTCATTTAGGTTCACTTGGTGTAACAGGAAATCTTGCTCTTCAGCCCATGTACACTTTATCTGGTATCTTCCTTCATCTTCATGCACATTAGATGCTCAAGTAGAGATTTTATTCTTGTCTGGAACTTGGGTTTCACTTTGACCTCAGTATTGCCTGTGTACAGGATTGATTTATTCTAATAAGATAAAACTAAATCTAAGTTTGTTACATCAATCTCTAATAGCCTGTTGGCGGCATAAAATCATTTTGTCAGGTGTATTTATGAATTCTTCCATATGATGTATCAGGTGGTCAGAAAAGCAGAGTTGCATTTGCAAAAATAACTTTCAAAAAACCTCACATTATTCTTCTTGATGAACCATCTAATCATCTTGTAAGTATCTAACCCTTTTTTCACCTGTTGCTTCTTAGTTGATAATATTCCAGAATGTTTGTGGGTGCTAAAAAAAGGTCCTAGAAATGCTTTATTCTCAAGAATAATGTTCTCTTTGATAATGGATTCTGTAAACCTTCCGAAGACAGAATATGGTCTCCTAATCCCCTGATTTTCTTTTCTGTCAACCCAATGGAACCTTAACGAATTGCCATTCTCATGTTTTTGAAAACACGCAAATTTATTGCAACATTCAGTACTCACGATTTGTTCAAATGTAGGATTTGGATGCTGTGGAGGCACTGATTCAAGGTCTTGTTCTGTTCCAAGGAGGCGTACTCATGGTATTCTACCTTTTATCCTCATGACTCCTTTTTTCAATTGCATTTATCACAGACAACAACAATGACTATTGTCATTCCCTGCCTTGATAAATACTTTTATATTTTCTCAGGACTAATTCTATACGCATGTGTTTTTCAAATTTCAGGTCAGTCACGATGAGCATCTGATATCTGGAAGTGTAGAGGAGCTGTGGGTGGTATCCGAAGGAAGGGTTTCACCTTTCCAGGGGACGTTCCATGATTACAAGAAGAAACTTCAATCATCTTAGTATGTGTTAAGGGATTCTTTGGGTGAATCGATGGCCCTTAGAAAGTTTTGCCGGAATTTCAAAACCATGTGAACCATTACAGTAGTATACAAGCAAATCCTGGAGATTGTCCTGGTGATTAAACGGGAATATATATTATTTTCAAATGTTCTTCAGAAAGACTAGGGGTGCCTGCCCTTTTTGGAATGTATATCTACACCATACTACATGATTATGGTCGTGATCTTGTTCTTCCAATTCATAGATAGAATCTCTTGTTATTTGTATTGCTTTATGCCCTTTTTGGGGGCACTCTTGATTATGTCAATTCTCACTTTTTTACAAGGCGGACGCAGCAAACACAGTATGTCAATTTCTTGGATGGTTTGAGGGTTGGGAAATTGAATTCCTGCCGTTATAATTAAAATGAACAAAATTTTGGAAGGGCCGAAGAAGATGAATGAAAAGGATGACTTTTTAATCATTTGATAGACGCATCTGAGACTCCGTTGAGGATAGCTGCAGGCAAAGCACGGCTTCTCGAAAAGGTTTGAAGATTGGGGAAATGAGGGCCTACTCTTTAAAAGTAGAAAATGAAGCAAAGGAAATATTAAAAGAAGTAACAATTTCATCCACCCTTCCAAAGAACTTGGTGTTAAATGCATTTTATTTGTGTTGATTTAAAATTTCTTTAAGTACTCGGAGAGATGTAGAAGAGAGGAGGGGTGGGAAAATAAGGAGAGGTGAGGTGCATGAAAATTAAAAAAAAAAAACGTAAGGATAAAAAAAGTGTTTAAAATATCATTATTAGATTTAAAGAAAACTATAGTTTTTTTTTAAGTTAAATATTTTATAGTAAATTGTCTATATTAGAACTCGAACCTAAGACCTCCATTGCCTTTGCCATTTGAAACATTGAGCACTTTAACATATGTGTTGGACATGATGAGCTAATGATAATAACTTTTTTTTGTTTTTGTTTAGAAGCTATATATATATATATATATATCATAAAAAATTTGAAACATCCATACGGTGCATTTTAAGCACTAAGGAAAAAGATGTAAACATAATAATGACATGGGAGGACAAAATCAAAGTATAGAGAGAAAAAGAAAAATATAAAGATCAAGAAATGCGCATCCGGGGAATCGAACCCCGGTCAGTACCGTGGGAGGGTACTATGATACCACTACACTAGATGCGCTTTTTGAGAGTAGGGTCCAAGAAAATATATTTCTATAAAAAGAAATTCAAACCCACCGTGAGGATGTAACCGCAACCGCGAAAACTCTTCAGTTCCCTTCCGGCCTTCCATCCCGGCTGGCCTGGTTGCTCGAAATTAGAATGCACTTCCCATACACGACGTCGTTTTAGGATTTATGTTCACAAAAATCAACACTTGCTTCGGAACTATTCCACATTTCCACTCCACCACCGTTGATTATTAACAAAGACATCATTACTCATTGATCTAGACTTCACATATAATCAAACAAACAATCAACCTGTTGTAATTAATTAAATAATAAATTTAACACACAACCTATCTTAACCAATATATTTTTTCATCCCCTTCCCTTCCAGTATCCGTATACATAATTCACTGTGTACATGAGTTATCATAGTTTAATGCCTCTAAAAGTCCTTAACTAACAAAACGGACTAATATCTTCCCTCCGAGGACCAAGAGCAATCCATGTATGGGGCCTGGTGGCATTCAGAAAACTCAATTAGTGTTGCTAATCTGCACGGTCCTTCCAACAGATGAGCATGAGTATGCAGCGTCGAATTATATACAACCTCGCTCTCTTCTCTTTCAATGGCACCCGAAAAACTTTTCCCTTTTCCCGCCCTTTCTTCGAAGAATCAGCCGTCGCCGCGAATTCCATCGACTCCGACTCTCCTCCTTCCTTCTTTCCCTTCTCTTTCATTTCTGTTGCCTCCGCTTTTGTTTCTGGATTTATATACATACATACACATAAAGATAAAGAGAATCGAGTTGGGAGTAGTCTTGGGATTTGGGAGTTACCACTTGCTAGGGATTGTTGGTTTGTTTCGGTTATGTTTTCGTTTGGATAGTGAACAAAATAATAATGGCGGGGTATTTGAATCAAGACCGGTCTATGCCAGGGTTTTAGTTTCCGGGGTTTTAGGTTTGCTGTCTCCTGGGAACCCAAAACCCCATGAGCCATTTGCTTCAAAGATTTATGGCCAAAAGGACAAAAGTCCATTCTCAGCCGTTGATTTTCGGTTTTGCTGGTTTTGGAAAACAGAGATGAACGCCCCCACATTTCCCTACTTGGAGCAGCTTTTTTTTCCATAATGGAAATTCTTATCCAGCATATTAATAGATTGCAAAAACATGTCTGATAATGGTAGGACATCGCCTTCTCTTCCCATGAAGGAAGTGTTTTTATCATTTCTATCATACTACTCTTTTTTTCGACAGGAAGAATAATTCTATGGAAAATGGTCATCGGCCCCCCCTTCTGAATTAAGATTTAAGACCTCACTCGACAAGTACAAAAATAGTAAGACTTCTTGTGATCCACAAAGGAATAAGACCCGACTAATAGTGTGCTTTATATTCGAAATTTGTGAAGAAAATTATTTTTCTTTCCTTTTTTTTTTTTAATAAATAGATATCGAAACCTGGAAATTTGGAATGGTGTCATTATCGAATGGAAGGCTCAAGGCTCGGCGGCTGTATATCGAGACACACGATATGGAGATGTGTCGGCGGTGGCGTTAGGCCTATTTGTCTCAACTTCGTTTCTAATCTCCATGCCACTTTATTAAATGGAGAGATTTCTTTCCCCCTTCCTCTCCTCCAATCTTTTTTTTTTCCGTGTAGAATAACTACTAAAATTTGCCGATAAGACATAGCATTATGAAAGAGACTTGCAAATTATTGAAAGAATTGAGGTTATATACTAATATAAGGACAAAATAGTAATAGCACAAGCCAACAGGAAAAAACCCTAACATACTATATAATACTTTCCTCAAGATAACCTATGTTAAATAACATCAATCTTGTTACATAGATAAAAGAGGCGAGACCAAAATAGAGATTTGGTAAGTGTATTACCAAGCTGGTCACTAGCGGAGACATGAACAACACACAACTTAGACGATTGAACCAAGCCACAAACAAAATGATAATCAATCACAGGGTATTTCATGTGAGAATGGAATACATGATTAAAGGAGATATAAGTGACACCAAGGTTGTCCGAGAATAAGGTGGGCGGCAAATCGCATCAAGGTAAAGCAAGGCTCCAATAACATCGATTACCCATCGCACTCGCTAAGAAGACTGCGAATCGCGACGATACTTAGCCTCCATAGAAGAATGAGCAACAAAGCGTTGCTTTGTAGAACTCCAAGAAATCAATAGCACCGCGACAATAAGAAACCACTATGGAGGAAAACAT
The DNA here is from genome assembly GCA_016808115.1 of Tetrastigma voinierianum. Taxonomy (NCBI): domain Eukaryota; kingdom Viridiplantae; phylum Streptophyta; class Magnoliopsida; order Vitales; family Vitaceae; genus Tetrastigma; species Tetrastigma voinierianum. The sequence goes on along the minus strand of JAEQBH010006049.1, from coordinate 244,604 downwards.
CATCCGGGTTACTAGCCCAATCGCATCGTGAGAAACCATGCAATGCGAGAATGTTTGCAAAGAAGTCGATACCAAGGATTCGTGCTGCATTAAGATAACGGCTGCATCGCTTGACCACCCCCTTCTTTAATAGTAATGATGGCTATAAACCGGGAGCAGTTTATTCACGACTTAAGGAAATATTCGTCGAGTCATCCGAGATATGTCGAGGCCACCAACCAGTCTGACTGGTGGCATTGTTCGATGCGCATCATCTATAGCAATGAGAACTACCCACGGTGTTTAAAGGTAGATAGGTTTGAGCTCCAAAGATGTTATGTTTCATTCGGGGTCAACAACATACTTTTGCTGGTATAAGAAGACCTCGTTTGAAGTGGCCAAACCCTCAACTCACGTAAGAAAGATGGCACCCCTGGATCCTCGTGGAGAATTTAGAGTCAAGTCAGCCGGTCAATACAATATGGATGCGGAAGGGTCACCACCCGTAATAACTGTAAATAATAAACAGTGTTATGGAAATAAAAGGAACGCATTACCGCAGGAGTAAACAAAGAGAGACGACTCACAGACGGGGGATATGACAAAGTCGAGAAAGTTAAGAAGGTAGGATACCGCTTCCACTCAAGAGTTTGCTCGGAGCCCATAAATAGCCTCGTAAACGACAAAAATGACGCGATAATCGGCACAGCAGATGCCCCTACGCCATGGGTAGACCTCCCTCCGTAAGATGCGCATTAAGAAAGACATTATTTACATAAAGTTGGAGAATTCCTCACTTGTGATTGAGTACAATTCTAAGCACAGTATGGACAATGATGAGATTTATCAAGGGACTAAAAGTCTCATGAAAGTCAATTTGACTGTTGGTGAAATCCTTTAGCAACAAGGTGAGCTTTATACCGTACAATAGAGCTTTTAGGATTTTATTTGATGCGAAACACCCATTTGTCGCCTTCACTACATTTCGCTGTCTCGGAAATAAGAGCCTAAGTATTGTTCGATGAGCATCATATTCCTCCTATATCATTAACCCACTTGGATCTTCGGAGTCACGACAGCAGGTTCAGCAGTGATAGTTGGAATTATGGCAGAGGCCACATTTCAGTCAGTTTTGATGATGCCATTTTAGAGCGAGTTCGCATGGGATGATGGTTTAGCGGGGAGAGGAGCAGGTGGACTGGGTGGGAGTTGCGACCGGTGTGCGGTCAAGTATGACTAGTGAGGGTAGGCGGTGCCGCACCCAACAATCGAGTGCTTCTAAGTGAGGACTGAGCGAGGCTGGCGTATCGGGATGCAAGCCTGGGGGATCTGTGGGTGATGGTGATGAGCCGCAATGTAGCCTGTGGAGGTCAGCTTAATGGCAGTGGGAGATGTAGTCTCGGTGGGAGGATGGCTGGGACGATGACGAAAGAGGGCTCCGTGAGGTCAAGGTAGATAGTGGAATGGGGTGCGGGTTGTTTGATGGCCACATGAGGTAAACGATGAAACTGGGAGTAGAGTTGTGGTCTAGCCATCGTGGTGGAGTGTAAAAAAGAGATGCGACGAGAACGAGAATACATTTTCCACCAACTTGACATGACGGGATACAAAGATTTTTTTGAGGGTAGGGTCAAAATAGAGAAAGACACTCGAGGGGTGAGTAATCGAGAAAGAGACACAATGACTGATTTCAGATCGAAGCTCAGGGGGAAGAATAGGGACGCAATGTAAAACCAGAGTAAATTTGAACTTTTTCCGAAAAAGGGTAAAATAGTAAATTGCCACTACGATATGAGTAGCAAACCTAAAATTTTCTAAATCCCAGTTAATGAAACAGACCTTATCGTTGGATTCGTCTCTCGAAATCTAGCTACTTAGGCAAATTTTGTCGGATTTTGAGGTACTCATATTTTTAATGCTGAGGATAAATCCACGATTCTAAAAACAAAATTTTTAAGAAAATTTTGAAATTTGAAAAATAATTTAAATAAAGTTAATATAAAATAATTTGAACTTAAATCGAGATGAAATTAATCGTTTCGGGGCAAAAATGGACATGAACAAATGGTGGACACGTGGCGCGACGTGAACTGAGTCTTTAAAATTATAAATAGGGTTAAAAAAATTAGATGTTTGGCACAAAATATCTCTGATTTATCGCTGAACGCCGGAGAGAAAGAGGAGAGAAAGAGAGAAATCTGCGATTTCCTTCTACTGACATTCTGAGTTTCCTCTCGTTTAAGAATCGTCGAAGCAGAATTAAAATTCATCTCTCGACGTAGGGCTACGCTGCGACGCATTACTAAGAACATGAATTTGACCTAAGATTCAGTTAGCGAGATGCAAGTGGAATCAAAGGTTTTGGGTTTATGAGGTGTTCTTGAGGCTTCCTATTATTTCTACTATGCTCAAAGAGGTAGGGTTCTTCCTACTTTGGTTTTTTATTTATACCTTTTGGGCTGATTTAAGGGGCAGTTATGTGGCTATTTTTGTGATGCCCCAAACTTGGGGGTCCATTGACAATTCATCAACTTGTGGAATACATGTAGCCATTGAGTGCCTCAATGCCACAAAATGTGTGTCTCTCTGCCCGAGACTCAATCATAAGTAAAAATGGCCACGTTGGGCCCATACATCCAAACTCACCAAAATATAACTAACTATATTACAATAGCTTCAAGAGTTAACTACACCTCCATAAACATGTGTCAACTCGTGAATAATATACATGTTTTACAAAATATATAATCAAAGCCGCATGTCGGCTTTCTTCACAAAAAAGGTCTCTAGTGAGCGCCGTCTTCTCGAATACCCAGACTGGTGGGGGATCCCACTACAGGTGAGCAATGCCCAAGAGTTGAATCTTTTCCTACATCAGTTACCCCACCAAGTGCTAATGCAATCTTGGAACACACACATTCAGCGACCACGATTCCTACTGAATGTCTACATGCCCAATCCCATGCCTCGAGTCCTCATCGACTCTCTCACACAAGCTCAGGCATGTATGAAAAATTGTTTCCAAAACAAATCTATTTGTTTACTTAACTGACAACCCTCCGACAAGTACATATGTTGACACACTCCGACATAATTAATTTTGTGGACAACCCTTCGACTCATATATAATTGGAAATACTCCGATAATTAATTTTGGCCCACCCTCTGATATATTTTTCCAAAATATGTCATGCACTTACACCTAGTACTCTATGGTGTCCTCGTGCATATGAAAGACATTATGTCATTTTCATACAATACATGTTAACATATCAAACATGCATATATTAACAACACTTTACATATAACAACATGTTATTCAATCATAGCAATAACATATCAAAACACAAAGCCACACACGCGTCCCTACGCTTGGATCACCCAAAGGTAATCCTAGCATTTGACCACTTTACCCAAATTTTTGGAACCGAATGAACGACCACTCAGGCCCCTGAACATCCCTAATTATTAAAATGGCTCTTAGCCAAAGATTAACTCAAGTAAGAGAAAACCCCTACCTCTCTGAGTTTCGAAACCCACAATACCAGACCCATGCGTAGAATTTCAGACCGGGATCAACTTTGCCTTGTCCTCTTCACGGATTCGACTGACCGATAGTCGAAAAATTCAGAGAGGCTGTTTCTCTCTAAAAGCTCTTTCTTTCTCTCTTTCTTTTTCCCCTCCCAAACCTATCAAGCCATGTCAGGGGTCAAGTGGATCCTGCACTTGCCACATGTCCACCTCATTGGCTCAGATTTCCCTTGTCCCTTCTTCTTCATCTACCATGGATTCTATCCACTCACAGCTTGTCTCCCATGGCCCTCGCGACTTGAGCATCATTTTGATCACTTTCCACTGACATCGCAGGTCTCATCTTAAACCACCTGTAATGCGCTGTCCCGCACTACCTGTGTCTCGAAAAGTCGCTAAATTACTGTCTCAATTCAACAAAATTCGACGTGGAAGCAGACTTCATGAAGATCTATTTCAATGATGAAGTCTGCTTCATCATTCGAGATTTAGAAAATTTCGAATTTCGAATCGAAATTACCTTTTTACTCTTTTTAAAAATTAGGATTAGGTTTTACAATTTCGTGACTCATGGAGTTGCTGATTTCGGGATCAAGTTGCGGCCCTCGTTCCTCGGCATGTTTTTTGGCTTGATTTGGGGTTGTTATGGTCGTTTGGGGGGCTGTTTGTGGCCTGTTTAAGGGGTTGTTTTAGGACTGCTTTCAGGTTGGAAATTATGGATCGTTTATGCTTGTTTAGGATTGTTATATGGCTTGCTATGGGTTATTACTATGGGTTGTTGCGCGGGCATATTATATGTTACATTTGGCCTTAAAGATTAAGTTTGTCATTGCTTGATTATGTAGTGACATGCTTGGTTGTTATTGTTAGATAAAATGTTAATATAGGTATATTAATATATTGACATTGAGATGAGTTTTTTTATTTGGAGATTATATGCATATGTTGTGATTGTCCATGATACATGATGAAATGTGTGGTTTAAGTTGTTTATGTAACATTCACTACATATGAGACAAGACATTGACGTGCAATGGTACATTACATTGCATATATACGGGGACATCACATTCCATAGGTGTGAGTGCATAGTTGAAATCAAACACCACATTTGGTGATTGATAAGGGTCAGATCGCTGACCAGTTCACCACGTAGTCGCGACGGTCGCATAACATGGAAAACTTGTGTCGGGTATAACAAAAAGGGCTAGACACTCCTGGGTGGAGAGAAAAAACCCGACATCGGGTTCATACACTTTGACTCGTGAAAGTCCAAAAGTGTATATAGGTCATGAGTCACTGGCGGACTCCAAAATTTGCTACCCATAAAGACACATGGTTTTGTTTATGAAATGATCATTCAAGGTGTAACATCTAACAAGTTTTGGTTTATAAGCATGACTTTTATTTCAAAGTGATCATTAGATGTAATTCATCAATGACGGATTTTATTACACATTATTACACAATGACATTGCATTGTGTGGTGGGAGTTGACGATGACTCAAGGTATGATGCACGAGTGAGTTTCATCTCATTTCATAGCATGACATGTAAAATTCCAACCTAGAATTTGCATATTCTTAGTTGGAATGTTGATGTGAATATGAATTGTCGAATGTGAACATTGTACGCGCACTTAAATATAAGAACTCGCATCGCTTCACCGGGTGTGACTCACCCTATATGGGAAAACATTTCAAAGCAGACATATGTCGCGACTCGCCATTCCCGGGGCCGCAGTGGTAGTTGAAGCCGACTGCGGGCTTTTATAACTCTTGTTGTAAATTTTTTGGAGCAAACTAGTTTTGGCCAAGGAACAAAAAATCGGATATATCAGCCGATATATCGCCGAAATATCGGATATTGGCCGGTACCGACACGATTTTGTCAACCGAAAGTCGATTGGCCAAAAAATGGGTAAAATCACCGATATTTTGACAAAATATTGGAAATTTTCGATATTTCGGTGAAATATCGAGAAAGAGATCCCATGCGCCATGCGCCGTAATTTAAAAATATCCAGAACATCTGAGATATATTGGTAAAATTTCAAAGAGATATATCTGCAAAATATAGAGACGGTAAAATATCGGAAATATGCTGAGATATATCGATCGCGCCACTCTGACTTATTAACCGTAATTCTAACGTACTCAAATTCATTCATACTTTTGATCCAAAGGCTGTCCAGATTATCCGCTTTTTAAAAGCATCCAGTTATATGATACAATCCAACTGCAATCTTTTTAAATTTTTGAAGCTGATCTAATGGTTTAGATTGATTTCCAATGGATATATGATGATCCAACGGTTGATTTTAAATTTGAAGCTTGATTTAACGGTTTAGATTTATCTCCAACGGATATATGATGATCCAACGGTCAGATTTGAACCAAAATCAAATCCAATGGTTAGAATTAAATCATAATGGGTTTTTAATAATCAAATGACTATTTTGACTCTAAAAAATTCTATAAATAACCCTAAAATCATACAATTTCTTTACAAACTCATCCATACACATCCAAGCTCCATTTGACTCTCAAATTATTTTTTCTTTGTGATTTATCTCAATATTTTGAAGATCTTAGTATAAATATTGTATTTATCAAGATGTGAGGATCCTCATCAAATAATATTATACGGAGCCACATCGGTTATTCTCATTTTGCTTGCGAAATGACTATTGTAATGTAATTTCTCGATAAATTATAATGAATATCATCTACAACAAGTATATATTTGCTTATTTATGTCTTTTTTATAGTTCAACAAAGTATTTCCATGAATTTCAAAGTACTTTTTTAAATTTTCGCTTTACCGATATTTTCAATATATCTATAAAATCCAAGTACCGATATATCCGTAATTACCGATATTTATCTTGGTTTTGGCATGTACTTTTATGTAAGAGAGTTGTAATTGAACTCATGTGGATTGTTTTTAAAATACCTATGTTTTATATGAATATGGAGAAAATGGAATCCTTGTGGTCAATTTTTACTCACATAAATGGATACTATGATCATTGTGTTATATGGGTCTCGATGGGTCATGTTAGAGCACAGACAGAAGCTGAGCTCGGTAGAGCTCCCCGCACAAAGGAGACTCGTTTCGATTTTGTTAAATTATGATCCCTGCAGCGGGTCACAAATCTGTAGTATCGAAAGCTGCCACGATATCCATAGATATTTCGCGGGCTGACTGCAATCACCGCACCCCCGTAGATTGGGTGTCACACGCAATCAGGAAAGCCATAAACAACTAAGGCATGGAGTCTGACGTGGTCGAGCTTGTTGAATAATTTTTCAAAAGAGGAACCAAGGGAAATACCAACTTTAGGCATTCTATTTATTAAATAGACAGTCGCAGCAAATGCATACGACCAAAAGGTGAGAAATATGGATGCCTGATGCAAGAGAGTGAGACCCTTTCGACAATATGCCTATGTTGGTGTTCAAAATACCCATTATGTTCAGGAATGTGGGGAGGTGTAGCGAGGTGGGTTATACCATGGGTCACGAGAAAGGACCGAAGGGCTTAAAATTCGCCCCATTATCTATGTTAAGTGTTTTAATGGTGGTGGTGAAATAGTTTTCAATAAGTTGCTTGAAGGCGACAAAGGTAGAATGAACATTTGATTGACGTAACGGGTAAAGCCAGATATACTTTGTGTGATGGTAAACAAAAATAACATAGTAGTGAAAACCATCAAAAGATGAAACGGGTGAGGTCCAAAGATAAAAAAAAATGATATCAATATGAAAGGAAGAGGTAATGCTTGATTTAGCAAAATGTAACTTGTGGCTTTTATTAATATTACAAGAGTTACAAGAAAAGGAACATAAATGTTCTTTGGGAAAGGAAATATTTAGAACACTTAGAAATTTATGAAAAATATGTAAAGACAGATGACCTGGGATAACCATACCACATGGAGAAGTGAAACGAGGACCGAATCGAAGAAGACAGAATCTAAGGCGAAAGACTGGCGGGGGACTGACGCACAAGAATAGACACCGCTCTATGTTGCTCGTGAACTGAAAGTGATCCCTGCAGGACGATCCCGCACTGAAAGAAAAGTAAAAACAGATATTAATAGGTTATCGACAAAGGGTGAGACCTAAATGCTTTTGTAGTATTAGGCAGGCAGCCATAATACATTGGTAACAATAATGGTGTGGGCGAGGCGCAAAGAGCCAACGTTAGCAGTGACAAACCTATAACATCACTAATATGAACATCGCCAAAGGCTGCACGCCATGAAGGGGTGGTTACATGGCGAGGCGCCCGAATCAAACGCAATTTCAAACCGGAGAGCTACGTGATTGGTTAATGATGGTAGTGGACATAGCGTAGGAAGGTCGGCACGAGCCAAAGCAGTATGTGAAAGAGATGCAAGCAAGTCGAGGTGGATAGATAACCCGCATCGTCGAACAACGTGCCTCGATTATACCATGCAACTTGACACGCCAGGCGACTATACCCGAGCCGGGTCGCCTGAGAGCAGCTTAGTTTTGTATTGCCGGGGTCAGGTTCGTGTAGGCCATTGATATTTCCGCCATGGTTCCATCCCCGTCATCATGCAACGATTAACGATGAAGGGCCAAGTAACTAGCGCGGGCTCCGGAGTGGAGGCAAACAAAGGTTAGAAATCGAATTATTACCCTCAGAATTGGCAGTCGCTTCAAACAATTCCTCAAAAGTAACTGGAGTGTCTCGAGCTTGTAGGGCATGAGATATGTGTGAGTAGGCCAGACCAAGTCTGTTCAAAACACGGATGAAGAGCTCATAAAAGTTAATAGAGACATTCATAAGGGCAAGAAAATCAATATCAGGTTTACATTCGCATATAGTCTGGGAATAGTTCGATTACCTTGTTGAGGACTGACAAGATTGTAGCAATGGGTCATGATCCGTTCGTGCGAAGGAGAGGCATACGTCTGTTCGAGAGTAGTTCATGCAACACGAGAAGTGGTGGAAGTGGAGATAAACTGCACTAGGGGGGTAGAAACGGACTTAACAATTGCATTGAGAAGAAATTGGTCTTGTCTGAGCCAAAGAATATGGTTTGGATTTGGGGAGGGGGACAAAAGATCTTGAATCAAAGACACACGGAGGATACCACTTTGAACTCTAATGCCAAGTAAATCATACCCATAAATCTTGAGAGACATGAATACCGCCACACTGAATAATTCGTGGATCGTGAGTTTTAGCTATGCTCAGTATTTGACATTGAGAATAAATTAAATCAGAGATCGGAGTATCCTGCCTGACCTGGCTGATGATGAGGAGACACGACAGTAGTGGTGAAAGAAGATTCTTTAGCCATTGAGAAGAAAGACAATAATGCAAAAATAAGGGCTAACGAAGAAGTAGTAGCATGAAAAACGAATGTCCATATCTCGTGGAAAGAGCTCGAAACGTATGCGTAATGCCCAAAAGTATGGGTGATCATCTGATCCATGGGTGGCAACGGCGGTTTTTAGGGCTAGGGTTTAATTTTTTTGGTCATGAGCTGCTTGCCTCCCATACCATATTATGAAAAAGACTTCAGAAAGATATAGTTGCTTTTATTGCAAAAACTGTACTTCGTTTTCTTAACTTTTCTCCAAGAGCCTTATTTTCAAGTAATGAAGGATGATTTTTTGACAATTATTTGTTTGGAATCATCCATCTACACATTTTTCCATAATTTTATTCTTTAATAAAGTGGTTATTCCATAAGATCTAGGTTTTAATTTGTTTCTTTCGTGTTTCAGTCACGCCTCAGCAAATAAGGTGGGTAAGGTTCTGCCTTGGGCAGGCGCCACTATTGCCATCGTAGCATAAGTTTATTTGTGTGATAACGATTCAGATCGACTTAAAGTATATCTGGACAAGAACAAGAATAAAATTAATAATACACATGCCGCACTTCCAGAATCATAAGTATTTTAAGAATAATAAGTATTATCAAAGTTATGTTTCAACTACTAAATATATGCTGCAGCTGAGCTAATACATCATGCTATTAACCTGGATGTTATTTCATCCTCTATGGTTTTTAGCGATTTTAATTTTATGTTCTCTATCAATGTATTGCTAGTTTGAATTAATAAAATTAATTTTCTCTTCAAAAAAAAAAAAAAGAGCTTAGGTAGACATAGAGAGAGGAGTCCTAGTAGAGATAAAATTTGTGAGGAACATAATACTATAATGGAATGCAAAGTGAATAGATGTAAAAAAAAACTATTAAAATTTATTTTTATATAAAAGAAAAATACTTATAAAAACTCTTATGAGCTAATGTATTATTCTTAGGCTCTAATAATCAATAATATGTTTGATTATAGTTGATTCTAAATTACTACTTGGTAAAGTAGTTAATTGAAGGTTAATTTACTTATATAGACATGATATATAGATATAAAAATAATGCACGTATATATATAAAAAGAGACAAAAAATAAAAAAAGAATATGAAATTTTAAAAATTTATAACCATAAATAAAGAAAAAAAAAATTCTAAAATGTAATTTTGAATAATTATTACCTATAAGAGTTGATTATAGGTGAATAAGCAATTAGCTCCCTCAATCGGCTCAACCAAACACTCCCTAAATCTCACATCAAAATGGGGAAAAAGTTTTTGATATTATTTAAGCATGAATCCTCTTAACCTAATAAACATGTTTTAAAACCATGAAACCCCTTAAACTTAAAACAAACAATAATGAGCTTGCCGGTTGAATGTGACATATATATATAGAGAGTGAAAGAGCAGTAAAGATATATATATATATGTTGTTATATATATATATATATATATATATATATATAGAGTATATATAAAAGAATTTTATTTATATTTTTATACAGATATAAGAATTACATTAATCATTGAACCATATTTAAAAACCTGATTTTTTTTTACCCATATATTCATCCTTTTCAAATACCGAAAGGAATTTGAAATTTGAAATTTATTAGATACATGCTTTTTGAAAAAAATTGAAATGAAAAAAATTTGATAATACGATGTAAAACACTCTTTATTTGTAAATATGCTCTATATAATGCTGCAAGAATTTTAGGGGCTTATACGAAGAAGGTATTGACTTTTAAAAATTAAATAAACAATAACGGCATTTAAAGGTTAAGTCTTAAATTCAAAAGTTTTTAAAAGAAGAAAATAAACAATACGAAGAAAGTTTTTATAAGTTATTGTTTATATATATTCCTATTTATGAAAGAGAGTGGTTTGGATGCCAGAATACCCAAATTATACCCATAATAGCTATACATGTTTTGTGGAATAATAAAAATAAACGCTGTATTTTTTAACTCAGATGTTGCTTGTTGTTCTGATAAACCCGAAATTAATTCAAGGAATTATGGGTAAATAAATGTTACTTAAGACCCAAAAGTCAAGGTAAATGAAGAAGAATATATGCCTAAATTAGAAATAAGAATGTTTGATCAAATGTAATGTCAGGTTACACTAAATGCAAAATATGTTAATAAAAAACGTAAAATGCAACAAAAGCCTCCTCATATATACGAATATTAAAACAAACATTCTATTCTCAACGCCACACATTTTCCCCTCATTCTCCGCTTTTTGCCAGGCATTTACTTAAAATGGTAAGAAGGTTTATGTTTTGATTATCTCAATTTTTAATCTATCCTGCTTTCTTAAGAGAAGGAAGTGGAAGAAACAGAAGTTTCGGCTCACGCTTCACATCAAGGTATGAAAATCCATCATTCGATATATGTAAACTTCATTTTGATCTATACGGAAATTCATGTTAATGGAACATCAGATAGAAGTGATGAACACTATGAGGTCAAGATTGCCAAAATCTCCAAACTTCTTCTCGCTTTACGTTAAGTTGGTGAAACTACCTTGTATAAAACGATTTCTATCATGTCAATTAGAACACTTCGCTGTGCTTTAATTTGATTGATCGGGCTCGCCTCAATCGGTGACCTTGATGCAAATGTTAGCAAGGTTAGGGGAGATGCTGTCAAATTTTTTCCAAAACCCATGTTTTTGTTTTAACCATAACTTGGCCATTAGTCATCCAAATTGAGTGATTCCAATTAGAAAAGAACCCTAAGAGGTAAACCTACAAAAGTATAGAAGGTACTAAGAAGCAAACCTAAGCCTAAGTCCCCTGTTTTTTAGACCTAAGGTGCCAGGTAACTGCAAGTTATCCTCTGTTTTGGTACAGTTTTGTTGTTTAGGTCATAAGTTGAGTTCCACTCATCCAAATTGAGTGATTCCAATTTCTGGGTAAACTAGACTTCTAGGAAAAAAATTTCTTTGGAAGAAGTGTATACAAATTTGGACCCCATTGTACCCAGAAATTCATCAAAGTGGAGCGTTGTTTGTAGGAAATTTTTTGTTATGTTTTGAAAATAGAGTAGTCCCAGTTGTTTATGACATATCTTGAGTTTCCTCGTGTCTGGAATTGATGATTCCAATTGGAGAAGAACCCTGTGATCGGAAGCTCAACTAAGTACAAGGAATTAGTGTCACTGAGTTATGGCCCCTGAAAATTGGGTCTGCTAGTCAGTTACTGTGTGTAAATCAAGTAAACATAACGCTCATTAAAATGCCATAACTTGAGTTGGGATGATCAAAGGAGGATTCCACTTCTGAATAAAATAGATTTATAGAGTAAATAGAATGGAATTTGAAGGAAGTGCATGTTGAGATGTCGAACTCATTGTGTACCCTGCGAAAATGCGCGAAGTTGGACCAATGCTTTTGGGAGATTTTAAGGTCTTCTACTATAAAACTTTTAAAACATCATAATGTCTTTATATGGTTTTGGTATCTGGGAGATGCACTTTGAATGAGAATATTTCGTATAAAGCCGAATTGAAAGTAAGTAAATGAAATTGCATGAGCAAATTATAAAGTGGTCGTTATATGAAATTGTGTACATTGACATGATTATGATAGTTTCGAGGCATGAATCGATCACATTTAATAAATACAAAGATGTTTGATATATGAATCCGGTAGCACAAAGATACGAATCATGAGAATACGAAAGCATGCTAGCCGTGATAAATGTGTAATGTGGGCCATCTCACAAATATAAAGGAATAATGGTTTGTAAGTATCTCATATGAATATATGTGATTGTAATTATCCATGTATATAAGATATGAAAAGTCTGATATCTCTAACTCAGATAAAAAAACTTAATAAGCCTGATTGCCTATTTATCTTCTTGAGTAGATGGATAAGTAGACATGCCTATTAGGGATACAAATGCTGTAAGATACAGATATAATTTACCCCGTTTGGGTCATCATAACGACCTCAAGCCATCACATACGACCCTGGCTGGGCCATACAATACAAGATAGATGGAGATTACCGTCTCGCATGTTGATAGTGTATCCCTGCACATGGGCGTCTTTCCCCTCGTATCCATTTCTTTGGAAGGCCGCAACATGACATAAGATGAGATGAAAGTTTTGGAATATTTATAAAAGCGTGAAACATGAAGATGATATGAAATGCAGTGTAATTGAATTATACCGATATGAGAAGTATTATGTAATATGAATAAAATGTTATATGAAAGATCATGAGACGTTATAGTGGATCACCATATTACTTGATGGATCTCTGGCCAAAGCTATAAATCTTAACACGGATGTTTATCCATTTAGGTACCGAAGAGGACATTCACATATTCCACACACAAGAGGCCAACACAATCCGTGGTAGAGCCCACCACAATGGTACACTCGATTTTGTAAATGTAAATGTATGATTTGGAGACAAAGGTAAATATAAAAGTGGGCAGTAAATGAGACTCATAATATACGTATGCGACACTCGTAGAATACTACTACGGTGAATGTATATATGAAATTTTTGGGAGTTTATATTTTCAAGATAATTGTTTAGAATTATATAAGTTAACAAGTTTATAGTTCTTCAGATTTGCGACACCCTTTTCTTGATACATTGGCAGCGCCACACGCGGCCCTTCGCTCACTCTTTGTTTCCTATTATGCCCATTGATAATTTAGGTATTTACAAGATAAGATTTACAAGAGAAGATGTTACCCTTCATCTTACCCGTTCTTACGTCGTCTACCATTGTTGCTGACTCACAGGGAGGACGCCTTTATTACCTGCTATATGTGCACCTTTAGTACCTTCAGCTATGTGATCCGCAGAAGAGGCGGAGATGCATGTCCATTTTTTGAATGTCTTGGTTGCTACCTATTTTTTTGGGTTTTTATTATCACCATTTGTCAACTCCATTTTTTTTACTATCGCCTTTTCTAGGTTTGCAAATCTACAAGCTTCTACATACACAGGGAACATCATAAACTAAAGGCACCAGAATGTATATTCACACCTAACTCTATTATTTAGTGCTTAGACTAGGAGATGTTGCGTTCAAGCAAAAATTTTGTTCACATGTGAAATGTTTTAAAGAATTATGAAGTTTTTTTTTCTGGGTTTGATTAGAACCGGCTGTGTTTTGTTTTGTTGAATGTGTATGTGTTTTGGGGTTGTTTATGTAATATTGATTGCTATTCCGATGAATGAGGATGTATAGAAAGTGTATACATGCTTATTTTATGGTACGATGACCAATTTGATTGCTAAGAGAATGGGGAAAAGAAGGAAAAGAGAAATCAAACAAATGGGATCTTGAATCAAGATTTTCTTTCCTTATTGTTTATTGGAAATGAGAAAAAACATAAACTATTTGTTGATTATGTGATACATGCATTATATAGATTGCTAAATGTGCAGGAACCATAGGTTGTTATGCATATGTTAGATAATAGCTCTACGATTTAATAACTCTTTTTCATAAATAACAGTAATGTTATGAAAAAAAGAGGTGCCGACATGGGAATTTGAAGAAACACAAATACATCCTGTCATACACCGGATCGTCTGACTGGGGCATCAATAGCAAGGATATAAACCTACAAAAGGGTCCGACAATGGCACAAGATACGTACCGCCTTCCGCATTAAGTCAAGAAAAGGTAGGAGAAGATAAAAAGCGGAGCGCAATGCATTGAGTCAGACATTTCCTCGTGGGGAGTCTTTATGTTTTATATTCTAATTTCTCCTTGATTATAGGGAAGATAATCTCATGATTTTGTGATACAATCTCACACCTCTATCATGACTAATTCTCCCTTATTAAGGATTTATGTTCGAGACGTAAGAGATTCGGGAAACTGTGGTAACCGCGATAAATATATTTTGTATTATCCATAACTAACTTCATACGCTAGACGGTCGCCAGGACCTTAATCCTAGACTCGGTTTTAAAATTCTCGGTCGTTAGTTCCCGCATGGTTTTAATACCGACAGTCGGGCTTCGCCGCAGATGATGCGCCAGTCACGCGCTGTTTATCGGCAATGGGTCTAGGTCTGGAAGGCCACTAAGATCACAATACTTTTTCGGATAGCGTCGCTTCACAGAAATACGTGCTTTTAAACCTCGAGCAGAAAGTCAGCGGGACCAGAGAATTAATGCGCACCGAATTGCCTGGGATACAAATCACATGTGAACCGCACAGCCAACATCGGCCGGCTTGAACGAGATCACCGAGAGGAGGCCACCCAGCTCCTCTTATCAAGGAAGAACTCCGAGGAGTTGCCTAACCCTTCCCCATAGCCCTCGTTTACATACCGTCATCCCCCTCGCTCACGCGGCTGAGAGAGCCGCCGTGGGCCGAACATTTTGTTCTTGCTGATCTTTTGAAGTCAATCCTGGGTAGCTCTTCCCAAGCAGGGTCCGCTCGAGAACCTCAAGCCGAGATCGCTGAAGGGGCCTTGGTTAGCTTCGTCCGGCCTAATCAATCACCTTTGGGAGAACGAGACTCACAGCCTGCCTCCTAGCCGGTGAAGAGAAAGAAAGCAAAGAGGGTTGGACAAATCAAGGCCGGGCCGTGGGACTAGTAGGTCTTCGTGGATTGGGTGGATCCAATCTCTAGTGAGTTAGTCGAGGAGAGAGAGGATGATATGTCTAACCTCACTGTTGGATTTTCCACATGGATGCGCCTGCAGGTCAAAAGGTCCCGACAGGCTGGTGCTAACTTCACCACTTCCTCTAGAGTTCTTTGCGAACCCTAGGTGCCTCCCAGTCCCAACAACCATTAAAGCAACGGCAGCCAAGGTGCATCATAGCGAGGGTTTGCACACGGGCCAAGAGGGCAAGGCACCGCTTGACTCAGATCAGTCCACAGTCAGAGCCATCATGCTTAAACATGCGCCAATGGGCTAGGAGCCACAAGGCTGGACTTTTGAAAGTGCCAACAAGCTTAGAACCACAAGCCCTCCTTAAAAGTGCCACCACATGAGCCAAAGCCTGGGTCTCAAATGCCAACAGCTTAGAGAGTCACAAGTTTGGCCTTTAAGAAAGGGCCACATGATTGGGGAGTCAATAAATCTTGGCCTCTTTAGAACATCAAGATTCTGCAGAAGCCACAAGTCCGTCTTTAAAAGCGGCCACAGGCTTAGAGCTCATAAGTCCGGCCTAAGAAAGGACCGCCAGGCTTGGGTCTCACGTGCCTAACATTTTGAAAGTGCCAGCTTAGAGCCACAAGTCCTGCCTTTGGGGGTGCCAATAGGCTAGAGCCACAAGTTTAGCCTCAGGGAAGTGCAGAAGTCTACAGAGTCACAAGTCCCGTCTTAAGAAAGTGCCAACTGGCTGGGAGCCACAAGCCCGGTTCAAAGTGCTAGCCGGATGGGAGCCTTATTTGGACTTTGAAAGTGCTAGCAAGCAAGCAGGCCACAACCTGGCTCTTTGAAGTCACAGCGGTGCTGGTAGCCATAGTCTAGCCTTAAGAAAGGGCCACTAGACTTAGAGCCACAAAGCCCGCCCTTGAAAATGTTAGCCTAAGTAGGAGCCTCATCCGACTTCAAGTGCCGCCAGTTGGGGAGTTACATCTAGGCTTTAATAAGTGCCAGTAGGATATCAGCCATATCTGAACTTTTTTTTTTAAATGCCAACAGGACAACAATCATATCTGAACTTTTAAAAATTCCAACAGGACAACAACCATATCTAGGCTTTTTATTTTATTTAAAAAAAAAAAGGCCAGTAGGACAACAACCATATTAAGGCTTTTAAAAATGCCAACAGGACAACAACCATGTCTGGACCTTTAAAAATGCTAGTAGGACAACAACCATATCTGGACTTTTGTGAGTGCCAACATGATATATCAACCATATCTGGACTTTTGTGAGTGCCAGTAGGATATCAGCCATATCTAGACTTTTGTAAGTGCCAGCAGGATATCAGCCATACTTGGACTTTTGTGAGTGCCAGCAGGATATCAGCCATATATGGACTTTTGAAAGTGGGCTATTGCAAAGATTGAAAGAGAATGCTTTAAAGAAAACTTTATTGATAATACCTTCCGCGAACGTGGAAGCCCGACCGAGTCCGTGACTAAGCGCTTCAACATGACTCGCAACCTCATCTTTCCTCCCGCTTCTGTTCTAACTTTAACGGCGAATTGATCTTCGGCTATCGATCATCGGGCTGTTTGACATTGGAACCGCGCTAAACGAATCGGGAGCGCGAAAGGGAACCGCGTTGGAGCTACCGTGGCGAAGGGCCATTGAAAACTGCTGGAGCCAAGCTCTGCGTCGCTGCCGATGGTGACTTTGTTCTGCTCCCACAAACGGCACCAATTATATTACATGGATCGCCTCGACCTCCGGGCACGTTAGCGCGATAAATCCAATGCACTTTTAGGTGCCTACCAGATTCTTATAATTAAGTCATCAAAAATGGTGGAGAAGATAAAAAATGAGTTAGGCAGAATCAAGCCAGATACCTTTTCACAGGAGTCTTTACGCTTCTTTATACTCAAATTCTCCTCGACATGAAGACATCTCGCAGGATTCATGATAAAATCTCATTCTTTATCAAGGACTAATTTTGCATACATTTATGTTTTTGAGACGTGCGGATTCGAAGCAAGAACTATGCGATAAATATCTTTTTGTATCATCCATAACGAACTTCTCATATGCGGTAGGATGACCGATTGAGGGATTTGGGATCCCAGATGAGGTTTAAAACTCTTCTGTCTAATTAGTTCCCGCATTTCGCTTTAATAATAGACCTCGCTCACATCGTACGACGCGCCAACGCTTTAATGCTAAGTTTATTGAATACCGTATTAGTTTAAAGCTACACACAGATCACAAAGATCAAACTAAATTTTTTTTAAACCATATAGTTTTAAAATCCTTCCAATAAAATCAAATCCAGTTCGTTGATTTTGTAATGAGGAAACGCAGGTCAATGCAACAGTTGAGAGTCAATTTTAGAATCTAGGTTTGATCCAACAACTGTATCAGGTCGTCTTTGTTTGCCCTTTGGAGTTTGGACCATAGAATAATTGGGATTCCTGTTTAATTTCTGGCATGGGCTGGTTATTGATCTTCTTTAGTTCAGGCAGGAACTTTTTGACTTTTATCTTCTTCTTCTTCATCTTCCATTTAAAAACATCAAGACAAATGCAGGGTCAGTAAGATCACCAACGGATTACAGCTGGTTCAATGCCCATGAAGAAAAGCAAAAGGCATTCCTCATTTGTCTTTTAGTTTTAAATGATTGATTCTCTTCACACTCACTTTCCTGCTTCATCGTGTTTATGGGGTTTCCAAACATGATAAAATCTCACAAAGATTCAACTAAATATTATGTGTTTAGCTTGAGCAGACACATCTCCTGACAAAAGATTTAAAAAACGTAGGAGCAATCATCATGACCATGATCTATTTAAAGATTTTCAAAGTGATCAAAAGAGGTATAAAATAAAAGGAAAGAGCATAATGATACCATTATTCATCTTCCCTTACCGCTCATATTTTTGGCAAACGAGACAATTGGGTGCTCAGAATTTGTTGGATAAAAGGCCAAATGAATATGAAGCACCTATAATGTGTATCCTGGGGTTTCACTATGATCATACCTCTACCCTTATCATATGTTGTTCGTGCAGAGAACATGTCTTGTTCCCAAGATTTTGTTTTCCCTGGAGGTAATGGTGATAGGAATCTCTTTTTTGGTCTTGGACTAAAGGCAATGGTTGAAAATAAGTTGAGGGAGAAAAGATGGCTGTGAATATGTAAAGATTCTAATTTTTTTGCTACTACCATGTAAAGATAAATGACTGAAATTTCGAACTAAAATTATGATAAATTATTATACCGTTCTAACTCACTCGTTTTTCAATCAACATGATAAAATTTTACAAATAACTTGGAATTACATTTACTTCCTCAAATCAACCCTATTTATTCGTATTTTTTAACTCAAGCGTGTACATGTCTTGCACGTGAACCACTATAAATATACTACTTCAAAATAGAAAAGGTTTTCTTTTCCTCCAATAGGAATAAGCCACGTAGCTCATCGGATTTCCAATATATATGATAATATTGTACAAGTTGTTTTCGCTTTTCCCCTTCTCTTCTTTCGTCTTCAAAACCAGAAGTTAGGGTTAGGGTTTCAATTTTAGAAGCTCCTGTGACGATCACATATTCATCGAGTTCTTATGTCGTTCCAATTTCTGAAATATTTTTTGAATTATGTGGAACTGAAGAGACATCTGAGGAGCTCATCTCTCTTCTTCTTCTTCTTCTTCATTTATTTATTAACATTTTCACAGCGTACCACTGCTCGAAACGCTTCTGAGTTGATTGATTTGGTTCTCTAAATATCTGCCTTCGAGCAACATTTTGATCTCTCGTTTCTTTTGAGTTTTTCTCTTTACCTTGATTGTGATTATTCTCATTCTACCTCATCCCCTTCTGTTTTTTGAAAGAAAAAACCCAAAAAAAGATAAGGGCCGTTTGGTTCCTAATTTTTGAAACCTATTCTTGAGAACATTCTGGCGTTGGTGTTATCTGTAAACTGTTCTCTGTTCTCCGAATTTAGTGTTTTTTTTTGTGTTCTCCTGTTTTGAAGAACAAAAAATGGAGCCATTCTCTGTGTTTCCTTGTTCTCCAGAGCAAAAACAATTTTCAAAAACGGTACCCAAACAAATCCTAAGATTTTTATTTTTTTCTCTGAGTTGAGGAAAATCCTTCCATCATAGTGCTAATACAATCACATAATCACAACTCCTTTAGCCATATGTAATATATGGATCCTAAGATTTGTAAGAATGTGTTTTAGGTCTATTTCTGAAGTTGGGTTTGTCTGTGGAAAATGTTTTTATAATTTTTTGTAATGCTTTCTGTTGGTACTGGTGATGATTTTCTGTGTGAATAAGCCATTGGATAAGCTTCACATTATATTTTTTATTTTTCTAAACCATGGGAAAATGTTTTACCTTGCTACTAAATAAAATGGGATTTTAGAGAAACATTATATCTAAAGTTTTCTAAACCACTCACAATATAAAAGTATAATATAAAAATTAACTTAAGTAATTAAGAGCTCATAAAGATATAAAAAGGAGAAGGGTTTGATTCGAGTCGTAATAAAAATAAATTTTTAAAGGAATAGAATACTACATGTTTAACACATATTTTTTACTTTTATTAAAAGAAATAGGAACCATTAACAAATAAAGCTGAGGCCATGACTAAAAAAATCTAAAAATGTTATGTCTCATTTTGTGGGTAAGAATAGAAACATATTTAAAGAGTGATGAGCCACCACACGGCACATCATTTTCTCTAACAAGGTTTGTCTCATTCAACAAATGCCAAATTTTAAACTTTGTTTGGCTCGGGTAAAACGATGACACGTTGCCATGACAAACAACCAAACTTACGAAGACGATAAATATCGATGAATATTCTTAAAAAAAAATATTTATAAAAAAAGTATTTTATAAAATAAAAAAATATTTAAAAAATTATCTTAATATATTTGTATTTCTTTATGGTAAAAAGTAAAATTATTTCTATCCAAACATGTTATTTTGATATTCATATTAATTATGCATATAATTATCGACGGATTTATTTTTCAATCTAATCGACGTGGAATGGCTGCACCATTGACCGAACTCCAGCTACCGGGCCGTCGAACTCCGAGCTATCGCCGGCCGGCCCGCTGGCCGACGTCGCCCTCTCAAACAAGAACAGCAGGACGCGTACGCCCCTGCCGCCGCCCGATGCCAAGTCACCCTTTCCTGTAGTTAATATCAACGCTTGAGCGCGAACGCTCGCGCACCTTCACCAACCCGTACGTGACCTTGATGATAAGATACGCTTTTCCCAATTACTTCGATGCTAATCCTCTCTCATTGACGAGGGATTTTATATCTTATCGGCCGCATTAATGAAGTGATAATTAAGGAAAGAAGACTTAATTATCTTACTTCCTCATAGGCGAGATTGATTTGATTTACGTAATATAATTTTTAGGGTCGTCTCGTTATCGTCCCTCATTAATGACCCAGCCCGCTTTGGGGTCGGCCAGAGCTCGGCGCTTCACCGAGCCTCGCCTACTTCTCGCTTTACGAGAAAGGGTTCGCGCATTTATTTCGGAACCCAATCGTCCCTAACCCTTGGTTACTACGAGCGTGGGAAGGCGGGTCAGACGTTTAATCCAAAGCGTAATTCCACGTATTTTTCAAATGGTTTGGTATTGGGGGCTTTGTCACACATATTGCCTCAAGGATAACGACACCCTTCGACTTTCTCGTCTACTTCCTCTGGGCTCCTTTAGTTTCTTCCGGTAATTATCCTCCTGACCATAGCCTTGTGTTCCCGATCTTGAAGCTTTTACTTTTCTACGAGTTCTAGCTTCTCCTTTTCTTAACATACCACACTCATAATCTTTTCGGCTGCTTTCATGATACCCTCGTCATTGCCCTTTTCGCTCGCTCCTAGATCAAAGGCCTCTTTTCCTTCGTCTCTTTGAGTAATATAATGTATGCTACAGCGCTTACTGCGAATCTCCTCGAATATATCTCAATGCTTTCGACACGCTTAGCAGATTTGTAAGCACTCGATCATTGTTTGCAACGCGAAACACTAAACGAAAATCCTAAAGCTGAGGAAAACGCTGATAAAATCGTAATTTATCCAAAAGTGCCAAAAGACATGATTAAGCAGATTTGAGGCAAACAAATAAAGGAAAATTTAATTATAAATAGAAGGAGTTATTATGGGCTTAAAAAAGCTAAAATAAAGAAAGTTAACCCAAAAATGGGTTTTAGCTTAAAGGTCAAACAGCGGCCTTAACAACTATTGATTTAAGACCAAACTCACCAATAGTCCCATGTTTGGGAGAGAGCCAAAAAACGTGAAGGAGAAGGAGAAGAAATATAAGAAGCAAGGTACAAGAGAAGAAGAGAGGAGGGAGATCAAGCAAAAGGTAGTGGAAACTCACTGACATGAACTCTATGATTATGGCGAATTTCCATGCTTCGGCTGGTTAGTAGTTTGTCCCCAAACTTGGGTTTTGCTAGGGGTTTCATCTAACCCAAAATATTATGGAAAGTAAGCTTGTAAAACCCTTGGGTAGAATAGAACAAAAACATATCAAATCCTCCCTTTGAGAAGCTGGACTTATGTTCAATGGTAGCAATTGTTAAAGTTTAGAAATAAACCCTAACTATTCTACATGTTAGGGTTGTATGGATCATAACCCATATTAGGAGTGGGTTTGAGAGTAATTCATGAAGGATTTTTGAATAAGAGAAGCATTGGTTAAGTATCTGGGTAAAATCGAGGTTATAGGATGAATTTGAAATTTACTGGAGGTGCTTTCATGGAGTATGGGGTCATGGGTATCAAAATATGGAAAAGGGAGAAAACACACATTCTCGACATTGGGTTATGTGTACCTCGGTACACTAATGTGTACCTGACACCCTTCAGATCCAGTTCGCATCAGACACTTTAGGTACCGCACACCCGATGCTCGTTCCCCACTTCGATCAAGCCAGATTGGCCACAATTTCTCATTTCTATCTGATTTGAGTTATTCAAGCAATAACAAAACACTTACAGAATCAACCAAAGAAATATAACGTCAACTGTCAAGGGTCTGGCACCATCAGCAATACGCGTCAATCTCATCCGTTTGAACGATAGAGTGGCTTCCAACGCTTTACAGAACTGAGTTCCATTCGAATGGTGATTCAGCCAAATAGTCCTTACAATTTTAACTAAAGATATGCAAAGAACCATCGTCAACAGAGTCATTAATAATAAGTGAGCATTTTAACCGTCCACTAAGAATCATTGTTTTGAAATGAAAACGTCATAACTTGACGCCCAGATTAGTCCATCAGACTGACTCAATCCCTGGGTAAAGTAGATTCATAGAAGAATGATAATACATGAATAAGGGTGTGGATTACATGCTCCTCATACCTTACCAAGACATGGAATACAATCCGTCATGAACGCATAATGTGGCTATTAAAATGCCCTATTATGTAACAAGAAAAGTTATCAAACTATAATCAGAAACTACCTAAGACCACTATTAACCGACATAAGACTCGTTCCGATTAGTACTGGGCATTCTGCTAATATCCGGCGACTTCCGATTAGTACGAGATTCTCGTTAGTGCTCGGGCACTCCCGATTAGTACTTTGCATTCCCGACAAGCAGTTACAAGATTCTGTCCTGCTATGCTACTAAGACTTCAGTGATCAGATAAGATCTTAGATAACACAAGGCCAGGTCTTACTCATTCCCACATCGGTCTAGGAAGTCAAACAATTATATGATAAGACTTAATAGAATAAGAGTAAAGATCCGAATGTACCAGACTGTCTGCACTCCACCGGGCAATTTTGTATTTGACAAGTTCCGTCCCGTTCTCCTGATTTATTCAGAGTACCCTCGTACTCCCGCATCCGAATAAGTTGGCGTAGCACCTATGGGTATTCCCGTCACGATCCCCGCTCTCCCATTAACCCCGGTACTTCTGCACTGATCTCCAATAAGTTCAGAGTACCTATGGGTATTCCTCGTCTCATTAACTCCCGCTCTCGATAAGTCCTCAGAGTACTTCGTACTCTTGCACCAACAAGCCTTTGCAGAGTACCTACGTACCCCAGATCGATAAGTTCGTAGTACCATGGGTACTTCGTATTTGAGTTAAGTTCTCGTAGTACCTACGTACTCTTTTCAGATTCAATAAGTTCTCGCCTCAGACCAATAAGTTCTATCTCAGATTCGAATAAGTTCTGCCTCAGACCAATAAGTTCTCTGGCCTCGTATTCGATTAGTTCGTAGTACCTACGGTACTTCGCATTGATTGCCTGGCTCGCCTCGACAGTTCAGAAAATTTACCGTACTCCCGTATTTGATTAAGTTTTGTCTGTATCTTATTGAGTTCTCAGAGTATCTACTGATACTCTTTATCTAATCAAGTTCTCAGAAGCATCTACTTCTGCACCTTCAAAGGTAACGATAATATGCTAAAATATAAGTCCAAGAGTACCTACCGTACTCCCGTGACGGGTAAAATAAGTATAAGTCCAAAGAGGCCCCATGGGTACTCATCCGTAAAATAAGCATAGCGTGATCTGCTCGATTTATACCGTTATGGACTAACGTCCATACTCGACATGCATTCAGATACGCCTGATCCTAATCTCTATAAGGATACGATTATGATTAGTTCGATTTATCGTACTTACGGGTACCCTACACAAGTATAAGATCCACCACGGAGATGTGCTCGTAAATACTAAGAGAGTCAGTACTTATAAGTACTTCCGTATAAGAATAAAGTTCCACAAGACACGTCTGCACTTCAGATACCACGGTACCAATAAGTGTAACTAAGAAGATAAGTATAAGTATAAGTTCTCACTCCTACGTGAGTCCCGACTCAAAATGGGTCCGTATAAGTAAGTCTTGTATAAGAATAAGTTCAGAATCCCACGGAGTCCCTGGCTAAACATAAGTCCGTAAAAGCATGGGTGCTCAGAATTCCTACTGAGTCCCGACAAACATGTCCGTTATAAGAAGAAGTATCAGATAAGTTCATAATATAAATGTACGAAATTTATAATATTATCTCGTTATTGTTTTATGCGTTAAATGTATATGCATAAGACATATGTTTCTCTATTAAGCGTAAAGCTTAGCACGGGTTTTAACTGCAGGCACATAGAGAAGACATCCGAAGACTTCCGCATACCACTGGCCAACACCAGAAGGGTTCACTACATGTAGGTTCCGTGTTTCATTTGTAAATGTAAAAGTACTGCTTTTGTAATCAGAATGGACTCGTAAAGAGCATGATACTTTGATGTTAAGTTACAAATGTGGGCTATAACCTATTGTACCATTCTATTAAAAAAAAATCGTGCAGCAGTCCCAAGATGGTTCCGCCCGAACCGGTTTGATCCGCCAAACTGCCTAGCCGGATTCGAAGTGACAAAGAAGCCAGGAGGTCTTACCTACCATCTCACTCCCAATGGTCCTGCCGTTCCTCTTCTTTGCGCATAGGGTGACTCTCCGCTAGCACTGATTCAGTACGGACGTGGTGAATCCGATCGCTTAGATGGTTGCTTCGAGACGCCCCGGAACCTCCTCTCCTCGGGTAAAGGTAAGGGTAGACCGATGAGATTAAATACCCTCGCGGGACGGACATCTAAAGTCAACCGCAAAGCTTTACGGTGGGACCCAGTAGAGTTGAACCTTTACATGGGGAAACCGCGAGGCTATAGGCCCCCTTTGGTGTCCAGGTCCTGTCTCTCGACATTCTGACCTCCTACGTGGTCCAAGTGCCCAAGATGGTGTGCTTCTTCGCGAGGTGAGACTTCGACAATGGCCTCCGGCTTCCTATACCTCTTTATAAAAAGGGTCTTAACATTTCAACGCTCATCCCTTCAATCCGCCAATTTCTGGGGTATTCCCGATTGGGTCACGGGTTTTCTTTAGTGATGGCCTGGTGTTCTCAAGATAGCTCTGCTCCTGGACCTCTTTAGTGTGAAAGAAGTCGTTGAGGGCTTTCTTTATCTATCTACGTGCCATTCCGATCATCTCGACTCTATCTTCCCATAAATTTTGAAAGAGCTGCTATTTTTGTTAAGGTCATTGCAACTGGGAGTACGACTCCCGACAAGGAAGACACACTGAGTTCCTAAGAACTCGGGACACTCCTTGAGAATTCCATGAGCTTTGTTTTGGTTTAGTTCACTAGTCAGGTTATGTGGTGTCCTTAATTTTGTACTGGTCGTGTGCTTTTGTGCATTCGCCCGATCTCATTCCTGAGATAAGATCAGAAAGAGGAAGTCGCTGTCTTCCAAGCGCCATTCGAGCTTATCAGGTCGGATATTCCCAGATCTTCAGGTTCGAGGTCCTCCCGCCCTGCTACTTTAAGGCCTTCGCCCCCATCCATTATGAAGTTCTCTCATGATGGGCCTCCTGTTGTCAAGCCCACTAAGGAGAGCGAGCCCGGTCAAGACGCCGTCCCGGAGGTCTCTGAGCGCAGCTTTTAAAACCCCGGATCCCGAGGCTAGCCGTCCGGCCTCGGGCAAAGCTCCAAGGTCGGGGACGCCTTCATCACCCATACCCATGTCCGAGTATTGCAGCGCAGCCGCCTCTCCCAACAGGTTCCTAAAGCCCTAAGTTCGCACCCATTCCGCTGCCTGGCCGCAAAGGTCAAAGATTCCTCGAGGGGTTGTTTGGCTCACGAGGTTATGCCTATAATAAATTGGAGTCCCCCGCATAGAAGGCCGAGCCTCCTCCTTCAAGAAGCGAGAGTTAGGAGGAAGCGCTCAAGCCGACGAGATGGGGATTTCACTTCAATGCCGAAGCCAGCCGCTGGCGCCGTCTCGGCCCATCCTCGTGATTCTAATCTCAAGAGGTCGGGTGCCCTGCCTATTGAGGAAGCCTTGGCTCTATCTCTCCAAGGGGTCGCCTCTGTAAGTTCCCGTGCCTTATTGTGTCTGCTTTTATCTTGGGTTTGAGCTCATGCGGTTGATTCGAGTGTCGGTATCGATGCGCGGGCTACCATCTCAAGAGTTTCGCAGCGGGCCAGCCGAACGAGGGCCACGCCGGGTGTCGCCGCAGTCTACAAAGCGAGAATGCCGCTTCTACCGAAACGAAGCCGAATCGCGAGATCGGTGCAAAAATATCACGAGGAGGTCGTGGCTTCACCGCAAGCTTCCGGAGGCTGTGAGCTCACGCAGCACCTGATCGATGAGTGCCATGCTTTGCGAGGGGACCTCCAGAGGCGTAGTTGCAGTTCTCAAAATACCCTAGAATTTTTATAATAATTTTATATATATTCGTATGAATCGAGCCAAACTTTTAGGTTTTTCCGAATTTGATAAATTGATAAATTGTGAAATGTAAATTGAGTGTGAGCATATGATTTGAATATTATATGCTAAAATGAGAAAATAGATTGGAACCTGAAATAACCTATGAAAAAGGGCAAATGTGGAAATTTGAAAATGAGGACCTATACAATTGTTATAAAACAATAAATGTCTAGGTGAATTTACATAAATGAACAACAAGTAGAATAACAGGAGACTTTAAATGAAAATGGGCGTTAAAGGCCAAACAAGGCCTTATGGAAATAAAGAAGAAGACCAAAAAGGAGAAATGAGAATGAGAATAGGAGTGGAAGGCCAAACACGGCCTTTACACTTATGGATTTAAAAAGACTAAAAGTGGTCTTTGGGAGCTCATTTGCTTACAAACCCTGAGAGAATGGGAGGAGAAAAGGGGGAGAAAGGTTAGGGTTTGCAAGAAGGAGTGGTTTTGGTTGGGTTTGCTTCCTATTTCTTCCTCCTAAGGGATCAAGCAACCTACAAGAGGAGATTTGAAGAGATAAGGTAAGAAAAAATCTAAACCTAATCCTCCTCTCTTATGTTCTTGATTTGGAGAAAAAGCCCAACTTAGGAGAAAAGGTTTTTCATTGATTCTAAAACCACACCTTTGGAGTTGTTTTGTGATTTCCATTGTGGATTTTTGATATGGGATGAATTGAAGAAGGTTTATGGAAGAAAAATTAGTGAAAATGCCAAAATCCAATGTTTTATGGGCAACCAGAGTGGCACCTGCAGACCAAAGAGTGATACCCAGACCATGATGAGGGTATGGTACTGCACACTCAATTGGTACCCTGCATTCCACCCGGCACGAGGACTGGCACCGGTGCCAGCTCAAAGTGGTATCGGTACCACTACTTCCTCGCAACCCAAATTGGCATATTTGCAACTGCTAAGTTCGGTAGATTCAGATACGATTGTTTAGGAACCCTAAAAAACGATTAATGGGGGTTAAAATAGGGATAAAACTAAGTGAAAAACATACCGTATTCGTCTTTGGGCATACTTAGTGTCTTAACCCAAAACCGTTAACAAAGATAAATTGTCATTCATTAAAAATATGATAATTGTTTATCCACTAAGATGCTTGATTATTATCGACTAGGATGGGTGATGATCGCCAACCTAGGATCGTAGATCGAAGAGAAGGAAACTAGATTCGACAACTTTTATTGTTTCCTTCGACTCTATTCTTATTTCAAGTATTTTGGTAGTTTATCAAGTAACTATGAAGTGAGTACATGAATGACTATATGAAATGAGCACGTGAATGAGTAC
Organism: Tetrastigma voinierianum; assembly: GCA_016808115.1. NCBI lineage: Eukaryota > Viridiplantae > Streptophyta > Magnoliopsida > Vitales > Vitaceae > Tetrastigma > Tetrastigma voinierianum. The sequence goes on along the minus strand of JAEQBH010006049.1, from coordinate 216,524 downwards.
ATGAAATAAGTACATAGATTGAGTAAATCTTTGAAAAGATAATATGAAAGTAAAAATGGAATTGAAATGTGATATTTGAAAATCGAATGAATGTGAATGATAAATCGAATTGTAAACGAATTCCGCACACTCCCGACATCTTGAATTGAATGATATATCGAATGAACCTCCCCGACGATGCACTAATTCCAGACCGCCACGGCGACACCCCAAAATTGTCCACGTCCCACTTGATTCCAGATGCACCACAATCGCATCCGTCATGATGGCGTATGGCATCGTTAAGAAATGTCCCACTTGGGCGATGTACCAACGCATCCGCTATGATGGCGCATGACATTTAAGTGATACCACATGCTCCGGTGCACCAAACGCATCCGTCATGACGAGCATCGAATTGTTAAATGTGTAGGCACATTATCGATCGATAATAAGGACGAAATTCATCAAACGGAATCATTTAAATGTGATTTAATGAATAAATAAAATAACTAATATTAACAATATAAATGGATTTTTATGTATTTGCTTTTAAATTCATAAATTAAATTGTGAATCAATTATTACATTGAAAAATGCATAAGTCAGGATATGATAAATGATTTGTAAAATGAAAGATAAAATGAATAGCATGAATATATAAAGTTGATATAATAGGCGGTTTGATGTTAAATGCATGTCGTTTAAATCGAATATCGTTAACCAGATATAACCACTAAGTACGAAAAATGCTTACCGTGATACTTATCTATGCGCAGCACGAGTAAGCAAATGCAGCGGTGCCAAGATCAAGAAACGCAGAGTCATAGAGAGAGTACGACGTATAAGTATATACCCCGTCATTTGCATATCATTTCTTTTGAACACGTGGTATTTTGTAAACAAAAGGGTTAAACTCCGAACCTTGATTTTTGTATATCATTATGAAAAGGCATGAATGCTTTATAAAATGTATTTCGTAAATGTTTACGGGCCTACCGAATTGCATTAAATTTGTAAATGATTATGTGGCTTGCCTAAAACTGAAATCGCTTCCGCAACGAAATGACATAATAAAATGTTTTGATAAGATAAATGAAAACGCTTGAGTAAACAGTGGCTCCGCTCGGATCCGCCATTCGGTCGGGCCGGGATTCGTGGTCGCGGCGATTTTTTTTTATATAAAGAAAATTTAATAACATGAAAAATAAAAAAGAAAATAAACCAGCGTCCCGGTTTCTGCCTCTGATCCATGACCTGGTCGAGCCGAGCTCTGGGTCGCATGTGAAGTCCCGCTTTGTTCAGAGGGACTTTGAGCGATAACAAGTTCGAGGGATGGAGCCCGTGACTGGCCGCGGGGGTGGTCAGCTTCCAGGGAGCGAGTGGCTAATAACGCCTACCCGGCCTGACCTAACTTTGCATTCCCACGACGTGGAGGTAAGAGTCCTTTTCTTCCGATTGTTCCGAGAGCAAGCCGCCTCGCCGAGACCCATTCCCCCTCTCCTTCTACTTCCCGTCCCCGCCGACGTCCGAGCCATTTTGTTTTTCGCCCGAACCCGGACGTATGTGGCCACCGCCTCCGGGCTTCAAACCCAATGAATACCCAATTCTCATCTCCTCGCCTTTTTTTTTTTTTTACCTCTTATGTCAGTTTCCGGGCCTGAGCTGACCTGACTGGTATTATATGGCCTGTCCGAGCTGGGCCGAGCTCTCTAACCGAGCTCTTGGCTCCCGGGCTATCGCGGGCCTTTGGCCGAAAGAGTCAGCTTTAAAACTCGAGCCACCGGGAGGCTCCGGGCTAATTTGCTCGAATGAATCGTCCCGGGCTACCAGCCTTTAGTTGAGCGCGAGCTTCCGAAAAACCCAGCCCCGAGGCTCGCGGCTAATCACCGAGCTGAACTCGGCTTCCGCGCTTATACGGCCTTCCTAAGCGCTAAGCCCTTGAAAATCGAGCCGAGCCCCTGGCTAATTCGCGTTCGACCGGCTTCTCCTGCGCTAATAGCCTTAGTCGAAAGCGCTTCGAACTCAAAACCGAGCCCCGAGGCTCCGCGGCTAATTCGCCTGAAATTCGAACCCGCTACGCGAGATGTTACTTTTCCCCGGAAGTTAGCCAGCCTTCTCGAAAATCGAATGCATCGAGGCTCCGCGGCTAATCCGCTCGAAATGGCCTGCCTGTGGCTATATGGCCTTGTCTCGAGCTACAGCTCTTCTTAATCGAGCTCCCTTGAGGCTCCGTGGGCTAATCTTCCTGAGCTAAACTGGCTCCTGGGCTATCGAGCCTTGCTCAGCTGGCCAAGCTCTTCTAACCCAGCTCTCGAGGCCCTGGGCTAATCCGCCTAAGCCGAATCGACCCTGGGCTACCAGCCTTAGCTACTATAAATGAGCTTTGAAACCGAGCTACTAAGGCCCGTGGGCGACTCCGCCATGCTAACCGGCCTCAGCTACCAGCCTTAGCCGAGCAGCTTCACCTTCCTAAAAACCGAGCTCCCGAGGCCCGTAGGCTAATTCCGTCTGAGCCGAACTCGGCTCATGGGCTATATGGCCTTTCCCCGAAAGCAAATTCTTCTAACCTCTGAAAATTGATTGCGATGCTCAGTGGCTGACTGTTCCGTTTAACGTAGCCTTAAAGCTGCCAGTGCTTAAGCTGAAGCGTGATCACAAAATCGGGCTCCCGAGGCTTGCGGGCTAATCGCTGAGTTAATCGTTTCGCTACTAAGCCTTAGTCGAGTAGTTCGGCCTTTATGAAATCGAAATTCCCCGAAAGTGCGGCCGATTTGACTTAATTTCTTCTGAAAAAGATGCGAAGGCTTTAATGCTGGTTTATGGAGAATCGGAACCGACGCGATTTTCCGAAAGGCTTTACTCCTTATAAACTGCGACTCCTCTGCAATGGAGCTCATGCTTCGAACCTTCTTCCCTTTCTGGGGCGTAACTGGAATCTGTTCGTGATGAAGCATCAAGGCTTGGCCGTCTTTCACAGAGTAGGTCCGCCCAAGATCCCATGATGGGCCTGTTCCGCCGGCCCTCCGCCAGAGGAGTTGTGTTTTTCCCTAGTTCCCCCTTTATGGGAGTTATGTTATTTCCTAGCCCCGTCCGATGACGGAACCGTGCTAGGGAATGTATCTGGAGAGGGCGGTGTACTTAAAGAAGAACTTTTAGTACCCCTTTTTCCATTTTCTCCTATTCTTCCTTCTCTTCTTTCTCTTTCTCTTCTTTCTTCTCATTTTCCTTCTCCTTTTCCTTCCCGTTCTCACTCTCTCTTCTTTCTTCTCCCTTTCCTTCTTTTTTCCTTCTCTTTCGCACTCTCTCTTCCTCTCTTTCTCTTTTTTGAGATTTTTTTTTTGTTTTGAGGGAACCGGCTTGTACTGCTTCTTTCGAGATGGGTGACAGTATTGTCGATCAGAATCAATCAGACTTTATTATAATAAAGAACAATATATTTTTATCTCTGAGTATGAACTCCCGTGGTACTCAAGTGTGTAACTTTCGAGATGATCCGCCGAGCTTGTTCGCTCTCTTTTTTATCCATAAGGATATTAAATAAAAACAATCAGACCGAACATTGCATCAAGATTCAAAGCCGATGATACTTTATTAAAGATTACAATCCGAGGTCTATTGAAAAACTTGTGGTGTCTTTGCGCAGATTCCAAGAATGAGGTGAATTTTTCCCTTCTTCCATCCGGGAGCTCCGTAGGTTACTGTGTCCGACGACGCGAGACATGATATAGGCCTTCCCTAATCAGTCTCTAGTTTTCCATGTGTATGATTTTTTTCACAAATGTAAGCTTTTTAAGACTAGGCCGCTGTGCTTATAACTCCCTGGCATTTGACCTTTCGTCGTAGTATCTACTGCCTTCCTCCGACTCCGATCACGCCTTCATCCAGAGGTCTAGGGTTTAGGCTGAGAGCCTCTTCGTTATGTTCCACGCTGCCAATTCAATCCTCGGATTTAATCCGATTTCGATGTGGCTATCGCCCTGCGCCAAAGGCTGTGAGCTTAATGTGGTTTCCCCGAAAGGTCGTCTCATGCGGTAGTTCCAGATACCCACAATACCTCGGGGAGGTATTCTACCCATTTTCCCTTCAGATCTTCTAATTTGGTCTTCAATGCTGCTTTAAGAGTTTTGATGGTGACTTCAAATTTCTGTCCATTAGACATGGATGAGCTTCTGTGGATTTGTAGTAGTTCCCGATCCCGAAGAAGGCAGTAAATCCCCCGAATCCTAGATTGTTGAATTGCTTCCATTGTCAAACACTGTGGCCTCGATACCAAACCTACATATTATGGCGCGCCGACGGTTGTTTACCTTTGTTCCGGCGGATGGTAGCCAAAGGTCTCGCTTCAGCCCATTCGTGAAATAATCCATCACACGACATAACTGTATCGCCCTTCCCAAGGGCAGAGGTCCCACATATCTAGCCCCACTCGAAAGGCCATGGGCTTGTAACCCAAGTCGCGGGCCTGGATGGGAGGTGAGAGGATTTTAGTGTGCTCCCGACAACTTTTGGTGATTTCTCAATTAGTTTTAGAAGTGACTTGGGTGCATTGTGGGCTAGTAGTATCCCTACCGTAAGACTTTTCCCGCCAGTGCCCAAGCTCCAATGTGATTTCCACATATGCCTTCATGTACTTTCCTCAAGACGTGAGCTGGCGCCTCCCTTGAAATGCACTCTCGAGGATCGTGAAAAGTCTCGCTTATAAAGGCCCCCGATGAATAGTGAACCCTACGGCACTGGCCCTAAGCTCATAATTTTCGGGTCGCTTGGCAAAGAGGTCCTATTAAGTAGTCCCAAATGGGGTCCATCTAGCCTCTTGCTACATGATAGTGAGACCTCTTCTACTGCCGAGATCCTACCTGGGAGGGCCTCAAAGATGCCTCGACCCGTGTTAGTTTGTCGAGGTCTTCTCGAGGTCGCGCTGGGGCCATAAGGCATTCACAAATCTTTCGCTTCTCTATGTGTTTGAACCCCAACCAGTGTAACTTCCTCACACTCCCGCACCTTTCTAAGATAGAGGATCATTTTTTCGCCTTTGGCCTCTTAGATGTCTTCTATTTGCTTTACTTCCAACTGGGAGTCGCACACCTCTGTACCGATCTACTTCCATCAATGGGCGAGGCTGAGTCCTGCCACGGCCTCATACTTCTACCGTTGTTGGAGGCTCCTAACCCAAATTGAGCGCATACCGATGTCTATCGCTTTAGAGAGGTCGTAATCAGCCCAACACTAATTCCCGGAGCATTGGCGCCTGGCCACGACAAACTTCCAACGAGGAGGCCTGGGCCGCTTCAGCTTCTCTCGCCGACAAGCTCGCCAAGGTGAATCCATGACGAATCACAAGATCTGCCTTTATTGTCGCTTTTGGTTTGATGTCAACTTGCTTAGCTCTATGGCTCCACTTCATCAATCTTCCAGGTCTCTCAGTTTGTGTAATACCCGTCTACTCCGGCATTCATCGGGGGATTTCGACAGTATGCAATTGTATAAGGGCGGAGTTTTCTGGTTTATTACAAATGCGCCAGGATCAGCCCATTTTGGATACCTCTCCTCCGCTCCTCGCAGTTCTACCGCACAGTAGACTGGTGTCGTGACTCGGTCTTTACCCCCATCGTGATCTGGTCGCTGAGAAATTCGACACTCGCTGCCGCAGAGCAAAGAGCCTCTCCCGCAGGGGCCTACTGCATCGGGAGGGAAGCTTAGATAAGTTTTTAGCGCTGTGAATGCTTCTTCGCAACGCACATCCCACTGGAAGGATTTTTCGTAGCTTGGAAGAAGGGTCGACACTATCACGCCCTAGACACAAACGCTAGCGAGCCATCTCGCAAGGCGTCAATTTCTTGCGCTAGCCAATGGTGGCATGTCGAGCACAACTTTTATTTTGTCCAGGTTGGCCTCTATTCCTTGGTTATTAACTATAAAACCCAAGAATTTTTCGGTTGAGACTCCGAAAGCGCATTTGGTCGGATTCAACTTCATGTTGTATTCTTTCAGGATCAGGAATGCCTCGGCCAAATGGGCTATGTGGATCTTGGCCGAAGTTGATTTTACCAACATGTTATATATATATACCTCCATGGATGCCCCAATTTGCTTCGAACATCCCGCTCACCACCTCGGTAGGTAGCCCCGCTTTTTCAGTCCGAAAGGCATTACACGATAGCAATAGGTCCCTTGCCCTGTGATGAATGAGGTCTTCTCTTGGTCGTCGGGGTCCATGCTGATCTGGTTGTAATCGAAGAAAGCATCCATAAAGCAGAGGAGTTCGCGGGCCTACCGTGGCGCCCACTATAAGTTCTGGACCCGAGGTAGAGGGAAACTTTATCTGGGGGCATGCCTCGATTGACGCTGCTGAAGCACGCAGAGTCGCCATTTTCCATTTGCTTTTTCGATTTAGTACGACGCTATAAACCATTCAAGCGTATTCTACTTCTCTTATCGCACCTCGCTGGAAGAGCTTGCCACCTCTCAAGTATTAATCGTCATTCATCGAGTGAAACTCCTTCTTTTGCTTGATCGGGTTTGAAGGATGGACCGACGCTTACTTGGTGGAGTGATTATCGTGGGGTCAATCCCTCCCATGCCCCCAGCCTTCCACGCCGAAGACTCCTGCTCTGCCTTAAGAAGTGAATAAGGGAGGGCTTCAGGTCTTCCGTCAGCTAGAGTCGATGTAGGTGAGGTGTCAGGTTATCGTCCAACCGCACAGCTCCAAACTCTTCCAAGGGCTCAGCCTGGTGTTCACTCTTCATCACGCATGTCGAGCCCATCCCACATATATGTCAGTTTCAACGTTTTCGCTTCACCGACGAGTACACTCCCCGGCCACGCTACCGGTCTCCCGAACCAACTTACTGCTTTTGTAGGGAAACTTGATCTCCATGTGGTAAGCATAAGGGATGGCCTTATGGCTGAGAGAGGGTCCGCCAATAACACGCATGTTGAGGGCGCCCAATAAGAGAAATCTGCATCGCCGGGCTGGGCCGCCGACATCGGGGTCCCCAAGTGAGCACTAATCAGACGGTAATTCCCAACTGCAGAGCGGCTGACCAGTTCCGCCTTCTCCTTCCGATGCCCATTTGTCAAAAGCCGAGGCGGCAGATGATGTCACCAGCTCCCATTGTCGACAAGGACCAGGTGGATTGTTTTGTTAGCCACAACGCCTTTATCACCGTGAGGGTCGTCGTGAGGATGTTGATGATTCTCCAGTTCCAAGTCGTAGAAGTAGCATGCGGCGATGTCAAGTCAAGGGAGTTTGGACACTGCTTGCACCTCCATCACCTCTCCTGACCTAATGCTACGCAAATGAGCCTTCCTCGGCCGAGCCGACTTCACCGCCGACAAAATCCCTCCAGATCACGTGGATTTCCCAAGGGCTGTTGGTATCGGGTCGGGTCGGGTCGCCGAGGTGGTCGCAAGGCGCCCCGATCCTAATTTCGTGAGGCGGCGGAAGCATGAGATACCCCCGTCGAACCGTGCATTCTATTTCCTTCCGAAATGTATGCAATCGGGCCCGCTCGGCGTCCGCGGGTCCCGGCGGAACTAAGACCTGGTGTTATCTCAAGCCAGTCTATCCTCATCTGGGATGGCCACCTTAGGAATTTTTCATGTTGTACTTCACGCAAGACCTGTGATACTGTGGCTGTGGGGTGAACCGCCGAGGTGAATACCGCTGTCATAGCTCTGGGCCAGAGTCCTAGGCGGTCTCCGACGCCTCCCGCCTGTGGGGGACCGCCCCGTCTCCTCGGGGGGGAATCGCTTCCTGGGCTTTTCTGTCTCTTGTGGCTTCGCCCCGCCGCTTGTCAATCCTCGCTTCTCTCATCAAGACCTTCCTCTCGGGATGAGCTTCTTCGCCGCTAATGTACTTCTCCATGACAGCACCTCAGCCATGGTTGCCTGAGGATTCTTTGAGATGGAAAACATCAAGTCCTTTTACTATACTCCTAACCCAACGATGAATGCCGTGGATAGCTAACTTTGTCCCAGACGCCTACCTTCAAAGACTGGGCATTGAACCCGACATAAGACCGCTTTCTTATATGGTTCTCGTTTATAGTCGCGAAATGATAACTCGACTTCCTCATATGTCCCAGCTCCGTTCAAGCGGAGACGTAATGCGATGGAGAGCTCTCTAAATGAAGAGACCGACGAAGGTGGGAGCTTGTTAAACCAAGCCAACGACGGGCCCTTTAGCGTGATAGCGAAGGCTCTGCACCGGATAGGGTCTTGATATCCGTGCAGCTCCATCTGGTTCTTATAAGTGTTAAGATGGTCGACGGAATCCTTCGTTCCATCGAACGCCTCTATATGTGGCATCCTGACCTTTGGCCGGAAGCGGGCGTAGCACTTCTACCGCGGAACTGGGACTCCGCCTTTGTCGCACTGTGGTGTCCGTGAGAGTCTGAGCTCTCACTTCTTTACGACTTCCCTTCATGTATCGAGCCCCGTTGGATGCCCTGAACCTCCGCTCCCACAATCGCTCCCCATTCCCACTCCGAGGAGGGCCTCCGCTCATCGCTTCTGGAGCAGTTTCCCCCGAGCGCCACCTCGTTGCGCCTTCTCCGAGGGCCAGTGAGGCCTCGCACCCTCGGCCCGACCGATTCCGGGTCTATTTCTACCTCCGAGAGGGCCGAGGTGTGGTCAAGCCTCCGAGGGGTGGTATTATGGCCTTCTTGGGCCTGTCGTACTTCCTGCGGGCGTTGCATCTGCCTGGTGAGTCATTTACTTACGATCAAGCCGGCCAGCCGGGTGAGAAGGAATGTTCCATCCGCCAGGTTATCGCATAGTTTCTAGCGCCGTAGGGAGGCTCCGCTTATCCGGTTGCCTGGCCGGTCTTGCATCCTCGGGGATTGGCGTGGCTCTTCGTATTCCGAGTTGATACCACTGCTTACTAAGAGATCAACTTTATTCGTAAAGGAACCGGCCGCTCCTACTGCATCGCACGCAATCGACGATGCCTTTTTCAACCGACCGGCCGAGCGCATCGAACTACTAAGCCTAATGTGAGCTGTCACGGGCTACCCGTTGGCCTCGCACGCCGGGCCTTTCAAAAACAGTTAAACAAAGAGGATCGGCGCTCGCCCCTGCTACCCGATGCCTAAGTAAGTTCTTTCCCTAGAACAAGACCTCACCAAGCTAGCCCTAAAGACTCGCTTATATTACTCCAAGAGATAACAAGGAAAAAGACGCGACCAAATTCTAGGAACAGAACGAAAAGGGCAACCCCAAGCAGGGTATCACAAAACGCCGAAAGAGATTCTGCGACAAAGCCCTAACCAAATCAGCCTTGAACGCCACGTGAAGTCGTGACCCGATCTCGGTAAAATACACGGCCTCGCTTCACGCCGCCGTAACCAAGGGTCGGGGTAACCGATCGGTTTGGGTGGCAGGCAAGAAGGCCACCACCAAGCCTGCCAGCAGTTTTGAAACGCCCTGCCTCTGTCTGGCCAAAGGAGCTCAAATTATCACTTGCTGGCCAATAACACGGACATCCTAAAAAGCCCATATTCTATAAATCAAATCAAATCTCACTAACAAGGGAAGTAAGATAATTCTCAATAACTGTTCCCTAATTATCCCTTATTAATCTGACAGCGATAATGATAGAAAATCCCCAATCCAATGAGAGAGAATCCTTATCACCATCCAATTGGGAAAAACATATACTATAAATACCTGCTCACCCCATCATGAAATGATGAAAGACGCCCTAGCGGTTAATCTATTCTTTTCACAGAAAAATCGACTCTAGGCATCGAGCGCACGTGGCGAGCCCCGCGATCCTTGTTTCTTGTTTTTGCAAAGGAGCCCTGACGCCCGCAGCCGCGAACCGCCTTAACGACAAAGTGGGCCCGCCAGTTGATTCCAACAACACGCTCCAACCTGGGCCCGCTGAAAAAGGCATCATCAATTATAAAAAAAAGCGGTGTCAGTTTGGTGGTAGAGGGTATGCATTTCATACGTTTTGGACAAGTCTGAACCTTACCAATGGATATTTTAGAAAAATTTTCCTTCTTTGATCGAAAAATCGGTAAAAATATCGATAATTATAGAAAAATCGACGATTTTATCAACATTTGAGCGGTATTTCCATCAACTGACTATCGGTAGCGAATATTGTGTCGACGGCGCTCGACACCCGATATTTCAACGATTTATCGATCGATTTTACCGATATTTTTGTCCATGGGTCAAGTAGAGAAAGTAAAGTCAGGACTGGACGGAAGAATTTACTATTTTATTTCTCCTTAATTGTTGCATTGAATTTATATATATATTTTATTTCTTCTTAATTGTTGTATTTTTATTTCCTTAATTGTTGCATTTTTATTTTTATCTTTAGATAATTAGTGAAGCAGATTTAGGAATCTACTAACATACATTTATGTTATTATTTTGCATTTAAAGCCTTATGATTATGGGAACGAGGACATTAATTTTTGTTCATTATATCTTTGTCAAAAAAAAACCCATGAAGGTTTTTATCATTTGGTATTAGAGTCTTATCCTAAATTGCAACCCACAAGAAGAGACTTGAAACTTTGGAGACCTACGTCATTGACATCCAAGAAGGCATGACTAAAATGTTTGCTAGGTTGTAGAAGCTGTTGGAATCTATGAATTCAAGGGGAGAGTCTTGGCAAGGGAGCCCTAGCCAAAGTAGGATAAATAACCACTCTCCATCGGGTATTGAGGGGAAGTTGCAGTTGGGAGAGAAAAGAGGGGAGATGAGATGTGAGGGGTGCCGTACCTGACCTGGCACAAAGGCTGAACCGGATCCAGGATGTGGTCTTCTCTTTTACGTATCCAAATACAATTCATTTTCTTAATAAAACACATTTCAAATACTCGTTTGTAAAGGATAATTATCCCAGAGAAATGGTATACGTATTTATCACACTAATTTAAAGGGGGCCCATCATTTTGTTCTTAATACACATTTTCATTCAATATGGCATTATATGCCCATTTGCTCCATTTTCCACCTTTATACATTACAGCATTATAAGTCGTTTTAAAAATAAAAAACATTTGCAAACATTTATCAGAGTTAAATTTTCATAGCATAGTTTTAATATAAAAAGTATCAAAAAGCGATCATGGGTTTCATGTATGCATGGTCGAAGCTTTACTTTTACTTCATACAACTTTTGACGATGACTCAACGCGCTTATACTTGCCTTTCTTTGCTTTGAACTGCTCACTCTGTGACTGCACGATGATAAAAATAACGCACTAAGCATTTTCATGTTTAAGTGGCTTCTATACGCTTTTCTTCATTTCATTTTAAATACAAAATCATGATTTTTCTTAAAGCAATGCTTTTGAACCTTTAAATGATCAATGCAATACAATACGTATATATATTCAGTTTCATATACATTCATTTACAATTCATTGATCATTCAAATATGCACTTTCATATGCAAAAAACTCATTCAAACTCAAATCATGCATTTCATAAATATTCTTATCATTTTGCCCTTAAACTAATTTTTAGCCAATGTTTTCTGTATAGATAACAAAATCACTTACCTGGCCCCGCCAGGTCAGAGGCCAGATAAACATTTTATAACACAAAGACGTGTCCTCGCTGGGCTGCTAAATCGGTTATTAAAATCATTTTGTGAACACTAATTCCATATTGTTCCACTAAAGCGCTTGATCGGAGTGACACTCATTACGTGCGTCAGCAGTCGACTAGTTTAACCCCTATTGCGATATCAATCTATCCTTAACTCGACAGCATTGATAACATTCTATTAAGGGCATTAAAAATCAGTCATAAAAATTTACTAGGGTACATACATTTATACTCAAATAACACATTTCAATACTCATGCAATTTTTCATGGCAATCATTTCACAATCAATTTTCTCAAATCACTTAAAATAAATCAAGATGCAGTTTTATTAAAAAGCATTTCAATAATTACGCAAACAATTTTGATACTTGAAATAAGAAGAGAAGAAAAGAGAACGAACCAAAAAGGTCATCGCACTTTGATTCCTATCCTCGGAATCTCGAATTCAAATCGGGTTTTCCTTGTCACCAACCCCTAATCCATCACAATTGTAGTAACAATATCACGGACTTATTTAGGTTTCTAGTTGTGTCGCTTCTACCCCAACACACCTTCACTTCTGTCCATTGTTCCTCTATAAATCTATTTTATTCGTAAATTGAATCATCCAATCTCGAGCACCGGTTCAAATATGTCCTAAATATCCAGGACTATTCTATTTTCAACACAAAACCAGAATTTGTCCAAAAATAGAGCTCCCTTTAGACGAATTTCTAGTTCTAATGATGTCCAAATTTGAATACACTTATTTCATGGAAATTTGTTATCCTAGAATTTTAGTTTGCTTAGAAATTTGAATCACTCACTGGAAGGAGAAACCCAACTTACGGCTCTAAATACCAAACTGCTTCGAAACACCAAAATCGTATTTAACCCAACCGGGACCGACTAAAATAGCCTCACTGACGAATTTTCTGGGTCCAATGGGGTCCAAATTTGAATATACTTATTAATGGAAATTTGTTCTCCTAGAAGTCTAATTTACCCAGAAATTTGAATAACTCAATTTGGATGAGTGAAACTCAACTTGTGGCCTAAATACCAAAACTGTTCTGAAACACCAAAACTGAACCAGAATTGACCCGAAAACAGAGCCTCATTTTGACGAATTTTCTGGATCCAATGGGGTTTAAATTTGGATACACTTATTTCAGAGATATTTGTTCTCATAGAAGTCTATTTTATCCAAAAATTTGAATCACTCAATTTGGATGAGTGATGACAAAAACAAAAACATGTGTTTTAGAAAATTTTGACAGCATCTCCCCTAAAAACCCAACATTTCCTTTATACAAAAATTTCTCAACCACAATACACCTTGAAAGCTAACCCAATACAACCCCAAAACAAACAAATATGGAATTAGGAAGGGATCTAACCTTGATTTGCTTGCAATTTGAAACTCTAGCTTCCCTTTTACCTTATATTATTGTCTTTCACTTTACTTGCAAAACTCGACTAAACGGGGACACCAACCTAACAAGGTTTCTCCTTCAAAACGTGAGAGCCCTAGCTCTCGAACAATGTGAATGCCCAAAATGAGTCTTTCTAAGATCAATTTTGATCTTATCCATTTTTATGTGTAAGGTCAGCGTTTGGCTTCAGCACATTTTAAATCATCTTTTCTCATTTCCTCAGATTAAAGACTCCTCCTATTCTCCTCTTATTTGACATTCCACTTCTCAATATTCTCACTTTGGCATTTATTCTTTTTCATTTATGACCCTCCCTTGGGTCCTCATTTGACATTTTTACCAAATTTATCTGACTCCTAAATAAGTTCTAGGTTTTTTTTTAATTATCATTTTTAGCAATTTAAATGCCGAAAAAATACAATTTAATTTATTTTATACCCTAAACATGTTATAAAACTGTTAGGATATTTTTAGAACGTTACATGAGATGAGCAAAAGAGATGATCTTGATGAAGCTATAGAAGAGCCTTATAGCCAGTGTGCTCAAGCGTGGGAGAGGGAAGGTTTGGTTGGATCCCAATGAAGTCAACGAGATTTCCATGGCCAATTCCATGCAAAACATTAGAAAACTAGTCAAAGATGGTTTTGTTATAAGGAAGCCAACTAAAATTCATTCACGATCTCGTGCACATCGGATGAAGGAGGCCAAGCAAAAGTGGCTTCACTATGGCTATGTTAAACTAAAGGGTACGACGGAGGCTAGGTAGCCAACCAAACCTCAGACAGGACGATGATGCGGTTAAAGCTTGTCATTGCGGGTCACGGTGCTGAAGTATGGAGTGAAAAATAGTTGCCTAAAATACCACAAGTGCATGGGCCACAAGTAATAGAGTGGTTTTCTTATTAAAAACCGAATATCGATCCCACGAAGAAAGGGGTTAAAGAAAGGGATTGAGTATTTCTACATTCGATCATTCACTATTTACAAATTGAATGATCGGTGAAAGATTTTTAGAAAACAAACTAAACTCTAAAGTCAAATGAAACCGAGGTGTGGATTTATAACCATATTTACAAAAGAGATAAACAAAAGTGAAGCGATAAAATAAAACACAAGAAACATTTAAGGTTGATTTGCCTGATTGGCGTGGACAAGTTTGGATTTATATATAAATTAGGCTCGGGTTAAGTGAACATGCACTTATTTTGGTTCAAGGAGCAAAATATGAGGTTTACACTCTCATGTCTCCCCTCAATTTCACGCATTGACTTCCTATTCACCGTTAGGTCCTTTTAGGTCCTCGAATGCTTTACTTTTCAAAGGCGGGTTTTTCCTTGGGTGTCTTATTGGTTACTGCTAGGTCCTTACAATAGAACTACTTGAACTATGCTTGAATCGATCACCGCTAGGTCCTTACGGTCCTCACACATTGTTGGATTTATGCCTGACTCTAATGAAATCCATTTAGTACTAGACATTTCTATTTCCCTCAATTTCTTTGATTAGTTTAATTCAATTTCCTCAATTAACACATTAATAAGAAATGAGTATGGCCCAAGCGATGATCTCCAACTGTCACTATGGAGTCCCTAAGTGATTCGTTCATAAATCGGGTCTCACATACATTCCCCAATATATATTAATTGCAAGAAACCTTAATCTTCCAAATTTTACACCCACCAACATCAACATAGGTACATATTCACAAACCAATCTAGAAGTAATATAAATTAACGATCAATCTTAACAATCAACCCTAGAGAATAAATTAGCCACTCATTGTAGCACTCAAATCTACCAAATTCATATATATTTCAATAATAAACCAAGAAGAGATGAGAGGAAGATTTAAAGTTAGAGATACAAAACAACAATATGATGAAAAGCTCTCTAAACTTCAATCTCAATTGCTAGAGGTTCCCTAGATGGTTGATCTTCCAAAAATGTCTTCAAAAACCAGAAAAGATAACTCAAATCGAAACCCTAAAAATTGTTCTAAGACTAAGATATGAGAAACCCTGGAATAGGATGTCTTCTCCTCTAAGTTTTCGAATCCTACAAAATATTACAAGTGCAGAATTTATAGTTCTTGGAAAATGGGCCAAAAATAGGAAGAAACTGGACAGCCCATCATCACCATGTCGTGACATGGCCGAACATGTGTTTGGCAATATCCTAGACAAAGCTCTCATGTCACGACATGACCGAGCATACAAGATTCCATGGCTCATAGGATTACTCATGTTGCGACATGATGTCATGACATAACAGATTGTTATCTTCAATTAGCTTCATAGGACTGCTCATGTCGTGACATGGGCGGCCATGTCATGACATGGAGCCTACATCAACAATTTGACTTCATGTTTCTTCCAAAGTTGTTCCTTTTGATTGACTTTTTCTTCATTTCTACATAACAAAGGCCAAGAGAGGGATTAGTGTTGAATTGAATGCGTATTGTGTGAATTTAGCATCAAGAGGTCAATATATACGAAAAATTTATGCTTAAGTGCTAATATGATTTACACATAACACTTGCTCCCTAAGTATAGAGAATCAAAGAAGATTGACAAGCACATGGATCATGACATGTACACAAAGGTTAAGGGTAATATATTCAAGAACAAGCATGTGATGATGGGAGTCATGCAGTTTCCACCTTAAACCTTGGGGACAAGGTTCAACTTTTAGGGAGGGGTGATGATGAGACGTTGCCATGTCAAACAGCCAAACCCTATGACATGGACTTGGTCAAGGAGAGAAAGTGGAGTTGTGGACTTAAGACGTAATGATTTTTTATTTTTTTTATTTCTCCTTAATTGTTGCATTTTATCTTTTATCTTTAGATAATTAGTGGATCAGATTTAAGAATCCACTAACATGCACGTTTATGTTATTATTTTTGTATTTAAAGCCTCAATTATAGGAATGAAGATATGAATTTTGGCTGATTATCTCTTTGTAAAAAAAAACCATGATGGTTCTTATCATAAAATTAAAGAAAGAAATTGAATTCTATAAATTATTTTTTTCTAATTTATGTCACTTTATTTTATTATACTAGGGTTGACCCACGTGCCACTAGGGTTGACCCACGTGCAAGGCACGTGTAGATCATAATATCATAGTTTGGAGCAAATAAAGGAAAATAAAAAATAATATCATTTAAATAATAAATATAAACAATCAAACAATAAATAAATATGAATTAAACATTTTTTATAGCTAAACACTTGAGTCACAATGTAGTAGATTGTCCCAATTGGGACTTGAACCCAAGACGTTCCCTTCATATGCTCTTGCCTGTTTGAAATGGTGCTACCACCTGAGTTAGGCACGATGAGCATGAATCATACATTTTAAATTATCTATAAGAAGTTATTTAAATTTTTTTGACAACTATACACTTTCATTACATCATAGTATTTTGATCCTTACAAATTTATCCCATTAGGACTAAGTTAAGCGTGGACCCCTCCCATCCCAATGCCAACTTGAGCTCTTAACCACCTAAATACTTAAAACAAAATGATTTACAAATAAACTATTCAAATATTTAAAATTCAAATGAAGTCCTAAATTCTAGCATTTCTTTAATATATCTTAATCTACTTTTTTTTACAAGAAGAACCTGAAATTTTATTGCATAACAAAAGCCCGGACATAAGATTGGAAATGTTAAAAACTTTTCCAAAGATTTTGATTTCTCTCTAATTGCTCACCAAAGGATCTCCTGCCTTTCTCATCACAAGCGTATCAATTTATACCACTTATGGGTGCCACATGGCCTATTACAATTGGTTCGCAGTCCTCGATGTGATGCTCGTTGTGGTAAAGTAGTGCGTAGTGGGGATCAAGTCAACAGAATCCACGATCATCCATGTGTCCCCCCACATTCACATATGACTAATTTTGTGGATTCCGAGGTGACCCAAGATATTCAAACTCTTCTTCGAAAGTAGGCTGTGGGTCAGATGCCCGATGCAGGATACAGACCCATCCTTCCAGGGTCGCATGCCCGACATGTGCTTATCGTGTGTCGGTCAAAGCCCTCGATCGAGCTCCTGGATTTCGCATAGTCCTTCGTTTACATGTGCACCGCTGCGGTGGATTAAACTTATCCCATTCCACCACCCTTAGCCAGTTCGCAGTCAGGTTACTGGATTGATGCTATGTCGCTTTGGCACCCGTGGTAGCCACTATGATCAGAGCCAGATCCCACGCGCTCGCTTCGCATGTGGCAACATCGATTCAAAGATGGAGATCGTGTGTTGTCTAGTACGAACGACGCTTTTAATGCAATTTTGAATATCCCGCTAATAATGATGAAATTTTAAGGTTTAAATATCCTCTAAACCTGAATTCGAAGACTTCTTTGATCACTCTTTCGAAGAATATTGCCCCTATCTTCCCGCTCTGCGTTCCCGACTTCCTCTAGGTAATCGCCTTCGCAGATTTGGCGCCTTGTCGATTCCTCACATTCTACCGCTTATAACAATATTGTAGGAAGGTAACTCACTCAACTATTAAAAAAATTCATTTATTTGTCTGCTTTCGGGGCCAGTGGCATTATCCGCCACTCCAAAGTCGGCATCTGTGGGCCAGATGAGTGACCTTTGTGTCTCCACCTCTTCTCGTGTTGGTGGCGAAGGCACTCAGAGGACAACCAAAGGTGGTGGAGGGGTTGACCCCGGTTGGCCTTGCGATCAGGAAATACCCTTATCTGGCTTTGAGGGTGCTCCTTCCCCCATGGATGCCGCCGAGGTTATAACTTGGCTCAAGCCCTTTGGGGAGGCTCGAGCCGATGCTTTCTAGAGGAACTACTCCTTCCCTCTCAATGTCTAGGTTTCTTTTCCTATATCGGGACCTTAGTTTGTAGCCTGTATAGAGGAGGATCGGGGTTGGATGAATTTCATATACTGGCCAGAAGTCCACATTAGTGAGGGGCTAAGGTTCCCCTTACCCATGCTCGTGCATCATTTTTTTCATCACACTCGTCTGCACCTCATTCATACACACGTAAACATTATGCGCGTCCTATTGGGGGTGTGCGTATTGAACCGCTAGTATGGAATACGCCTGGGTTTAGAAGAGGTCCTTTATGCGTATACCATAAAGCGACATAATTTGGGGAAATACTATTTTGTTGTCGATTCCAAGTTGCTTCAACTTGTGACCAATCTATTCGATACCAACAAAAACAAGCTATAGGGCAATGTTCTGACTATCCACGCTACCCCCTTCTAGATGGCTGCCATCGTAAGCGTTTCTTCTCTATTCTTCATGCATATACATATACATTGTAAGGCTTTCTTTGTTTTGCTTAAGTTTTTGCATCGTCCGTGTGGATGAGCGTGTTTTTCTCGGGCTTCCACTATTTCTTATCTAATGCCCTAAGAGTTTTTAACCCCAACAAACGAAGGAAGGGTTAAAGCCATTGTAGTCTCTATTTTAGTAGATCAGCTTGGTAAGCGTAATTTTGGGTGAGCTCTAGAGAGACTAGGCGGCAATATTTACAGAGGCGATAGCACCAGTTTAACCATCTTGCTACTCTACGCGAGGGTGCTCAGGTGTTGTAGAGCAAAATGCGGGTGTAGTTATGAGTGATCAAGCTGGAGAAATCCCGGCTAGAGTGAGCTGAACTCGTCAAAGAGCACACCACTTGGGCTGTTGACATGAAGAAAATGAGGAAGCTGAGGCCAATGGTCAACCGGAAAGAATATCGCCTAATTCACAAGATCCACCGCCGGCTGAGAGGTCAGCCTCGTGGAGGCAGGCTGAGAAGGAAAGGGTCGCCCCTGAGCTATAGCTCTTACAACGCCTGGGTTACTCGAGATGTATGCTACAGTACAAGGGGGTGTACTAGGAGGGTTGCGCGGAGGTTGAATGTGTCGCATGAAGTATGGGACTCAATTGCTGTAGACGCTCCAAAGATAATTGTGCGAGGGAAGCACGAGCTCAGAAGAGCCCATGGACGGCAGAACGCCCAAATTCGTAACTGTAAGTCGTGATTTTTTCTCGATCCCCCACCGATGCAGTATGTCCAACTTGTTCCCCCTTCTTGAATTGTAATGTGCCTATCCATGACGGGTTATGCCTGGTGGATGTTGTTGTTTTGAATGAAAAAATTCTCTTATTTTTATTCAATCTTAACTGCTTTTTATTATCTCACTAATTTTGGAGTTTAAATTGTTAAGGACATTCTACTCGAGGCCTTAGACCATTGAAGGCTAGCCGCCACAAGCTAAGAGCCTCTCTAGGGCTAAGTTGCCTTAGGATGTGTGCCTATGTGGGGCTTGAATTGCCGAGGTTCAGGGTGCTGGTTTTAAGTTGCCTTAAGGCCTGTGGTCAGCCGAGGGCTACTGCCAGGCAAACGGGCCTTCCGTGGCTTAGGTCGCCAATGCTCAGCCACTGAGGGCTAGCCGCACAGGAAAAGTGACCTTATGGGCCGAAGCACGAGGCTCAGAAACGTCGAGAGCTAGTCACATAGATAAAGTGGCCTTTTTGTGATTTAGATCGACTCCAGGTCAGTCAAGCCGAGAGGGCTAGCTACCATAGACAATGGACCTTTTAGGGCCGCTTCGATGGTACAACCATAAGTGGAGAAAAATACGTGATCCATCGAAGAAAAATCTACGATCTTTATTCAACTTCCTTGGTAACCGAGGTTCAACATAAGCATTGCAAAGGACTACTAGAAGTATTTCTTTAAATAAGCTGAGTTTTAGGGGTGGGGTTCAAACTCTCCGCAATGAGACTATAGTATGTAATCACCCCTTGACCCATCATCGAGGATTATGTAGGGACCTTCCCAATTTGGCTTAAGTTTTCCTTCGTCAAAAGTGCGTCGGAGTATGAAGTCCCCCTTCTTGAAAGCCCTAGGTTTGACTATTTTGTCCCTCTTTCATGAGGCTCGGCGGTGATATTCAACCATTTGAACAACAACCCAATCTCTCTTTTCCTCAAGCTCATCCAATGTTAGGGTGAGTTCGGTGGTATCGCCTGTGCGTAGAATGTCCAGTCCGAATTCTATTAGGATTAATGCCTCGGCTCTGAAGGCTAATGTGTGGGGAGTTTCTTCGATAGGTTGCCTCGTGTCAAGGCGACTGAGATGAGTACATTGCAACTCGTTGACCCACTTTCCTTAGTCACTCTGTGCCTCTTCTTTAGGAAGTTTGAGTAGTGTTTGCTCAGAATCCCTGGCCAGCCGCTTGATTTAAGGGTATCAAGGGGTGGAATTTATATTTTTTATTCCAAACTTTGTACAAAATTGTTGAAACGACCTACTTATGAATTGCGCCCATTGGCCGAGATGATAGCATGCGGGACTTAATCGATAGATGACATTCCGTTGGACAAATTGTTTTAAGTGACATACCTTAAAACAACGGGCAACGTCTTAGGACAGCTTTCGCCCATTTTTTGAAATAGTCGATTGCAACGAGAAGGAACTTTCTTTGCCCGATGACTTGAGGTAATGGTCTGACAATATTGATTCCTCGCATATAGAAAGGCCATTGCCTGAATACTGAATGGAGTGTAGTGGTTAGGGCATGAATGACATTGCCAAACTTTTGACATATATCGCAACTTCTGAAAAACTTTTCGGACTCCTGTTTCATCGTCGGCTAGTAAAAACCCTGTGTCATAATCTTGTGACATGACGATTGTTCTCCAATGTGGGTGCCGCAAATGCCTCCATGTATTTGCTCAATAATGTTCGTGCTCTCTTCAGGTGGCACACATCTTTGGCATGGGCTTGAAAATGATTATAAAACATCATTTATTAAGGTATACCTAGTTGCTCGGGCTTTTATTCTAGTGACGGCTCTTTTGTCCTCGGGCAAAACTTCATTTTCCAAATAACTAGAGATTGGAAGCATCCAAGAGTTCTTGATTTGGGTTTCGGCTATAAGGGCCGCCTTGTCGGAAATTGAAGGATGCCATGAAATTCAGTTTCACGTGGCAAGGGTACAAAGCTATGGAGGCCAAGTTCGTGAGGGTGTTGATAGGTTCTTTTCATACATTATTTCATACCATTAATCACCTATCAATCATATGCTTTAATGGTGTTTTTAACTGCTATAATGCTTAATTTTATCATCTTATGGCTCTAGGAACATTTTGAAACAAAGAGAGCATAAAGAGGGCCAAAAAGATGAATTTCTAGGTCATACCATAACCTTCCATGGATTCAAGCATGATATAGGTGGATTCTACACCTTCCAAGCTTTCCAACGAGTCTAAGATCACCCAATTCGAAGTTCGAATGAAAAAGATACGGCCTCGTGAAGTCAAGAGAGGATTTTCCAAAACACCACATGTAGCACCCCTCAAAGTTGGTGAATTTTTAGTCTACCTCGTGGCCTCCAATGACTCCAAGCTTGATATAGATAGATTCTAATATCTCTTAGCTTTCTGTAGAGACCAAAATCATTGCATTTGGAGGTCATATGAGAGAGTTATGATCATTTGAAGTCAGAAGGTGTTCGCCACGACGAAGGCCTTCACTGAGGCGAAGGTGCCTTCGCCTTTTGGTTTGCCGAGGTGATCTTCGCCTCGGTGAAGGACGTCAGGCCTTGCAAAAATTAGTCATTTTTGACAATATTTTTCTTTTAAAGGCCCATTTCCTAAAGCCTATAAATTTTGGGTTCTTGTGAATTTGTTCCAGTGTGGTCTTGGGTTGAAGGAGAACACCCTCCCAGTAGTTTCTCCTCTCTTCTTCGACTCACCATTTTTGTGGTTTAGGTTTTGTTCATTCATTTTTGTATTTGCATAATATTGAAAAATCGATGATGATCCGAATTCTATTACTCTTCCCTGGGATTCTTCGGTGGTCCTTGCCAGCTAAGTCCTAATTGATAATCCCTAGGGGAAGATATTTGTGAACCCCACCTTAAGAAGGAGTAACACCATGTATTAATTTTATACCCAATTATACATAAATATATATATAAAAACTCAAGAATAATTATAAATGAGTTCTCATAAAAGTTCCATACGAATATCGTAGCCGTTTCAAGCAGATTTCGATTTGTGGGCAAGGCAAATGAATATCCATCTGCAATCCAAGAAGAGATATCAGCGAGAGTACGATAGTCAGTGGGCGAGAGAGAGAGAGACGCCAAATTGGCGTGGAGTAGGCTCCTACGAACTGCCCGACTCAGGGAATGATAAAAAACAATAAAACGCGGAGAAATAAATTCAATGAGTGGGTATAATTTATATAAAATAATGTTTTTGATTTTCTTGAAAATTTCTTCTCTCAAGACCTCACGCTCCACTTTTTGTAACGTCCCGCTTTAACAAACATTTCACAAAACCTAACTTTACCAAAGCCCAACAATATGAAGTCATGCCCTAAGTTAACTCACTTCATTATCAAGAACCTTATAACCCTAATCTGTCTACACTACATAGTAAATTTAATGACAAAACATAAACGCTATGTTGTACAATTTAATAAGTAAAAATACAAAATCAAGCCACTATTGAAAAGGGTATGTCTTATCTAAAAACCAACAATGCACTCTGCACCATAAAACCAAACTATGTACCATACCCTATGCACCTACGATGTATCATACCTTATACACTAACGATATTTCATACCATATACACTAACGATATACCACACCATGTACCCATCCTAAACCGTCGTGAATCCCGAATTCTCACAATGACCGCGGCATCTAATCAACATCATACCATACCATGTATCCATCCTAAAACCGCTTCGGTGAAAACCCAACCTCACTACCGCGGAATAACATATAACCGCTGGATGAAACCAACCTCACCGCCAATGCGGCAAAAATCCGTATCACCAAACCGTCGTCAAACTCAATTTCACGTCACCGCGGTAAAACCTGCATTACCCAACCGTCGGTCAAACCGACTGCGCGTTACCGCGGCAAACCTGCACACCAAATCGTCGCGTCAAACCACCCACGCTACCGCGGCAAACCCATAATACCAAAACCGGGTCGTCAAACCGACCTCACTAACGTGGCACCCACAAACCGCCGGGCCGTCCCCGACCACAACGTGGCAACCAGTGAACCGGTCGGGTCAAACCGACCTCACGCTCGCGGAATTAATATATGACCGCTTGGATAGATTAACCTCACGACACCGCGACAATCCCAATGTACTACAATAATATAATCACCGAACCCACATCCTGCGACAATATGGTACATCACCTTTATAACCTCCAACTCAATGACCTTACTCATGTGTGCCTATCCCAACGTCACCGCATCTTAGGTTAAGAATTTATCAATCTTTACTTTCCACAAACTCAATCCATCATATTGAAGATCTTTAGTTTCTCAATTCATGTCGAAATTTGAACCATACCTCCTATGACCATATTCCTTTTTAATCCATTTATTAACATATATATTTTAAAATCCATTTCATAAATCAATAATTCAAGGGTTAAAACCCAATCTACATGCCCAATTATCTATAAAATACCACATAATCACCCAAGGAACCTGCATAACTTCCAACAAAGGAAAATGTTGACGCGAATTACATGAAATGTTAACTTGTTTTATATGAAACCGAAAAGTCGTTTTGAATGCAACCAACCATTTGATCAAAATAATATATATGCAAAGGTATTAATCATAATGATATATCGACATAATATCCCAAATCATTTAAAAGCATATAACCCACTCACTCGACTACACGTCGCTGGCTCTTCCAAGTAGATCGCTCTCCTGCCTACAAGTGAGTGCCTCGTAATATAAATAAAATACCACTTAGCCCCAATAATCGAAAACCACCTACATCGGAATATCCCTAAGGTCTTAGGAACAACATTCAGAACTATGAGATCATCCTAATTGAACTGACAGTCAAATTACAATGTGCCCTTATAGCCCGATACCCAAAATCGCTTTTCACCTAGCCACTTCCGAAATTGAACCGCCCAATAATTCATAAAAACATCCAATTTCACTAATACAACTTCACTTTGCCAGACGGACTAATTGGCACTTATTTCATCCCGACATTTCTGTGAATTACCCGAAACAAATTTAAAAATGGAAAAATAACTAAACGACGTCCAAAATTTACAAACCACATATCAATGGAAAGCCCAAGAGACCAGGAATCATTGGTACCATTACCTCTCACCCAATACAAGCCGTGGTGGCCGAAACTTATCTAACCTTCTACGATTTCGCTTTTCACAGAATTTCCAAACGGTGCTGAATCTGCAAAAAGGGACCACTAAAATGAGTTCAGGGGGTCCAAAAATGGTGGAAATGAGCTATGGGGTGGCTGGAAACGGAAAAGTCAGAAGCAGTCCGGCGATCACGGTGGCGCCGCCCGCTCGGCCGGCCCGATCAGTGTGCGTCCGTGGTGGCCGTGAAATTTGGCGGGCGTGACCGCCGGAGGTTGCAGCACCTTCCTGTCGGCGGGTGTAGCTTTGGGGTGGCGGTGGTGTCACAAATCTGGTCAGTCTCTCACACGGCGCGCAAGTGGCTACTTTCGGCCCCAAATGTATTCGGTTTGGAAGTTTTTATTTCGGGTTTGGGAGCTCAAAGTGTTGTTTTTTTGGGCTAGGGTTTTTCATTTGGTATCACAAGCTATGTTTGCTATAAGGTCTAGGGCCGCTTCCGGGTAAAATCTCAGACCTGCTTGGACCGATAAGTGTACTATTGAACTTCTAATGGCCGTAACTTTTTGCCTCCCAGTAAGTCGGATTGTGACGTTCGCCCGTCATGAACTCGTATCGGCAGGCCTACGAAATAGTGCCTTGATCAACCCAAAATTATTCATTCTTGGAAAAGTCAACTTTGTAGTGACCCGCTCAAGCGTTGGTCAAACCTAGTCAACTTTGGTCAAACTTAGTCAAACACGTTTCAACATGTTATTTAGTGCAGGTCATTACAATCTACCCCCACAAAAATTTTCGTCCCACGAAATTCGTACTGTATCCACGGAAGAGAGATGGGGAGTATTGGCTCCGCATTTGGTCCTCTCGCTCCCAAGTCGCCTCTTCGACTAGGTGGTTCCTCCAAGGACTTTCACTAAGGATATGGTCTTGTTGCGATGCTCCTTCTCTTCCCTACCCAAAATCTGCACTGGCTGTTTTTCATAGGATAAGTCCTCCCTCAGAGTTCAATTTAAGACACCTACAGCATGTAGAGATCAGGATATATTTGCGTAGCATGGAATGTAAAAACACATTATGGACTCGAGAAAGTTCTTAGAGTAAGTCCTAATTTATAAGCCAACTGAGACTCACCCTCTCAACAATCTCAAAAGGTCCAATGTAAGCGAGGACTTAGCTTCCCCGCTTTCAAGCGTACCACGCCCTTCGGAGGCTTAGAAGAATGCTCGATCTTCAACCTCGAATTCAAGATCCTTTCTTCGGCATCCGCGTGGCTCTTTTGCCTATCTGTTTGCTTTCAACTTAGCACGTATAACATTAACTTTGTCCCTTTTGAAATCGCTGTACAATCTCGGGACCTAAGTAATTTTCTTTCGCCGTCTCATTCGACATAAAGGTCGACATTGTTTCCCATCTGAGAGCCTCATAAGGTGACATCTCAATGCTTGAGTGATAAATTTGTTATTATAAGTGAACTCACTTGATGAGTAGATATTCATTCAATGTCTTTGAATTGTATCATACGATCTCAACATATCTTCAAGGTTTGAATAGTCATCTCAGATTGTCCGTGATGCGAGGGTGAAAAGCGATGCACTTTGAATTCAACTTGACACCTAGTTATTCATCAATCTCTTCCAAAATCTCGAGTGGTCATTGGATCTCTCCGGAGACGATCGATCACGGTACCCCATGCAAACTCACTATATGACTCATAAAGAGTTCCGCTAGTTTCTGAGGGGAAAACTTCTCACGAATAGGTAGAAAATGTGCGGACTTGGTGAGTCGATCAACTCTTTACTTGTAAGTCGTATCTACGAGTTGTGGAAGGGCTTGAATATAAAATCCATTGTGATGTGCTCCAAATTTCCGTGCAGATGGGCAAGAGTGTAGAAGTCGAAGGCTTTTGTCTCTACGCGCTACTTGTTGGCAAATTCGCACTTGGATACATACTCAGCGACCTCTCTTTTCATCCCTGACCACCAATAATACTCCTTCAGCGTTCGGTACATCTTGGTACTCTTAAGGTGCATGGCATAAAGCGGAACTATAGGCCTCCCCCGATATACTTCCCTTTTAACTCTTATTTGCTGGAACCTGAAAGTCTAGAACCAATCACGAGGCTCCATGTTTATATGCAAAATCCATTTGTTGCCTTCTTGACTTCTTTCTTCTCTGTGCTCATCAAATAGGGATCTTCTGGGTTGTGCCTCGAGAGAATTTGATTAACAAGTATCGAATTGGCTGTAGGAAGCTGGCGAAAAGTGCTCCCGAGGCATGCATTTCCAAGCTGAACGCAGCTCTCGCGGTCGACCATCACGCGGAGTTGTATGGTCTGCATATAAACCAAAGAGCACAGCAAACTTCTGCTTTCAGGCATCATTCCCTTTACATTTTGCCTTACACGGATGGTAATTAATAGTGCAATCATAATCAGCCAAATAACTCCATCCACCTCAGCACTTTTAAGTTTAACTCTTTCCAGGAGTGAACAAATATTTAAGGCTCTTATAATTACATATAAATAATTGGCACGTCGCCTCGTAAATAATGCCTCCATGTATCTTGATGCGAATATTCTTTGCGGCAAGTTCCAGTCTTAGGTAGGATAATTCATTTCGTGTTTCTTCAAGCTGTCACGGAGGTATACGCCACAACTCTCTTATGTTGCATCAACACACAACCCTAGGCCTGATATGAAGCGCCATTGTAAGCCTCTCGAATCCTGGTGCCCTGTGGCGTCAAATCTGAGGCGATGTCGACTTCTCCTTCGAGTGTTTGGAGCTTTCCATAAGCATCGGTCCTCAAATTTTACCCTTTTCTAGTCAAGCCTTGGGTGAAGTGGTCTGCTATTTTTGAGAACCCTTCTATGAACTGCAGTAATACCCATAATCCTCGAAACTCCGCATAATCATAGTAGTTGGTTGTTCCAGTTTGCCCACCTTCTACTTTACGAGGTCCATAAATATCATTGAAACCACGTGCCAGAGAAATCCACTCGAAACTCCAGCAAAAGCTCATTTGCTAAACTTGGCATACAGGCGATGCTGCCTCAAAGTGCGTAACTGGCGAATGTCTCTCATGCTCGGCTAAGCTTCTCGAATACCTTTAAGATGTAGTGATGAAATGATGACAAAGCGATCTAAGTATGGACGGAAAACCGGAGTTCATCGGATCCATGAAAACCCGGCCAGGGCATTGGTGGAATCCGAAAGACATCACTAGAAACTCACTTAATGTCCATATCCTAGTCACGAATCTTTGTCTTGAATGTCTGGTTCCTAATCCTTAAGCGGTAGTACCTGACTCAAGTCAATCTTGGAGAACACTTTACCATTTGGAGATTTGGTCAAATAAATCATCAATCCTAGGCAAGGGATATTTTATTCTGAATGGTGACCTTATTCAACTGTCATAGTCATACACAACCTCAAGTACCATCCTTCTTCTTCACAAATAACTGCTTTGGCGCTCTGGGGTGAAATCACCGGAACAAATAAAATCCCCAGTCCACCGGCTCTTGTAGATTTGGGCCTTGATTCATTATTTCGAATTTGGTGCCAGACCTATAAGGTGGTAGGGAAATAGGAGTCGTACCAGGGACCAAATCAATGGGAAAATCTACCTCTCGTTCTGGAGGTGGACCTGGAAGATCGTCAGGGAATACATCCTGAAAGTCTCTCACTACTGGTACATCCTCTATTCTTGCTTATTAAGCTACAGTATCAACTATATAGGCTAAATCCCGAACAACCCTTCGAAGTAAACATCTAGCGCGGATAAACGGAAAATCAAACATACTGAAGATGTCAACTCATTCTCCATGAGAACTATCTTAGTGAATGGTGTCTTAAAATATTGCATGTGGAGCGATCATTGAAGCATAGTTTAAAATGCCTTGATCCATCCCGAGAATCACATCCAACCCTTTGAATCTATTAATATCAATCTGCTTCCATACCTTGTGGTTCTCAATAGAAAATAAGCTACCCTTAAGCATGCATCTAGGCCATAGAGACTTCTCTGTAGGTGTGAAATCTACAGACCACACTCCCGAAAGGGCTGAGTCACCCGACTCGTGCAACATGCTCACGTGAAATAAAGGAGTGTGGCTCCACAGGTCAATGAGCACCGTGCATACGTCACTAAAAATGGAATAATGCCTATCATTGTTCGGGGGAGTGGCTGTATCGGCTGGTCGCCGCGAGACTCTGTATACAGCGGGTGGTCGTCCTCTCTGTCCTCTGCCTCTAGCCGCTGCTGCAGATTGCGGTCCCATGCTGAAGGAACCTCCCGAAGTCTGCCCTGTCTGCGTATCCGGTCCTCCATGTCCACTAGCCGGCGGGCCAGGCACCCGATCCTGGGACTTAGTACGGGTGGATCTCGATAGGGGCGGAGTCCCTCCCCAAAATGTCACGTACGCACGCGTGGCATGTATTATCCCACGGGCATGGCCCGTCATGATTCTTACACCAAACATCACAAGCCAGAGCGTAAGCGCCTCGGCGGTGGGCCCGAAATAGCTACCACCACTACTTTCATTTGTTCGAAATTCGAGGAACCACAGTGTGTATCCACCTCTCTGAAACCCTCTGCTTTGGTACCGTGCATCCCCAGGATATACGACAAGACTGAGCTGAAACTACCCTCTTGCAGATGATCACGGCTAGGGTTTCTGAAGATGATCCATCCTTGTGGTCGGCCTTTGATGGCATATCGGGAATCTGCCTCTCTACCTCTAGAGCAGCGTCTCTCATCGACTGGTAAGTGGGATGATCAGACCCTGAAAGGCTCAAGGCTATCATGTCAACCAACCCGTCGAGAAACCTTCTCTTCTTGCTAACTTCCTCCGCAGCAAATTTGGGCGATCGTCTTTCTCGATCTGCTCGCCCTTTCGAAGCTGTCATACTGGTGAGTGTCTCGAACTCGACCTCTTCAGGTCTCAACAAAGGCTGAAGTAACTTCGATGTGAAGGCAACCTTGGTATGCCCAGTGTAGCGTTTTCTGAATCTCTCATACGCCACCACTTCCTTGCATTACCCCAGAAGCGAAACCATTTATCGACTCATCCTCATCCGTTGTTGCATACTCGTCCAGAATTTTTCTCTGTGTCATCTATTCATGATGGTACATAAGGATCCGTGGCGCCATCAAAACCACTGCTCGAGTCCTCGAGCCTGGTCTGATACTACTAGTGAACCCGGCTCCTCTCGATTGGCCAAGGCAGCGCCGACAAGATTTTCCCCATGAGTAGGTGCACCGGAGCTTTCCACGAGAAACTGCTGGGACTAAAATCACCTCTGGCGCCATCTGGAAGGCTTTGTTTCCAGAATCAAAGCAGTCGATCCTGCGGTAAATAAGGTTAGGAAGGTATACAAAACATTGGATAGTCGCACATGACGTACAACCCCGAGGAATTTAGAAGCGCAGAACACGTCTGGTGACGGGGACCCGACCGGATACCTTCCCGGATCTGGGTGTAGTCCGCCTAGTAGAATCCCATTTAACATATAATCCTGTTGGAGATCAGTTGGACCCATAAGGAAGGGAGTAACACCATATTAATTTTATGCAATTATACCTGATATATACTTAAAAGCTATAGCAATTATAAATGAGGTCTCATAAAAGTTCCATACGAATATCAGAGCGTTCTAAGAGTATTTTGGATTTAGGGGTACAAGTAGAAATGAATAAGTCTAATACAACAACCTCAGAATAGATAAATGATGGGTCGCGGCTGTGTGAGAGAGAGAGAGACGTCAAATGCGGCGCGTGGGCTTCTGGTATGCGGACCTAGGAACAGAGATAAAGCAATAAGCGTGAGAAATGATCTCAATGGGTGCATGAATTTATGTGAAATAATATTTTAATTTTCTTGAAAATTTCTTCTCTCAAGACCTCGCGTCCACTCTTTGTAGATTCCCGTTTAACAAACATTTCACAAAACCCGACTTTAAAACTGACAATATGAAGTCATGCTCCAATAAGTTAACTCACTTCATTATCGAAACCTTATAACTGAATCTATTCACCCGCATAGCAAATTGATGCATAAAACATATAGACGTCATGTTATACGATTAATTATGGAAAATACAAAAATCGTCACTATTGAAAGGGTATGTCTTACTCAAAAACCAACAATGCACGTGCCATAAAAACCGGCTATGCTGCCATACCCTATGCACCTCGATGTATCATACCTTATACACTATGATATTTCATACCATATACATATGATATACACCATGTACCCATCCTAAGCCCAGTGAGGTAATCAGGCCTCCTTGCAAGTGGCATCTAATCAACATCATACCATACCATGTATCCATCCTAAACCCGTCGATAAACCCAACCTCCACGGTAGTAGAATAACATATAACTTAGTTGGATGAAAGACCAACCTCAAATCAAGTGGCAAAATCAGAATACCAAACCGTCGGGTCAAGCCGGCCTCCGTCCGTGGTAAAAACCCGGAATACCCGACCGTCGAGTCGAGCCGGCGCTCACCGTGTGCCGTCGCGACGAGAATACCAAACCGTCGGGTCAAACCGACCTCCGTTCTGGTAGCCATTATAATACCACGGAAGCCGTCGGTCGAGCCGACCTCGCGACAACGTGGCGAGAAGCTAATAAACCGTGTTCGGGTCAAGCGGAGCCTCCGCGGCAGCGTGGCGGCTAATTAAGCGAGTCGGGTCAAACCGACCTCACGTTCGTGGAATTAATATATGACCGTTGGATAGAGCCAACCTCACGACACCGTGACAATCCCAATGTACTACAATATAATCCTTTGAGACTAAAATCCGGTACATTGCTGGTACATCACCTTACTAACCTCGACTCGGTAGCCTTGCACCATGTATTGCCTTTCCCGACGTCACGCGTCTTAGGTTAAGAATTTATCAACTTACTTTCACAACTCAATCCACCATTGAAGATCTTTGGATTTCTCAATTCATCTTCGAAATTTAGACCATACCTCCATGACCATATTCCTTAGCCATTTATTAAACATAATATTTTAAAAATCCATTTTCATAAATCAATAATTTCTCGAAAAGTTAAAGCCAATCTACATGCCAAATTATCTAAATACCACATAATCACCCAAGGAACCAGTACAACTTCCAACAGTGAAAATGTTGACAAGAATTCACATGAAATGTTAACTTGTTTTATATGAAACCGAAAGTCATGTTTGGTCACAATAACCATTTGATCCAAACAATATATATGCAAAGTATTTAATCATAATAGATATATCGACATAATATCCCAAATCATTTAAAAGCATATAACCCACTCACTGACTACAGACGCTCAGTCTTGTCCTTCCGCAGGATCGTCTCTCGGCTCGGCGTGAGTGCCTGTAATATAAATAAAATACCACTTAGGCCCCAATAATTGAACCAACGACATTGGAATATCCCTAAGGCCTTAGAACAACATTCAGAACTATGAGATCATCCTAATTGAACTCCGACAGGTCAAATTACACAATGTGCCCTATAGGCCCGATACCCAAAATTGGGGCTTTTCACCCGGGAGCTAATTTCCCGAAATTGAGCGAATCGGTAATTCATAAAAGTATCGATTTCACTAATACAACTTCAATTTTAGTTGACCAATTGGTACCCTATTTCAGTCGACATTTTGATGATTACGAAACAACCTAAAAATGGAAAATAACCAAGCGGCGTGGAAATTTACAAACCACATATCAATGGAAAGCCCGAGACCCGAGGAACGCATTGGGTACCATTACCTCAGTCTTGATGTTGTAGTGGCGGAGAAAACCCGATCTAACCTTCGGCCGGTTCGTTTTAAATCGTAACTTCCAAGCGGTGCGGAATCTGCAAAAAGGACCACGAAAATGAGTTCCAGAGGTCCAAAAATGGGTAAAATGAGCTATGGGGTGGCGGAAATGGCGAAAATGGCGCGAAAGTCAAAACAGTCCGGTGATCACGGTGGCCGCCGCCGCCGCTTCGCCGGCCCGATCCGGGCGCGTCCGGCGGCGGTTGGCCGTGAAATTTGGCCGGCGTGACCGTCCGGAGGTTGCGCACCTTCCTGTCCGGCGCGTGTAGCTTTGGGGTGGCCGGTGGTGTCTCGTCTGGTCCGATCTCTCACGGCGCGCAGGTGGCTACTCGGCCCAAAATGTATTCCCGGTTTGGAGAGTTTTTATTTCGGGTTTTGGGAGCTCAAGTGTTGTTTTTGGGCTAGGGTTTTCATTTGGTATCACAAGCTATGTTTATATAAGGTATAGGGCCGCTTTCGGGTAAAAATCCCAGACATAACTTGGACCATGATAAAGTCTCTTTGCTATTGAACTTCTAATCGTAGTAACTTTTTATCAGTAAGTCGGTTGTGACGTTAGTAGATCTATGAACTCGTATCGATGAGGCCCTACGAAATAGGTGTATGATGTTAAAATTATTCATTCTTGGAAAAGTCAGCTTTAGTCAACCCACTAAGGCGTTGAGTCCAAACCTAGTCAACTTTGGTCAAACTTAGTCAAACACGTTTCAACTTGTATTATTTGGTACGGGTCATTACACTGATCTACTAGAGGACCCCATTCAACCTTGGAGCTGACTTTGGAGCATTTCTAATCTCATATTCGTTTTGTATCTCTAACTCTCACTCTCTTCTCATCTCTTTCATTATTATGGATGTAATAGACATGATTTTGATAGATTTGTGAATTATAATGAGTAGCTAAACTTTCCTCTAGGGTTGAATTAGCCCAGAATGATATTTGATTTATATATCTTTAGAATGGTTTTGTGAATTCATGCTTATGTGGATGTTAGTTGGTGTAGTTCTTAGGATTATTATGGTTTTAACTAATTAATCCATACTAAGAGTTGGGTCTTCGATCCCCATACTAGGGCATCCTTGGTGAAGCTTGGATTACGCCCTAAAATTTGGTCCCGGGTCTCTTATGGTATGAATTGGTTAATTGAAATACTAATTAACCTAATCAAAGAAGTCTAGGGAATTAGGAATGCCTAGTACTAGATGGATTTCATTAGGAATAACACTATCTCAGCATTATGTGAGGATCATATAGACCGAGAGGTGATCGATCTGAGCATAGTTCGGGTAGTCCTATTGTATCGACCGAGAGGTGACCAATATGATTCCCTAGGAATGAATTGTCTTAGAAAAGTATTGCATTTAATGACCTAGATGGACCGAAAAGAGAATATGGAGTTGGTGTGAGAAATTGAGGGGAGACACAAAAGTGTAAATCTCATACCGCGTTCCTTGGACAAGCATAAGTATATATTCACTTAATTGGTACTTCATAAATATAAATCAAATGCATCAACGGAAGCAATCAAGCTTATTATCTTTCCTCTAGAACTTTCTTTGAGATTAACCCAGTCCTTGTAAGTGGACATTGAACATCTTTGTTGGGTTCGCGGAGGCGGAATATCGTCAGTCGAGAACTTATAAGCGGCGAAGATTTAAAATTTTTATCCTTAACCCACGAGATCATCGTTTCATAAAAACCGAAGGAAGGGTCATGAAACTTACCTCTTGTAGATCGATTCGTCGAGCCTTCAAAGTCTGCGTCTTGGTTTATTTGGATCTTCGAGTCTTTGCCTTTACGAAGCGACCACCCTCTACAAGTATCCACACACGAACAAATAATGAACGATCTTGTTGAATGCTAGTTCAGGTTCGTCTTCTCAAAACGAAATTAGGGTCTCTCTGTTTTGGTTGTTCTTAGAGTAAAAGACGACCACTACTAAAAAATATATATGTCTCACATATATATATATATCTATATAAGTGCGCTAGGTTTTGTCAAAAGCGAATTAGCTATATATTTAAAACTCTTTTAAATAATAAAAATTTAAATTCAAATCCTTATCGAGATAAGGAAGCAATTTATATTATATATTTAAAACTCTTTTAAATAATAACAAATTTAAATTCAAATCGCTATCAAATAAGAAACAAATTTATTTATATTGTACTTATATTTAAAACTGCTTTTAATAACTAACAATTTAAATTCAAATCCTTATCAGAGATAAAAGAAAAAGCAGAATTTATATTATTATCTCTTTAAAACTCTTTTAAATAATAACAAAATTTAGAATTCAAATCATATCAGAATAAGAAGCAAATTTATAATGTTATATATTTAAA
Organism: Tetrastigma voinierianum; assembly: GCA_016808115.1. Classification (NCBI taxonomy): domain Eukaryota; kingdom Viridiplantae; phylum Streptophyta; class Magnoliopsida; order Vitales; family Vitaceae; genus Tetrastigma; species Tetrastigma voinierianum. The sequence continues at coordinate 182,243 of JAEQBH010006049.1, read as the reverse complement.
AACTCTTTTTATTAAAAAACCCTTTATGATTATTTCTTATCCCAACAGAAAGAAAATATAACAAATTAATTATTTGTTCATAATTTAAATCAATTTAAACTTTCCTCAAAATTAAATTCAATTTAAATATAACAACTAGTGTTATTTGTAATTTAAAATAATCTCATCTACTTTTTAAATTACTATAGAAGTGAAAAACCATAACTTTATTATTATTCGTTCTTAATGTGCAACCCTAGGTTCAATTAACATTGGCGAGTAGGCACAAATCATATTTGATCCTACAAATTATAAGTAGCTCCTAGCAAGACATTACCGACTACTTCCAAATTAAAATGAAAAGCTCATGATCGAGACAACCTTAATACCTTCTTATAACTTATAATCTTTTGTCTCATGATATCTTGATAGAATATAAGGCATGGGCAAAGTCAACCTTATATCGTTTCTATCTTTGATTACTCAAAACCAATTAGACTAACTAAACAAATGACATTGATCTCATCAATTCATTTTGAATACGACTCATGCATTTCTCAGTCTCAATTGTCGAGAGACCGAGAGATATCTCTTATAATAGAAGGACAAATTCATCTTAATTAGCTCATATCTACTACATAATTCTTATTATGTTCAAATATGTAACTATAGTCATCCAGATTAAAGACAACGTTTGATTATATCAAAACACAATATTCCTTATGTTGAGAACTATAGCGATCTCAGGTCAAAGTTTAATAACTAACTATTAGAGATTAACTTATGACTTTGATCCATGTATTAATATCGAGGCGAGTGCATCGATATTTGTTCTCAACAAATAGATATAAGTGATTTGTATCTCATACACATATTCATCCCATGAATATCGATCAAAATTTATACTAATCTTAATTCATTGTTATTCCCATAACAATAATCGATTAGGGACATTTAGAATAATTAATATTATTATTCAAGGACATTATATATAATAAACATGCAAATCATCATAATAATAAATTCTCATAAATAGTCAAAATACCATGTCCATACAATAGGCCTGAAACACTCCTTTAACACACATACCCTACTTTGTTTTATTTTATTTTGTTTTTAAAACCTTTTTCACCCAACCATCGAGTCGCTCAAATAGTGAACGACTTCAGTAGCCGGGGTACTCAATCCCCTCTAAAACCACATCTTCCTTGTGGGAACGATATCACGGACTTGTTGAATCATTGTATTACTGTCGCGACCCGTCGTAACTGCGAAAAATCCGCGCGTCAACCATTCGGTTTTCTGATTTCGAGACTTGAGCCACTACGAAATTTGTGAACCAAGCGACCAAGGAACGTGTGAGAGCTAGATATTAAACCATTCTCTTGTTCTTAGCTTCATGTTCACCACGAATTTAGGATGCCACCAACTATGAATCACAACAAAATTTTAAGTTGGTTATAAAGAACTCCTTGGAAACCCGAAAACCGAGTAGCACTGCTTCATAGTTGGCTTTGTTATTCAAGATAGCAAATGAAAACTTAACTGCCTAGGCAATGGGCAAGCCCTCTGGAGATTGCAACACCATACCTGCTTCTCCCCCAAAACTCCATGGAGGAACCATCGGTTTCTAATATCCATAACAGTTTCTTGATGTTATTTTTGGGCATATATGTTAATTCGACAATGAAATGCGAGCACCTAACCCTTGATAACAGACCTTGGGCGATACAAGATGTTGAAGTCGCTCAGCTCGACAACCCACTTCAAGAGTATTCCCAATGCATCAGGTTTGTGGAGTATTGCTCTAATTGGATAGTTAGTGAGGACGACTATTGTGTGAGCTTGAAAGTAGGGGCATTACTTTTTAGCTGCCATTCTGAGGACCAACGTGATTTTTTTGAAATCGGTGTTTCGGGTCTCAGCATCAGTTGGCTTTTCTCTCACAAAGTATACAGGTCTTTATTTGCTGTCATCGCCTACTTTCACCAAGGCTGGGCTCACTGTTGCTACCGAGGCTACAAGGTAAAGATAAAGTTACTCCCCTTCAACGGGCTAAAATAAAATCAAAGGGGAGGCGAGGTAGTCTTTGATAGCTTGTAAATCCCTATTACATTAGGGACCCCATTCCCTCGACAAAGCGCCTTTTAGAGCCTTGAAGAAAGGTCAGAGACAATATGAGTATCTAGAGATAAACCTGTTCAATGCTGCCAACTTTCCTGTCATAGCTTGTATTTGCTTCCTGGTTTTAGGGGGTTGCATCTGAAGGACGGTTGTGGACTTCTTGAGCGCCATTTCTATTCCCCTTTTGCTAACCCAAAAACTGAGGACTTTCTCATATTCGACCCCAAAGGCGCATTTATCGGGGTTCAACTGCGCATTTATTGTGAAAAGTCTCTTGCAGGTGAGCCAGATAGTCTCCGCGAGACAATGATTTGACCAACATATCATCTATATATATTTCCATTGACTTTCCAAGAAAAGGCTCAAACATGCGAGACATCATGCACTGATAAGTTGGCCCAGTATTCTTAAGGTCGAAGGGCATGTCATTGTAGTAGTACATCCCTATCAATGTTATGAAGGTCATGTTTGTCGAGTCAATCAGGAACATAGGGATTCAATTATAACCCGAGTAGGTGTCAAGAAAAGACAACAGGTCATGCTCGGCGGTGGCGTCCACTATTTAGTCGATCCGAGGCAATGAGAATGTATTTTTTAGGCAGGCATCATTGAGATCAGAGTAATCAACACAAATCGTTTTGTTTTCTTTAGGGACAACCACGGCGTTGGCGTTTAACCATTTAAGTCTTTTGAACCTCGAGAATAAAGTTTTCATAAAGGAACTTGTCAACTTCTTCTAATTACTTGCGGCGCAAGGGATGAAAGCGCGCACTTAGCCATGGCAAGTATCAACTTGTGTCATTTTTTAAGATTGAGTTGGTGTTGTGCCATAGTGGGGGAGATGCCAAGAATATGATTGTGTGACTAAGAAAATATGTCGGAATACTCCTATAAAAGGGATAGTCTTCTTGAGAAACAATTTTTTCGAGACCAACTTGCTCAAGTTGGCTTGACTCGAACTACTTATGAAGTTTAAGAGGCATCGCCACTTTAGAGTCGTCATGTTCATTCAAGCGAGCATCAAGTAGTCGTTACTATTTGGATGACTGATCTTTCTGCTATTGTTCAACCACATTATATGCTCTGGCGGCTTTCTGAAACCTCTAATATCAATCTGGCTCAGTGGAGTCACAAAGCTTAACATTTGGTGGTAGGATGATGGCAAGGTTTTCATGGCATGAATCCAGGTACGCCCTATGATGGCGTTAAAGGAAGAGGGTTCATCAATTACTGTAAATGGGACGAGGGTGGTAACCAGACCTACTATTACTGGAAACACTATCTCCCCTAGCAAGGTGCTCTATGTTCCGTTGAAGCCGATACAAACTCTTCCTGGATTCGGAGGTTATCGGGTTTTACCCCAGTTGGAGTAAAGCATGGAGGTAGAGGAGGTCGGCAACACTTCCATGATTGATCAAGATACGCCTCATCAAGTGACATATGACCTCTAAGGTTAGGACGAGCACATCATAGTGAGGCATAGATAGATGTCACAAGGGGGACTCAGAGAAGGTAATAGTCTCGTTGATGGGTCAGACGCTGACTGAGGGCGAAACTATAATGAATTCTGGCCACCAGAGTACTCAAAGAAGGTTAGCCTCGAAGCATGGGAGCCATTGGGCTGGAAAGGATTGTGTCGATTACAGGCCAAGAGCTTATCAGCGTGGTCGATTGGGTAGACCTGGCAGCCGATTTGGCGTTAGCATGGCTGGGCTCTTCAGTGTATTTTCGGAGATACCCATTCGGGCAATGAAATTTAATAACCTTTGCAATCAATAACATTCGTCGGTTAGATGTCCGTGCTCTTTGTGACACTCACAGTATCTAGAAGTCTCTTCAATCTAGGTCACCTGTTTATGGATTTCTCCATTTGAACCCTTTTAAAGACTGAATGATTAGGAGGAGTTGAGAATGAGTTAGCGTAAATTGGGTATGCTATGTGCTTATGTCTCACCTCGGGTTCTCGTTATCATGTTCTCTTGTCCTCCCAACCTCTCCTCAAGAACTGGAGCGTCTTGGCTCTCGCGACTCATGCTTGCCTCGTCTATCTTGGCCATCATAGCCTCTCTTTCCCCTACTACTGGTATCATGCCTTGAGTCAGATGTGGAGGCTATAGTCCTCTTAGTTGCAACTATCGTGTCGTCTTCAAGCATGGCATATGGGATTCCCTTTGAAACAATTCGTCCATAGTTGCCAGCAGATTTAGTGAAAGCGAGTCGAAGAATTGAGTGTTGGGGCCGATGGGTTGCTTCACTGCCTGCAAGACGATATCTATGCTTACTGCTTCGAGTTAGAGGATTGCTGCTCCCAAACGCTTCATAAAATCTCTTATTTATTCGGATCGTCGCATCCACACATGGAACAAGCTAGTGACGCTCTGTTTCCTTCCAACTAAACACATGTATTGAGTGACAAATTTCTTGGATAAAACACGAAAGGACGTTACCGTGTCAAGTGGGAGGCGATGAAACCAAGACAGGGCTTGTCCGATGAGACTGGACAGGAACACCTTACATAAGAGGGCGTTGTTGTCGCTTTTCAATGTCATGATCTGGCGGAAGTGCATCAGGTGATCAATGGGATCCTCCAACCCATTATACATCTGAAATTTTGGTAACATGAAGTGTGGCGGAGCGGCCCGATGTAAGATGGTAGGAAAAAAAATGGCAGGTCGATATGTCATCCAATGCTCGTAAGGCGGGGTCCTGACTTTTGGGAGGAGAGGGGGTCCAGTTTGTTCAATTCCTGTCAACGGTGGTTTTGTTTCAAATAGACGGTTAGGCATGAAGTTCTTTGGTCTCAGCTAATATGTTAGGGCTCCGAAGTTCAACGAGATCGTTGAGGAGGGAGTCGTAACTGCGACGTGCAAGGAGGCATTCAAGGCGGCGTTTTCTTCCCTTAAGGCGGCGTTGGTTTGCCAAGAGGCGGTAAATTTGCCGATGGGACTCTATTGTTCTTTCGGCCATTTGCTCAAGCGATAACATTCTTTGCTCTGCTCGATGACAGGTGGAAGGTGCGATCACTTATCGAGGGCGGCTTAGGGGAAGGAAACGAACGGGCATCTTGCTCTGTCGAGGGTATATGAGAAGTAAAGTTCCTAAGCGACATCAATGGAAAGGTTAAAAACTTTTCTAAATAATTTTTATTTCTCTCTAATTTCTCACCAAAGGATCTCTTGTCTTTCTCATTACAAGCCTATTAATTTATACTACTTATGGGTGCCATATGGACTATTACAATTGGTTCGCAGTCCTTGATGTGATGATCGTTGTGGTAGAGTATTGTGTAGTGGGGGATTAAGTTAACATAATCCATGATCATCCACGTGTTTAACGGGTGTTGGGCCCGACCCCATTGGATTAAGCTCAGATTTCCAGGTCCTTTGGGTTGCTCATGTGCAACGCACGTGGGATTAGATTTATCTCATTCCAAAGATAAGAATGGAGAAGGAAAGGGTCTCCATTCACCTAGATCAAACTTGGAAACAGGTGCCTTTGCAAGGCAATGGGCAACCCGATTCACTTATCTATGAACATAGTGAGCAACCCCAAAGGCCATCGAATAGGCACCTGCAATCTCTTAATCTACTTATTTCCAATATTACAATAATATATTTCAAAAATAAAAAATTAATTCTTTATAAATATTGAAATTATTATCCAATTATAAAAAAGAAAATTAGAGTTTCTCTTTGAGTGATGGTACCAATGTGTAATGAGTCCTAAAAAGATTTTTTAGAAATTATTATTTTTTAAATGCCTTATTGATTATTGAGATACTTTCTAAGTACAGTTTCATAAAAACACTTCCATTCAATTATTTTTATATTTATAGTTTTGTAGACTTTACCTCATATAATAAATCTATTTCAACTCATTCTTGATTATTCTGATATATATTATTGTCTTGTTTAATAATAAAAAATCTCAAAAAAATTAAAATATAAATAAAATTATCCAATTCTTATCCTTAAATTATTTAATGTTTATGCTTGTGATTAAATTTAAATAAAATGAATTTGAAATAAAAATAAATAAAAAATATCTGTATTTAACTTTATTTTTCTTCATTTTTTGTTTCACTCGTTTTCTCTCAAATCTTATGAGAACTAAACATTGCTTCAATGGTAGTTCAAAATTCAATCAACATTTGACTCTCAAATCATCTAATTTCCTTTTTATTTAGTTTTAATCTTAATAACTTATCATTACTAATTCAATATTCCAATTAAACAAAAAAAATTCAAATCTCATCATATTTTGATGTCATTCTAGATTTCCCAATTTCTTAATGCTAATATCAACTATTTAAAAAAAAAAAAACCATACATACCTAATCAATGACCAAATAAAAGATTGATACATGATTTTTACCAAGTTCCCCTTCTTCCCTTCAAAACACCATGATAGAAGGAAAACACACTAATGTTTCTCGCTTCAATTCTCTGAAAACACTATTATTTCTATTGATCACATTTATGTGGCATTAGGGAACTGTGATTCGAGGATAGGATTTTCTTTGAATTCTGAGAAAACCTCTACATATTGAGTACAATCCCTTAATTTCTTTTTCATTTCATGTTTGTGTTTGGAGGAGATTTATAAGAGATAGAGAAAATGAGAATTGTTAGGGTTTGATCGATTGAAACCTTTGACATTAGGGTTACATAAACAAAAAGGAAAAGGTAAAGATGATGAGTCAACAACCATGTCTCATCTCGTAATTATGGCAATTGACATTGCGATCTCATAGTGAATATACAAGGACAATATGGGAAGCAAAAAATCAAAAACAAAAAAAAACAAAAATCTTTTTCTATATGCGGGGCTATCGCCTCTTTTATAATATAGTATCATAGATAAAAATTAAATAAATCTTAATTATATTTGAATCTCCTTATGTTTTTATAATAGAAATTGATGATGCCTTTTTCAACCGGAACTGGGCTGGAGCGTGTGGGGGTCGTTGGGCGGACCGGATCGTTGTGAAGGGTTTTGGGATGAAGGCGTTTGGATTGTGCGGGGCGAGGCGGGATCGCGGCAGCTGCGATCGAGGCTGCGGGCCGTAGCACTCATGCAGGACAAAGAAGAAGGGTGGTCGGCCGAGGGGCTATGCGAGTGGCGCCGATGCCTAAGTCAGGTTTCTTTCGGGGAAAGAAAGGGGCGGGGCGAATCTGTTGCATATGAGTATGCGTGTGTGTAAGAATGTTGGCGTACCTTTCACCGATGGGATGGCCTCGTATTTATATCAGTTGGATGATAATTAGGAGTCCTTCCTATTGGATGAAATATTTCTTATTTTGGTCCATATCGGATCTGGTACTAGATATAGAAAAAAGCGGTTAACTTGAGATAGTCTTCTTTCTTTATAGGAAGATGTCCAACTAGCGATGATTTATCATTATCCTTTCTTTCCCTTATGGTGGGATCTGGGAATAAATAAAATATATCTTTTCTATTTTCTGTTCAGATGAGATGTACGGGCTTATTGGACAGTTATGGATTCCACTGACCGTCTACGATTCGACTTTAGGCTCGATGGGCGGACCTGCACTTGAGTTGACATAAGGGGGCTGGGTTTTGATGTAAAATTTTGCCATTTCCCAGGCAGGAGGCGGATATGGGCTATTTTGCTGCCTCAGTTTGCCCAAGCCCTTAATATCTGAGCGTGTGCGGTAGCAGCTCTTCCTGTTGTACCTGCTTTATTCCCACGCGTCGTTCCAAAAGAGTGGTGCCTAAGAGATGATTAATGGTGACTCTTGGGTTTTGGCGCTTGTTTTTCATATTCTCATAAACTTCCTTTCAGTCTCTTTCGTAGGCCTAGCATCTCGAGTTTTACGATCTTGTTCCTTTAAAAAAGCACATTCCTAGGTCCGCGTCTGCTTCTTTTCGTGTGGGGTCCTTTTCGGTTGATAGGTCGAGGCTCTAGGGTTTATTTGTTCTGGCTCTCGTCTATTACTATTTGCTTACGTCATGGGTCCAGTCGCTCTTGCTTTGCTGTAGTATAAAGCGATGACTCTTGTTGATCTGGTCCAGAGGCGGTGGGTGTTCAAGCTTGTTTGTGATCGTTTGGCCTCGACACGCTCTGGCGCCTCCCGTCAGTTAGATAAAGTGCAAAGGAAATTGAACCCGATCAAATGCCCGAGGGTCGATTTTCCCTCAATGCGCCCTTCGATCTTGTGTGAGCATGGGACACAGCGAGGAGTTGGCCTTTATATGGGACCCATTTTGTTGTCCTTCTCGACCTCTCCGGTGTCCAGAATATGGGTCGAGATGTTCGACTCTTTGCTCGACCACTCAGGTGCACAGGATGAATTACGCTTCTTTGAAGTCGCCTTTGACAATGGCCTTCGTTTCCAACTGCACCCCTTCGTGAAAAGGGTTCTGCAACATTTCAACATTTGTCCTTCCCAACTGGCTCCCAATGGTTGGGGTATTTTGGTAGGCCTTTTGGCCTTTTTTAGAGATAGAGGGTTCGGCGTCCCTAGCATAGCTTTGCTCCTTCATCTTTTCATTCAATAGCTACTCAGGGGGCTTCATTTTCTTCTCAAGCGCTGCGGAGCTCCTGGTAATCTCGAGCCTACCTTCTTCACGCATAGGTCATGGAAGGGACCAGTATTTCTTCTTGACAGTAGTTCTGGGAGTACAATCTTTAAGCCAGAGACCAGAATACCTAGGTGTCCTACGATACAGCATACCCACTGATAATCTTCGTAGTATTTGCTTTGTTTTTAAGCGTGAAGCATGCGAAGATGGTTGAGCGTTTGGTTTTCACACTTTCCTCGTGTTTCTCGGGTGCTCGTTTTGACCTTAGCGAGGAGACAAGCGTCATAGCTCTGCGTTGGCGAATCTTGGCTCGCCCTTATGCGGAGTTGGTAAGGCTCAGGCATTCACGGTCCACGTCTAGGTCGATGTCGTCACGGTCCCTGCGCTCTGGGCCCTCTCTCACTTCCACCTTAGGGTTTCCCTTTGGACCTCTTTTCTTTGCCGCTCCTCGGGAAATTTTAGTTCATTTAGGGCGCTATCCGAGGCCGCGGCGTGAAAGGAAAAATCACAAATCTCGAGAGGGATGGCGGTTTGTGGATTCGAAGTGGGGACCTTACTCCAGGCTTCCCACGTCGAGAAATTTGGGCGACGTTGTACCAGTGGGCGTCTTTCTGTTTTATACCTGCGCCCTCTTCGAGCACATTTGGCGGAGGAATCCTCTGGGTGGTAGTCGACGGCCGTGGCGGCCCATGCTCATGGCAAGTATTGATCATGGCAAAAGTTGGGTTGCCTCCTCGAGGTGTCGGAGCAAGAAAAGAAAGAGTCGAAAATAAAGGCTAATAATGCCGATTCTTTGCTCTCCAATCTTTGAACTTGCGCGGTATTTGTTTCTTCTATTATCAAGGATTAGACCTTAAGGAGTCAAAAGGGCTTCTAGTTATTAAACCTTGGCTATCATTCGAGATCGCCTTGGTGAGTCTCTAATCACGTTTATCACCATTCTGTTTCTGCGTCCAGTACTGACTTTGTGTTTGATATGCAGGTTGCTACTCATTTGAAGGGTCTGGCCGAAAAGGCCAAATTAAATGAGAAGCACGTAAAGATCGCTCGCATTTATAAGGCGAAGGCTACCACGCTCACGGCCGGCGGCGGCGGCTGCGCGAGGCGCGTCACGTGTTTGGCCGAAGATGCGGGCTGCGACCGAGTCGACTTGAAGCACGCCGTCGGCTCGTGCTCGGGCTGAGAGTAGAGAAGATGAGGTTCGTAACAGCTTGGTGGCGGGTGGGCGAGCTTCAGAGGTTCGGGACAATCTCAGTCGCCGGAAGTAGCAGTTTGAGGCTCGGGAGGCGGCATTGCCCGATGAGCTCGTTGGTTAGGGATAGGCTTCGTCACCTCGAAATGAAGCTGCGAGATCTTCAAATGGAACTACGTCTGACCAATGCTTGCTTGGCCCGATAGAAACACAACTTGAAGTGGCCGATCGCAAAGCTTCCGATGGTAAGTCTTTGTTAGAGATTGCTGATCGCCCGAGTCTTTGTTTCTGGAGTCGTCGAGCGGATAAACGAGGAATACCGCGGATTACGTGCCGTCTTCATCGGCCGAGACGTATGGTTGCACAGAAGGATGGAGTTATTAGAGCAAGCTGCGGGGATCGGCGGTGCTGGTGGGCCTGGGTGGCTCGCTTTTCAAAGCGGTTCTCGTGTATCGACCCTAGATCTGACTTTGATCTTCCTAGTGACGAGAGCGAGAGAATCTACCTCTCAATTATTCCCAAAGGGCTCACGGTACTCTGTGAAGTCGTTCCCATTCTCGTCATCCCTTCCTCCTGGCAAATGACTTCCAAGACGATCGACCACTATCTCCGCAACTCTTCTTCTCCTTTTTTTTTTTTTGTATATATTTACTCATTTTGCGGGCACAGGGCACAAGGGATTCATAGCTCTCTTTTCGTCATCCTATTTTGTTATAGTCGCATTCTTGTTGGGATACATATGTATTTTTTCCTAAACCGATGATTTGGTTAAGGGATTTGAGCAATTGGGCTCACTTCCCTCTTAGGGTTTTGTATGCCATTTCGCTCGAATCGGCAAGGAAAGCTCGTCAGCCGAGTGCGGGAACTACGTTCACGTGATTTGCGAGGATAGCTTCGTCAATATAGTGAGAGGCAAGTGCTTGCCAAGTGAAATGAATGGCGAGCTTGTCAATATAAGTGGTTGAACGGGGCTTCTCCATGTGAATTGGCAGGGCGAGCTGGTAAAAACGCATAGTTGAATAGAGCACAAATCCCAGTTGTTGATGAGAGGCTACGTCGAATGAATAGTAGATTAGAGCTCGTCCATCTGCTGACGATAGAGCTCGGTAGAATGAATAATAGATTCATTCGTCCTCTTGTTGTGAGAAGCTGTGGGAATCTGAATAGTAGATTAGAGCTCCTCCATCTTTGGTATTTGATAGGAAAACTTCGTCGATGTAAATTGTAGATAGGAGCTCGTCCATGCTGACTGATAGGAGGCTCGTCAGAATGAATGAGTAGATTAGAGCTCGTCCATCTTGGTGATAGGAAGGCTCGTCGGGTATAAATTGTGAAGTAGGAGCTCGTCCATGTGTTTGATGGGAGGCTTCGTCGGAATGAATAGTAGATTAAGGGCTGATCCATGTGGCTGATAGGAAGAGCTCGTCCAGTATAGATTAATGAAGTAGGAACTCGTCCGAAGGCGGTGATAGGAGAGCTCGTGGGTGTAAATTGTGATGGGACTCGATCCGTGCGGCGATAGGGAGAGCTACGTGAAGTGTAAATTGTAAAGTAGGAGCTCGTCCATCTTGGCGATAGGGAGGCTGGTCGGGAATGAATGGTAGATTAGAGTACCTCCATCTTTGGTGATGGGAAGAACTCGTCAATGTAAATTGTGAAGTAAGGCTACGTCCATGCGGCGATAGGGAGAGCTCGTCGGGAATGAATGCGCCGGAATTAGAGCTCGTCCATCTTGGTGATGGGAAGAGGCTCATCAGTAATAGTGTGAAGCGGGCTCGTCGGTGGTGATGGGAGAGCTCGTCGATTAATAAGTGTGAAGTAGAGACTCGTCAGTGGTGATGGGGAGAGCTCGTCGATTAATAAATTATTAGTGGGAGCTGCGTCATCTTGGTGATAGGGAGAGCTCGTCGGAGATGAATAGTAGGGTCGGCTCGTCCATCTTTGTGGGCGTGGAAGAGCAAGGTAGTGCTAGATTGGCAAGTAGGAGGCTCGTCCATCTTTGGCGATAGGGAGAGCTCGTCGAGCAGATAGTAGATTAGAGCTCGTCCATGTGGCCCGATGGAAGAGCCGTCAGTGTAAATTGTGGAAGTAGGGCTCGTCCATGTGAGCCTTTGAAATCCCCAGCGGCTGAGCCTTGGTGGCGTTCAAGTAGAAATGGGTTGGTGCCGACTCATTTAGGCGGCGTGGCTGTGTTGAGTGGGCGACCTCGTCGGGTGAACAGCGAGAGGCTCATGGCCTTGATGGCGCCAAAGTAGGCGTTCAGCGCCTTGAAATGGGTTGGTCGACTCATTGGCGGCGTGGCTTTGTGTGTTGAGTAGGCGACCTCGTCGTGGCGGCGGGGCTCGTGGCGCGGTGTCCCGCTAGTGAGTGTTCGGCTGAAATGGTTGATCCAGAGCTCGTTTAGGCGACGCCAACAGGTAATCACCTCGTCAGTGAGCGGCGGGCGCTCATCGTGCGGTGGCCTTGGTGGCGTTCGGTAGAAATGGGTTGATCGACTCGTTTAGGCGTGGCTGGTCAAATCACCTCGATCGAGTGAGCAAGCGGGGCTCATGGCGCGGTGTGTAGTGGCGATTCGACGAGAAAGCCGGGGTTGATCGACTCGTTTAGGCGGGCGTGGCGTATTGAGTAGATCATCGTGGTGAGCGAGGGCTCATGGCGCGGTGGCCTTGGTGGCGTTCCGGCCCGGAAATGGGGTTGATCGGCTCGTTTGGCGGCGTGGCGCGTGTTGGATAGATGCGCCGTAGAGTGAGCAGCGGGGCTCATGGGCGCGGTGGCGCTGGTGGCGTTCGGTGAAATGGGTTGATCTGACTCATTTGGCGGCGTGTACGATGGCGGTAGGCGACCTCGTCGGAGTGAACCGCGGGGCTCATGGCGCGATGGCCTTGGTGGCGTTCGAGGCGAAATACCTGGGTTAGTGCGACTCGTTGGCGGCGTGGCGAGCCGTTTCGTGTGATGAAGCGCCACATGTGGAAGGCAGCCGTGTGACTTTCTTTGTTTGACCCCGTATTGGAGCGCCCCGTGAGAAGCGGCCGTGTAATTCCAGTTTTTGAAAGGTCTGACGCCATTATCTTGGAGAATTTAGACGGTTGCGTGAGCTTTCGGGCGCTTGGCTTTGCGTATAAATAGTTGTTCCGTTGTCCCTGCATCATGCCCTTTTAGAGATTCTTCTTTTATAATATGTGGATGGAGTTCGCACATGATGGATGTTCGAAGTTTAGTTTGTCTTCTTTGGGGTTCCTCGGCACCGATCCTTTTACGGATCTTCGTTTGTGGGAGTTGTGTTTTCCTAGTCTCCTTTATGGGAGTCATGTTATTCTAGCTTTTAGCTGGCTGAAGTGCATCGGAAGGGGCGGCGCAACTTTAGCGCTGCTCTTTCCGTTTTTCTGCTTATCTTCTTCCTCCTCACTCTACCTCTCCTCTTTTCTTTTTTTTTCTTTTCCACTGACTTTCTCATGCCTTCTTTCTTTTTTTCTTTTGTCTTTCTCGCTGTTCCCTCTCTTTTTCTCTTTTCTTTCTCCTTCTTCTTCATCTTACTGCCTCCACATTTCATGTACACTTCTGCTTTCCTTTTTGGCGCTCATGATGTATACTGTCAAGATGTAGGGATGATCTTATTGGCTGTAATCAATTGTACTCGATTGTAATATAATTATGTCGATTATAATTTGGCGCTAATAAAAGAGAGCCTTTTCTTTATGAATTTTCCTATCATGCTCATTACGATTTCCATATATTTGGCTTGTATAAGGATGTTGACATCGTGATTAACAAATGTTCAACTTGCTATGCACTAATTAACATGACCCCAATGCTTATTGGTAAAAACGTTTGAGATGTTCCGCATTCCGCATTATGCTTGAATTTTTCCCTCTTACGTTTGAGTTAATAATGCACAGTCGGCGACTCGGGTTATGATGTAAGGACGCACCAGTTGTGACCCGGCTTTCCATCATATTTGGATTTTCCTTGCGGCGGGAGTTTCTTTAAGACTAAGTCGCACAGGATGTAACCCGAGGGCTGACCCTTTGATTGTAATACCTTCTTGTTTCCTTTGATATTCCTACGAAGTCTTTAGACACACTCGCGTTTCTCATCTAGGAGTTCTAAGTTCGAATGAAGAACCTCGTCGTTAATGCTCCTCTGATGCTAACTTCGATCACGGGGATTTTATTCCGACTTCCATAAGGCGTACCTCGGTGCAACTAAAGCGAAGGGGTTTTTGGTAGGCTGTCTTTTGTGTTGTTACCTTCAGGCCCGCTAGTACCTCGGGAAGGTATTCCTACCCAATTCCCTTTATGGTCTTCCAACTTGGTCTTCAAAGCGGCTTTAAAGTCCCGATGGTGACCTCGGCACAATCCGTTCATTGCAGATTATCTTTGAGGATGAAGTAATAATTTTTAATTCAAGCTTTCGGCGCAAAGTCTCTAAATTTATCGTTGTCGAGGCTGTTTTCCATTATCGATACCGGGGCTCTCGGGATACCAAACACAGGCAATGGCTCGCCACACAAAATTACGTATCTTTTGCTCATGATTGTAGCTAAGGCTATTACGCCCATTTGGTGAAGTAATCTGCGATGATTATGAATTTACACTATCCTTTTCAGAATCAGGCGGGGGGAGTCCCATCCAAACCCCATTGTTGGAATGGCGGGCTTGTGTCGGCGTCGGTGGTTGATGGGAGCGTGAGATCTTGGCGTGCTCTGGCCGAGATCTTGCGTTTTGACTAGGTCGATTCGTCCTTGAGTATAGTTGGCGGTAATATCCTGTCTCAAGACCTTCCCGGAATGGCTACCCGAGCTCTATATGATTCCATATGCCTCGTGTACTTCTCTTAGCACGTACCCGGTCTTCTCTTGCGATGCATTTCGAGAAGGTGTGAAGAATCATAAACATGAGGCTTCCTTTGTGGTTGGTAAATCCCCGGAAGATCTCACTCTTATCTTGGCCTTCTTTGGGTCATCCGTGGATTAGTCCATTAATATAATCCCCAGTGGGTCCATCAATTCGGCTTGGATCCTATTGGGGCAATCATCATGCTATAAGGGTCGATAGAAGGTTACGCTAAGTATTCGACGGTGTTGACATCTTTGAGGTCTTCACGAAGGTGTGGCTAGCTTTGCCAGAAAGCTCATTTCGGGAATTCTCTGCCACACAGGGACATGTGTTACATGGACCCGGGCGAATTTCTTTGATAAGTCACGAACCTTCTGGAGATACAGGATCATTCTCTCGCTTTTGGCCTCATATGTGTCTTCTATCTGTCTAACCACCAGTTGAGAGTCACTGTAGACCTCTAACTGATCAACCTCTAACGAATGAGCAAGGTTGAGGCCTGCTATGACGGCCTCATATTCGGCTTCATTGTTGGATGTTAGTCCAAACATGAGTGCATATTCAATGTCTATTCCCACTTACGGAGGTTAGGATGAGACTGCTCCACTTCACTTGGGCGTTTGAGGCTTCATCTGAAAGAGCTTCCAAGTGGAAAGGTCGGTACCTTGGGTACCGCGTCGGATACGGTGATGCAAATTCCATGACAAAGTACGCGAGAACTGTCCTTTATGAGAGTTTCGGCCTATATAAGTGTCAAACTCGCTTAGTTCTGGCCCACTTCATTAGTGCGCACGAGGTCTCTTGTTTGTGCGGTACTTGCTTCATTGGAGTGTCGGTTGGACCATGGTATGAGCTTGGAAATACGGGCGAGCTTAGAAGCGCGGTTACGGGGCCAAAATTAATTTTTCCATTTTAGGGTATCTTTCTCTGCTCCTCTCGGGGCTCAAATTTGATGCTCCGACGGATGTTGAATCCGTTCTTTATCTCTGACGAGGAGACGTATTTAGTTGAAAAGTTCGAAGCGTGGCTAAGTACGGGTGAGGTTCTCCTCGACGGGACACTAGGACGGGAGGGCTCAGAAAATATGTCTTATTGGCCCGAGCAGCTTCCTCGCGCCGTATCCATTGAAAGGCTTTCTTGAACACGGAAGAAAGGTGGCATCTATCACTTGCTGCGGACACGAAGCGACCGACCCGACTATCCTCCCACAATCGATCGTTGTACTTCTTTTATTCCTGACGGCGACGGCATGTCGAGTAATGCCTTTATTTTGTCTCGGATTTGCTTCGATTCCCCTGTGATTGACTATGAAGCCCGAAATTTTCCGGTGACACGCCCGAAGCGCATTTAGGCCCCAGGTTCGACAATGTTATAGTTTCTTAGAAATCTGGAATAGCCTACGAGAGATGGCAGGCATGGGTATGTTAGTAGTGGACTTAACAGGCATGTCGTCTATGTGCTCTTCCATAGTGGTGCCTATCTGCTTTTGGAACATCCGATTTTCCCAGTCTCTGGTAGGTCGGCTCCCGCGCATTCTTGAGCCCCAAGCGGCATCACTTTGGTAACAATGGGTCCCTTGTCTTCGTGACGAGCGGGTCTTTCTTGGTCTTGAAGTCCATCTTCGTCCCGGTTGTACCGAGAAAGCATCCATGAAACTAAAGTTCATGACTGCCGTAGCATCCCACGATGAGATCAGATTCACCATTAAAGGAAAGCGCATCCTTTAGACCCGAAGCTTTGTTTATCGGTGAAGTCGTCTGAGTCATGCATTTACCGTTGCTTTTATAGTCTGACGCTTGCCAACCGGGTATTCCACTTCACTGATTGCTCACAGCGGGGGGACGCCAACCTCTTCATTGATGGCTTTGCCTTTACGGTGCGAAGCTCTGCGCTTACCTTGATGGTTTGAAGGATGGGTTGGTGTTCGATTTATAGTGATCGCGTAGGGTCAATTCCTCCCATAATATTTGCTTCCATGCGAAAACATCCCATGTTACGCTGGCTGCGCTAGGAGGCGGCAGAGATTTTGCGGTAATTTGGAGCGATGTAGGCGAGATATTACGCGGTCGTCATCCCGGAGCCGGTTCGTTCCTCGGAAGGTTGGTCAGTTAGCACCTCGTCGCGCATGTCGGCTCATCCATATCTGCGAGTTATCGTGCTCTGTTCCGGCAGGGAGGTTGTGTAGCACTCCCTGGCCACCCGCTGATCTCCTCAAACCATCCTATTCCGTGAATGGTTACGCGAATTTGATAATAACCGGATGATACAGCGGAGGATGGCTTTATTGCGTTAAAGAGATGGCCTCCCCTAATAACATGTTATAAGGCGATGCGTCTACCGATGAGAAATCTACGTAAGTCGTGCTGGCATGGAGTTTCTCGAAGTGAGTACCGGTTGGAATTAGGCCCGAGCGACACCTTTCCCGGAGAAAATCCCTCGCGGATCGTGTTGCGAGGCTCAAGCTTTTCCCTCCCCACGCCCGTTTGTCGAATTTGAGGCAAAAATGATGTCGGCGAACTTTCGTTGTCGATTAAAACTGGAGTGGCTGTTGTGTTGATACGATCGGCGTGAGCCACGATGGAGTCGTCATGGGTCAGCGATATCCTTCGGATCTAGTCGGAGAAGCATTGATGGTTGTGTCTAGTCAGGAGTAGTTTGAATCTGTTTGTATTTCCCCATCTCGGCGACACGATCTTTAGCAGCGAGTGAGCTTTTGAGGCGAACTAGATTCTCCTCCTCTGTGAATCCTCCTGGATTACGTGGATTTCCCCGGGTTCTTGGTCTTGAGTGCGTCGTTTGTCGAGGGCGGTGGGCTGCTTAGTCCCCCTGTCTGGGCTTGATTCTAGGCCTGATTTTGGGCTTGATTTCCTGGAGATATGAAGCGCCGGAGGTATCCTCGTTGTATTAGGTACTCTATTTCTTTCCTTAGTTGTATCTGATTTGTGGTCGCCGATGCCCATAGTCCATGGGGCTTCCTTGATGCCAAATGTTGTCTCTAGCGGCGGGATCGATTTCATGCAGGTTGGCCACCTCAAGAGCGCTGCATTAAGGTACTTCATGTAAGATTTGTGACAACGGGGGTGTGAGGAGTGAAGCGGCTGCGGTGAAGTAACGTCGTCGTCTTCCGATTGTGAGGTGGGCCCGGCTGGATGCAGATTTCCCGCCTTTTGGAGATGCATTCCTGGAGACTTCTCCTAGCCGTCCTGCCTCTTAGGGCTCGTCTCGCCGTTTAATGCATTTGTCTTTTTTCCTTTATGGGTGGACCGAGTTCTCCTCTCTTAGATGAGGAGCTTCCTCGCGCGCTTATGTACTTCTCCCCGCTTTGGCCAGTACGCCCGGCCATACTTGCACGAGATTTTTGAGATGGAAAAAACATTTAGGTCTTTTCATTGCGCTCCCAGCCCACATGACCGAGCCGCGATGCGCGAATTTTCATCGAGGCGAGAGATCTATCTTTAAGGTCGGCATTGAACCTTTGCACGTATGACTTGAGCTTTCACCGCGAGCCTTGTTTGTGGTCGGCGAGATGGTACTTCGGCTTCTGTATGTTCTAAAGCTCCGATGAAGTAGAAACGGCGATGGATAGCTCTCGGAACGAAGAGATTGATGAAGGAGGGATTCTATTAAACCAGGCTAGAATTTGGGCCTTTTAACGATGGTAGTGAGAGCCACACGACAGATCATGATACCCATTACAGCCCATACGGTTCTTGTAAGTGTTAAGATGGTCGATGGGGTCTTTGGCTCCGTCAAAGACTTCCACTGCGACATTCCCGAGATTTTCTTTGGGAGGCGAAGATGCGTAATATTCATTATGAAGGGTGAGTTCGGTTGTTGTACCAAAGTATCCATAGTATCTGGGGTACGTCCTTTAACTACCTCTTTCATGCGGTGATTTCTTGAGATTCTAAACCTCTGCTCCCATGAGTTGCTCTTAGATTGCGGGTGGGGATGAGGTTTCTGCTCGGCTGTCTTCGAGGATGGCTTCCTCACGAGGGCTAAGCTGGCGACTCGTGCCCACGGCAGTTGGATCGCCAGCCCGACATCTGAGAGTTGCCGCTTAAGCGTGCGGTCTTCGTGGGGGGAATGTCGGCTTCTGGGCTTGTCGGCTCGGCACGCCGGATGTTGCATCACGTAAATTCGATTGTTCGATTATACGCGGCGCGTTGGGTTGTGGGGAAACGGAGGGCTTCCGCCGTTCGTGTTGGCCCGTTGCCTCCACCGGTCGAGGGCCTATTGTCCGCATTCCCTGGTGGATCCTGCATCCTTGGTGGATTGGCGTTACTCTGCTTGTATTCCGTCGATACCATCGGTAGTGAAATCGATTATATTTATCTGAGCTGTCAGTTCCTGACAGCGCCGGCAGTGATCTTCCAGCCGGAAGGTAGGAATTTGGGCGTGTGAAGTCGTTAGGCGGACCGGATCGTTTGTAATTTGGATCTGACGTCTGGATTAATACGGGTGCGGCGGGATCGCGGCGCTGGCGATCCTACGAGGCTCCGGACGTAGCACTCCTCTGCAAGGACAAAGAAGAAGAAGAGAATTAATTCGGCCCGAAATTTATGCGTGGCCATTCCAGGCGTCTCTAAGTCGGTTCTTTCGAGAGAAAAAGAGGCTGCTTAGAGGGGCGAATACGTTGCATATGTGGTATGCGTGTGTGTAAGAATGTTGGCGTACCTTTGCCGATGGGATGGCCTCGTATTTATAGTTTGAGACTGTGGAGTTGGATGATAATTAGGAGTCCTTCCTATTGGATGGAATATTTCTTATTTTGGTGCATGCTCCGGATATAGTACTGGATATAGAAAAGCGATTAGCAGATAGTCTTCTTTCTTTATAGGAAGATGTCAAGCAGCGATGATTTATCGACATCTTTCTTTCCGCTATGGTGGGATGCGGAATAAATAAAATATATGTCTTTTCTATTTTAATTCGAGATGAGATGCGGGCTTATTGGACAGTTTATGGATTTGACCGTCTACGATTCGGCTTTAGGCTCGATGAGCCGGACCTACGCTTCATGTTGACATAGGGGGCTGGGTTTGATGTGGAGCTGCCATTTCCCTGGGCCTGGGAAGCTGGATGTGGGCCTATTTTTCGCGTATCAAATAAATAAAAGAATCGTTTTTAACATTTTTACGATAAGAATTATTTATAATAAGCGTATGCCTTGTGCGTTTTAAGGTCATAATCTATTCTTTTATAATATTTTTTGGTCATTCTTTGGCCTCAAATTACCCATTTATATCACTTTTTATTTTTACAGCGATTTAGATTTGCCTTTATTTTTTCTTTGTTTTTTCGTGCTATTTATTGTTGACATGTTGCAGTGTGTTTTGTTATCGATTTGTTATAATAGGTAGTTATATTATCGACAATTAACTTTTATAGTTTTGTGTTGTGGGTTGATAAATGAAATTCGATCGATGATCGTTAGGTCGAATCTTGGAATATTAGGTATTTCAAGTATTATTGGATTTTTAAATATGTAGGTCTTAAGATGATCGATTTGCTGCAACATGAATGATGCGTCGTTCTTTCAAGTTTTAGCAGCGATTATGTGATTCTATCGATTGTATTACTAATCTGAATCAATAAATTTATTTATTTATTTATTTAAAAATAAAATGGTTCTTCCACACATATATGAGTTTTTGATTTATTTTTCGTGATTTTATTGCCCTTTTTTTGTGACGTGTGGATTTTTTTTTTTTTTTTTTATCATCTTGTTGCGACATTTATTTCTCCGACATTTAGACAACATGTCGATTAGGCAAGGCCAATGAGTCAAGGTCACCAATATGTTACAAGCGGGGAATTAAATATGTATTATAGTCATTCTGATGTGCCATATCGAATATAGCAAGAACTTAAGTCGATTTATTATATTATTAGCACAAATGATATTTAAATGTATATAGTTTTGCAATTTAATTTATATATTTTATCGAAATATATTATTAGTTTGAATCAATAACATTATCTCTCTTCTCATTAGGTTTCCAACCTTTATATAAATTTATATTTTATTATATTCGAATGATCTAAATTAAGATTGTAATAGATATGTAGAGTTGGGTATCCGATTCGTAAGCAGCTTCCAATGTCGGCATAAAATATATCAAAAAGAAAAATAGATTCGAGATGGTCCAGTGAATGAAGGAATTTCTGAAGGGAAAAGGATGTATGATGTTATTGATTTGAAAATAAAAATAAAGGAAGTATGAAGAATAAAAAATAAAGATAATTAAGAACATATCATAAAAGCAAAGTATGTAAAATAGAAAATACATGATTCATGTCATAAAAGCAAAGAAAACATGTTAGGAAAAATAACCACTTTCAACCATCAGGTAAGATTAGTACCCTAATAATTTGAGTTACTACCTTACCTAATTATAATTACTATCTTAAATAATTAATTAAGATATTATTTACAATTAATTAAAATAGTAGACATATTTTATCATTCATATCTTCTTCTTCTTTTCAAATAGATAGTCTCATATATGCTTTTCCCATTTCTGAATTGAGACTGATTCCCAAATTCTGATGATACAAAGTTGAATTAAGATGTAATTTTTCAAAAATCAATCACCTTTTCTACAAGAATCCAACTGTTCTTTCCCACAAGTTTGTGAACTCTTAGTTAACTCAAAGTGGAGTCAAGACAAATCGGTACGTCCAAACCCGGCCGGCTCACTGCTACAATCTTCTTTTTCTTCTAATTTTCGACATGTCGTCGCTTATTCTTCGTCGAACCCGAGCTGCACAGGTTTCATTCCCTATAAAAAATGGAGGTTTTCCGATCCTATGATCTTATTTATTATTCTTTACTCTCTTATTTTCTCTTCTTCTTCTTATCCTCCATGGATGTTACCGAAGCTTCATCGCGGTGTTCCCCTGTCAAGCCCACCACTCCACTCGTCACCTTCCTTGAACGCCTCCAAGAAACAGCCTTCAAAACCTATTATGGCAGCTCCAACATCGACCCAAAGCTTTACGTGGATTTGTCTCTGAAATTCAATCTCTCGGAGACAGAGGAGGCTTTTAAGAAGCTACCCAGGTCTGAAAATGGGACGGTTGAGGTTAAGGTGTTGGAAAGGTTTATGGGAGAGTACATGCTAGGTGCAGGGGAAGATCTGGTGGAGGTTGTGCCAGAGGATTACGTGCCGGAGCCGGCGGGGTTCTTGCCGGAGGTGGAGAATCCGGAGGTGAGAGCATGGGCACTGGAGGTGCATTCTCTATGGAAGAATCTGAGCCGGGAAGTTTCGGAACGGGTTCGGGATCGGCCGGAGCTGCACACTCTGCTTCCTCTTCCTAACCCAGTTATGATTCCTGGATCGAGGTTTAGAGAGGTTTACTATTGGGATTCTTACTGGGTTATTCGGTTAGTTCTGTTTACTTCTCAATTATTTGTGTTTTTTATATTTCCCGAAGTTCTTATTATCCTGTTCTGTTGCGTACATTAATGCAATTAAAACCTAAATCAACAAATACGATCACAACAACGAGGAATCCCATGGGATTGTGGGAGGTGGATTAGATTCATGAATGCAACGAACCCGAAAACTATTAATGCAATTCCACATTAAAAGGCAAGGGTTTTAGATTTTGTTTCGGGTTTGGAATCCCAATTCCGATTGCAATTTCAATAATCATAGAAGCTTTTGCCATGGGTTATTGCTCGTGTTATGCCAAGCTCTTTGGAGGACTGATGGTGGGTCAATGTCCAGTTGAAAAGTTCCTGTCTGGGTGCGCATTATTTTGTATGATAGAGCTTTTCCTAGTTGACAGTTGTTCATCACTACACTAGAGTTTTGACTGGAAAGTTTCTCTGTGGAGTTTCCTCTTATAGGGTTAATATACCTTGTCATTCAGGGGCCTGCTTGCAAGTAAAATGTACGAGACAGCGAAAGGAATTGTTGCTAATTTGATTTCACTTATTGATGAACTATGGTTATGTCCTAAACGGAGCAAGGGCATATTACAGCAATCGGAGGTAATGATCTCAATCTTCCAGAGTACCTGCAGCTTGATGATTGACATTTAATTCTCGTGTTTTTTCCCTCTTTCTTTCTTTAGTTTTTACCTTCTTTGGTTGACATAACGTCATGCCACACTTGCAAATTCATTGCGTCAAGTTCTGCTTTATCCTAAGTTTCTAACAAGTTGAAGTTGAAGAATGATCTTTGATTGGATGGGACCTTTTTTCAGCCAGCCCCCCCTCCTGAGTTCCATGATATATGATATATACAAGAGAACAGGTGATAAAGAAATGGTGAGAAAGTCTCTCCCTGCTTTGCTCAAGGAACATCAGTTTTGGAATTCAGGTATTAAATGAGAATGAGATTTTTAATTTTCCTAGCAGCTTGTCCTATGTCTACCACTTGTTTTATCTCGTTTCTTGCTCGTTTTTGTTGGCATAAATGATTTTTTTTTCCTAGCAGCATTTCCTATGTCTACTACTTGTCTTTGCCTTGTTTCTTGCTCATTTTTATTGGGATAAATTGTTCTTTTTCCTAGCAGCTTGTCCTATGCATACCACTCGTCTTTGCCTTGTTTCTTGCTGATTTTTGTTTGCATAAACTATTATAACTTATATCCTTTCTGTTGTTGCCATTGCTGTCTTTGTAGATATACATAAGGTGACCATTCGGGATGACCAAGCCTGTAATCACACCTTGAGTCGGTACTATGCAATGTGGGATAAACCGAGACCAGAGTCTTCAATTATTGTGCGCAATTTTTTCTTCCTCGTATACTAGATTAAGAAAGGTCTGTATGAGTGGAGGGAAAATGTTAACAGTTTGTAATAGAATAACTGATTCTGCTCACAGGACAAGGAATTTGCTTCAGGCTCTCGGATGTTTCAGAGAAACAGCAATTTTATAGGGACTTGGCTTCAGCTGCCGAATCTGGATGGGATTTCAGCACAAGATGGATGAGGTATTGCCTTGTATTTCATTTCATTTTTTATGCTGGATTTGTCTGTTTTTTTCCATCCTAGATTAGTAAATAATAAAGGAAATCCAGAATTAACCAACCCTTTGTAATCTAATCACCTAGATGTTGGATGTTAGTTAAGTTGAACTCTGTAACAATTTATGGTATTAATCTTGCATGATATTCCTTCTAATTGCTCATGTTTTAGCTTGTGTTTCTGATATTCACTATTGTGTTCTTATTTTAGGAATTAGTCTTGTTCATATTTGCATGCAAAATTTTGCTAGTGAAACTAAAAACAGAATGTTTTTAAGAGGAAATGCTAAAACTCATCTAGTGTCCTTATTTAATGTGGAATTCATTATTTTCCAGTTCTTCTGCCTTGAGTTTATAGTTCTTTGGGCTAAGACTAGTTTAAGATTAACTATCTAAAAGTATTCAGATGTTCAGATATTGAAAGATGAGGATATGAATATTTAGGTGTCTTCTTGTAGGAACACTTCAGATTTCACGACATTGGCTACAACATCCATTCTGCCTGTGGATTTGAATGCATTTATACTGAAGGTGCAATTTAGAAATATCCTCTTAAATAAGCCTTAATTGAATTCTTAATCCATGAGTTTGATATGACCTATCACATTTTTTGGCCAGATGGAGCTTGACATTTCCTCCTTGGCAAAAGTTATTGGAGAAACCAGCATCTCTGAATGCTTTGTGGAAGCTTCTCAAGAGAGAAAAAAGGCAATGGACTCTGTGTTATGGAATGCAGAGATGGGACAGTGGGTTGACTATTGGCTTGCTGACAATTCATCTTCATGCATGGTGATATCTTCATATGAAGTTTGTGAAGCTCTATGTCATGACTACAAGAATCAATTTAGTGTTCCTTATGTGTTCTTTTCGTTTATTCTAGGAAGCTCGTAAATTAGAAGCTTCAAACCAGAACCAGAACGTGTTTGCTTCAAACTTTGTTCCTTTGTGGATTGAGTTGTTTAACTCGGGTATATAATACTAGAAATTATCAATGAAATGTATTGTTATAATTGGGATCTAGAATCTTGATTGATGAAATAAGTCTTTCTACTTTGCATGCATATACATTAACAGTTAATGAAGTAAGAGTGATGTTATTGCATAAACATGTGCAGATCCTTCTGTGGTGAAGAAAGTTATTGAAAGTTTCCAAAGTTCAGGTTTGCTTTGCTCCGCAGGGATTGCAACTTCCTTGACTAATTCAGGACAACAATGGTAAGTAACATTTTGGCTCAATTGCATATCAACTCATGAGAAGCTTTAGATCTTGTGTTATTTGACGATTTATATTTTAGCATTTGTATCTAATAGAATTTGTGCACAGGGATTTTCCAAATGGTTGGGCTCCAATTCAACACATGATTGTTGAAGGTCTGGTGAGATCTGGATTGAAAGAGGCAAGATTAATGGCAGAAGATATTGCTATAAGGTGGATCAAAACGAACTATGCTGCCTACAAGAACATGAGCGCAATGCATGAAAAATATGATGTGGAAGAATGTGGAAAAATTGGAGGTGGTGGTGAATACAAACCCCAGGTCAGAGACTATATCCTTGGTTACTTTTGGAAATACATGGACGAATTTATCAAATTTTCACGGAATTTAAATGTGTCTTTTTTATTGTTCAATGGAATTTATGAGTGAGAGAATACAATTTTTCACTTCATCAAATTTCTTGGTGTCAAGTGGGTCTCATGCCACCCATCAAAATTATTTTTCGCATGCTGTCATGCAGACCGGTTTTGGCTGGACAAATGGAGTTGCTTTGGCTTTCCTGGAGGAGTTTGGATGGCCCAAGGACCGGAAGCTAGATTGCTAGTATGGGAGGAAACTGAAGACTTGACTTTCTTCAGTGCACAAGTAATGAGGAATGATTCTCGTTACAGTACCCCCAAAAAGGGCAGAATAAGGCATTGTAATTTATTCTTGAGCCAGCATTTCCATAAGGTCATTGTACTCTCTGCTACATAGGGCTCCAGTATAGAATTTACTTCTTCTTTATGCATTGAGAATACCTTGAATACTTCGAAATATTTTCATTTCTTTAACCAGAATTTCTATATGGGTCAAGGTCCTCCCTGCTGCCTAGGACTCCATTATGGAATTTACATCTTTATTTAATTATTGTGAATACCTTGATTACCTGGAGATCTGTTAGTTTCTTAGACTAATTGAGCTGAACAATGAATTGTTTTCTCCGGATAAACTCTCTTACAAAGTCACTGGAACAAGAATATCATGAGCCCTATCATCCATCCAGCATTGCCTTCTCCTGTTAGTTAAACTCCTGGAGTATGTACTAGAGATTGCAATGAAGTTGTGTCTTAGAATTGGTTGTTTTTGTCACTAGGGTAGTCGAAAGTAATTTGCTGAACAAGCTGGCTGCCTGTGATGTGGGATTACCTAAATCGATATCAAAATCCCTTTGATATTCCCATATCATCATAACAATGGTATTCTAAATGTTTGCATTTTCATTCCTTGTTTGCTTAGCCCATAGGTCCACAGGAACCTAATCCAAACCAATCCCGACTCAGTGACTGAGATGTGGACTGAAAAGATGGAAGCAGTCCATCCTGGCCCCCGCCCCCTCCCTTTTTTTTTTTAATAAGAAACCTCAAACATATAGGAAGTATACAACGGGCACAAAAAAGCCCAAGAAGCACGAAGGGCACCCCAAACCCTATAATAACCAAATATGAACACATTAGACGTGGAAGCCCCATACAGGAATAAGAATATGATGAGGCTTGTCATTCATCCAACATTGTCTTCTCCAATTAGTTAAGCTGTCTGATATAACTAGGCAGGACAGGACAATTAGTTAAAGTGTTTTAGAAGTTCTCTCTTGGGTGGCTAAAAGCAACATGCAGAGAGAAATAACTCCATCGATTGTTCATAGGTCAACAGACAACGGGCTTTGACTTCATTGAACTTCAAAGCGTTCCCATTCCCTTTGCAATCCAATCCCGAACTACGGCTCCAAAGAATTGTGCAGTGGATATGTGGGGTTCGAAAGTCTCTCTTCCTCCTCCCCTGCTGCTTCTAATAAAACCAGGCAGGACAGGTCTCATTAATAGAGTTCTCCATCCAGTTGTGTTCTAGAATGGTTTAAGTCTTTTCACTTAAAGAAGTAGTAGCTAATGCCTAATAGAAACATGCTCAACATAATGGGCACCTCTGATGTGATAATTAGTAAATCACTATCGAAATGGTATCTTCATATCATCATAACAGATGATAGGCATATCCTAATCCTTGTTAGGTTAGCAGGAACCCAATCCATACTACTAAGCTGTTGGGTCGAATTGATAATGACCCAACATAGAAACATCCACAACCCCCCAAGCCAAGCCCCATACCGGAATCTAGTGGAGTAAGCTGTGATTATCTAATCTGAGGGTCCCTCAAGTCAAAGTGAGCTTCTAGATAATGACGTTAATCCCGGTTTTGCTCTAGAAGAAACACTGATTTTGGGCATTGATGGGGAATATAATGTTCCCGCTGCAGCAGGGTTAGTTGCCTAATACTTTAATGATTACTTAATTAGTGTGTGCCAATATCTAAACTAGTCATGAACTGAAAGAAGGTTTACAATAATATATGCCCACAATGGGAGATTATGGATATGTGAAGTTGTGGATGCATGACATCAGTCAAGATCCACCGTATATTTTAGGGTCTCGTTAGGGGTTAGTGGTGGGTCATGGATAGATCCTTTAATGATAGAGAAACTACTCTCTCTAATCAAAAAGCCTATATTGTAGGAGATTAGCATCTCTAAGTTTGTTTTGTCATGGAAACGAAAAAAAGATATTAGAGAGAGCCAAAACCTACCTGTCATCAATGGAGATTAAAGAAATCCACTAAGAATCTTTGGGAATGCGAGTCGAGTCTTCAACTCACTTACGATTCTATTACTCAGCCGATTCCCTGAAAAACTCAGATTCTAAACTCAATCAACCTGTTGAAAAACTTTATTTTATATTCAAATCATATATATATATATATATATGATTTTTTTTTTCTTTCCCCCTCTTTTGGTAGGTTGTGGGGATGCATCTTTTTGAGTCTAAGGACAATGGGTGAGTGTTAATGTTAAGTTGGCAGCCTTACTTATCAAGAAACCAATTAAAGAAAACCAAACAGTAGTATATTCAAATCATATAGTTTTGAAAAGAGGAGGTGGAGAGTTGATTAGACTCATCATCCCTAGATTATAAATATATACAACGAGATTGGAAATCCAAAAATCCTAATTTTAAGGGGAAAAGGGCCCCCCTAAGATTCTGGGCTCTCACAGAAAAGAGTGGCAATCATTGAAGAATGGTAGTATTGAATGACACCATTCCGGTTTGCTTTTGATATTTAAAATGGGGTTTTTGATTGGATTGGGAAATGACAAGATGCACAATTGTATTGTGGTATTTTTTTATACAGCAATTGTTATATACTTTAGTCTTATGGATTCGCTTCTCTCAATGCAGTCAAACATAGTTGGCTAACTAAACACCCAGAAACAGATGGAGTGTGATGTATAAAAAATGATGCAAAATCTAAGGATTGATTAGATGGGTTGTATCCAAATACCAGACAAATCCACTTGAAAGGGACTTTTTGGCTTAGAAGGTTGCTTCTGAGGAAATCATACTATGGCTATCTTGTTTTTTTTTTTACCTTTTAACTGCCCTTTGTGATCTGTATACACTTTTAAACTTTTTTTCATTCTGTAACAACTCTTTGAATTTGATAGCACATGTGTTTTGATGAAGTTGTTTTGAAGATAAAAGTCAAAGCACTTTTTCTTGTCCCAAAAAATTCTCAGGTCTACATTGAAGTTGATAATATGCACTAGGCATTGTTAAATCTAATATTGAGTTCTTTCTTCTATGAGGGTTTTGACCAATTGAGTCAAATTTGAGTTATAAACAAAGTTTTATAAGGAAACAAATATTAATCAAATTAAGATAACAAGTTAGTTAAACTAAATATTGTCGACCCTAAACTCTGGTTTGACCAGAGCAATTGAAAGCATTTAATTAAAACTCAAAATGAATTTAGTTTCTAGAGTGACCAGAGTCCAATTTCAATATTTTAAACTACACAATTATGATCAAAATGTGAATAAGGATTTGCAACTAATCAAATTAGAACAATGAAAAGTAAAGAAAAGGGAAAAAGAAAAAAAAATTGCATGAAAAGGACACCTGAACAACATATTAAACAACTATCAGCAAAAAAAAAACAAAAAAACAAAAAAACTAAAGAATGCTGAGAAAGGGTTGGCATGGGATGGAGGCCCAAGTAGCAAGTAAATAAATCATAAGAGACATTAACAACAACATCTCCTCCAAACCAACCCCACTACCCAAAAAGCCTCATCAAATAAAGGTTATTTTCAATTATTATGTGGAACGTGGAGTCGAACGGTAAGTTGGTAACATTCTAGTACTAAACAACTTATGATGTCTTTATTCAAATATTATTAGGTTATTTTTCATCATATTCATATTATCTACAAAACATCATCACATAGGATATCAACAAAATTATCAATTTTTTAAATAATTATTAAAATACAATAATTTGATTTTTTTCCCCAGTATCCCACGAAAAAAACATAGCAGTAATAAAACCTACTCAATGGAGGATAAAAGGATTTTAGAGCTATTATTTTAATTATTATTTGCTCTATATCAGTTAGTAAACGAAAAGTAAGGGATTAATTATGAATATGACTCCAGAAGATTTCGACACGAGCATGCGAATACGATACGAATTTAATACTTCGCTTACTTACTTCGAATGAGATAATCATGCTGGTAAAGCCATATTCATATTAACCTCGTTTTATACGACTCGATCCGAATTGATCAATTTAATTATTATATTAATTAATTAACATATTTATTAAGTTATTTGTGTTAAATATGTATTATTAATTATAATTCATGTTAATTTAAATAATAAAATTAATAAACATGTTAAATTTACTAGGTTATTTGTGTTAAATTATATGGATAATTAATTTGTAATTTTTATTATTATAATTAATCAAATTAAATAAGTTTATATCTCATAACCTACTAATACTAATAATAAATAAGTCGTCAGCCAAGAATTATCATCACACGCTGCATTATTCGCGGTCGGCTTCGCCGCAGAATATCGACACGACCATACATTGACACAATACGAACACGACCATCAACATAAATTGCCACCCCTAATTATGAGTAACGGTGTAATCGAATCGACAAAGCCAAACTCGATTTGATTAGACTACTTGCTTTGATTAATTTTTGAAACTTGACTTAAAAATTAGTCGATTTGATAAGAATCAATAAAAAAATTAATAAATAATTATGTTCGAAATCAATTCTAAATTAACTTGATTAATAAATAATAAATCTCGATTAAGCTTGCGAGTGGCTTAGTATGATATTATGGTATTCTAATTTAAATCGATAAATTATTTCGACTGTAGCTTTAACTCGATTAATTTCGAGCCAAATTAATAAGATTCTAATAATCAAGACAAGAAATTTCACAAATTATTTGATTCATTTATACTAAAATAGTTTTGTTGATTTAAGGTCTTAGAAGTTACTTAATAACCATCTATTCGAGTCCTTTTTAAGATAAATAAAGATTTACCTGTTAATTTCAAGGCCCGAGCATTAGGCACTAGTGGAAATGTACACAAGTTGACATAACATCTATGATTATATTAAAAAGAAAAAAAAGAAAAAAGAGGAGAGAAAGAGTGAGGGTGATGAAGCAGGGGATAAAAACGACAGCAAGACAGACGTGGATAAAGGGGGTATGAATAATATGATGGCAGAAGGTCCGGTCCGGGGCATATGAGAGGGGGCACGGGGCCTAGGGAAGTGCTCCAAAAAGCTGAAATTTCGTGACTTCTTTTCACCACTTTTTGATGGACCCACCCACCTTTTTCTCCTCTTACCCATCACATGCTCCAATTAACAATTAACAAACGTGCCCCCTCACATTATCAGTTTTAAACTTTTAATTATAACAATTCACCTCTCAATTATTCTATTTATTAATCACAAATAATTAATAATAATAAATGACCATCCAAAAAGAAGACTCAAAAAGTGATGTATCAAGGTCTAATCATGATTAGAGCAAGTTAAAGTGGAGTGAGCCTGACCTCTTTCTTACCTCTGATCTCTGACCTCTGAGAGAGAGCTGAAGGTGGAGGAGGGGTATGGTTGTCATTTCCCACCAAGGGTTTCGACGGTAATGATTGTCTGGTAAAAAAAAAAGTAGCGGATTCGATGCCGTAGGATTGACCGATCTGTTGTTGGATTTTCCAAGCGCCAGCCTCACGTGCGAGGTGCGATGCGATAGGATTCCCCAATCTCTCTGCATCGACAACTTGTACTTCTCTTCCGTTACATTTAATTAATCGCCGACCCTTCTCCGTCCGACCTGCTATGCTTCTGTTCAGTGTTCACAACAAAGCAAGAAATTATACAATTCTGAGATAGTGAGGTTTTATTGATATAAGTCACTTCTTAGTTATTAAATTAATCAACTAACTAATTAATTAATGAGTTGATCCATTCAATTAGCAGCTCAACCAAAAGATTGGGCAATAATTATAAAATTTCATTTCTTGATTGGAATCTGACTTCCGATCGCATTACTTGTCCAGAATCCACTGTGGAGCAACGTTTATAAAGAGTCAGAAATGAATCTTGAAATTAAGTACAAATTTGTTAAGCATAATTTTGTTTCTTAAAGTTAGAAAATTGAGAAAGAAGATATAAATCAAGTGATTACCAAATGAGCTCAGGAAGGAAACGGCGTCGTTTTGTATGAACTCTTGTCCCGCATTCATCGGGCCTTGCGCCCCTGTAATAAGAAAACAAAACAGATCGATCGGCTTAAGAATCAACAAAATTCAGTTTGAAAACGTTAGTTTAAGAAACTGTATGAATAAACAAGTAATAAAATACCAATCATGCAAGGTTTTTCATCTTCATCATCAATGAACGACAAACTTCTAATCCCCCACTCTCCTCTCCATCCGTTATAAAATATCGTTCCAACCCACGCTTTCTCTTCACGAATCATCTTACAAACTTTTCTAATCTTTTTCTTTCCCCTCTGAAAAAGGTAAATTGCAGAGCTTCTTCGCCTGCAGAAACCTGACAGACTGCAAATATAGTACACCAGCTTTTACAAATGCTAGACGCTCTGAAATACCTCCTCGGCTCATCCGGATCGAGTGGGTATGGTTCCAAGTCCACAGCCGAAGAGGTGACTGAGAGCTGCCCCGATCTGGCTTCCATCACTGCTATCATCACTGGTGAGTTTGCTCAACAAGAATGGTGATTTTCATTGCGTGATGAGTTGAAGATCCTTGGTTGTTTAGATGATGAGGATGAGTTTGTTTGATTTCCAGGTGCGACGTCGGGGATAGGGGCGGAGACGGCCCGGGTGCTGGCGAAACGCGGAGCGAGGCTGGTACTGCCGGCGCGGAATCTGAAGGCGGCGGAGGAGGCTAGGGCTCGTATTATGACGGAGTTTCCCACTTCGAAGATCGTCCTCATGGCGCTCGATCTTAGTTCGCTCGACTCGGTTCGATGCTTTGTATCGGAGTTCGAGTCTCTGGATTTACCGCTCAATCTCCTCATGTAAGCTCCAAAAACCGAAGTTTTGCCTCTGTTTGGTTCCTGAGAAAATGGACAGGAAAATGAAATCATTCCAGATTTTCGTACTTTGTTGCAGCAAGTAGTGAAAAATGAGCTTGAATCTATATATCTTTTTTGCTTTGATCACAGAAACAACGCCGGGAAGTTCACTCACGAGCATGCTATCTCCGAAGATGGAATCGAGATGACCTTTGCAACTAATTATCTGGGTAAAAATCGAAGAAGAAAACTGAAACTCTTATTTATTCAATTTAATTTGAGCTTATTCATATATATTTCTCAGGTCATTTTCTTTTGACCAAACTGTTACTAAATAAGATGATCGAGACGGCGAAAAAGACGGGCGTTCAAGGTCGCATCGTGAACGTATCGTCGACCATTCACAGCTGGTTTTCCGGCGACGTAATCCGTTATCTCGGGCTGATTACCACAGACAAAAGGTGAGGGAAAAACATTGAAAATTCTGGAATTATGATTTGGAACTGTTTCCAAATAAATGATCATGGCTTTGACCTTTTCTGAAAATTTGTGTCGGTGTCTCCAGTCAATACGATGCGACACGTGCTTATGCTGTCTCGAAGCTCGCCAACGTTTTGCACACCAAGGAACTTGCTCAGAGATTGAAGGTGAATATTAAAATCCGCTGAAAAAGTGAAATTTGTTGTTTTCTCAAGTTTTCTCGGACTTAATCGTGTTGTTTTCCTCTCTTTTTCTTTTCCCCATTTTTTTTTGGGATCTGGCAGCAAATGGATGGGAACGTGACTGTAAATTGCGTACATCCAGGGATCGTGAGAACGAGACTCACTAGAGAAACCGAAGGCATTGTAACAGGTTAGATCCGTTCCCAAACCGATTTTCATCAGTATTTAGTCGAGTTCTCTCTTCAAAATCTAAAACTTGACTTATCAATTCACAGATCTGATCTTCTTATTGACTTCAAAGTTCCTGAAGACAATTCCTCAGGTAACCATCGCTTTTATCTCCGACTTTCTTAAAATTTTCATCATATTTTCCAAGAATTTCCGGGCAACCAAACAGAAAACAAAGAATTAAAGAAACACAAAGAAGTCCTTTAAGTAGTATTATGTCTTTTTATAAAGTCCGCGGCTTCAACTTCCTTACATACGTTCCTTCAAAATCTCAAATCTCATACTTCCTCAAATTCTCTACCCTATTTTCCACTACTTTCTCGGCAACCAAACAGAGCGTTTTCTTAATTTCTTTTCAAATTGATTTTTTTTTTCAGGCTGCAGCCACAACCTGCTACGCTGCAACGCATCCGAAACTGGCAAACGTTTCCGGAAAGTACTTTGCGGACTGCAACGAAGCATGGACATCCAAATTGGGATCCAACTCACAAGAAGCTTCCCGCCTGTGGTTCGCTTCCGAAATCATGACTGCCAGAGACTCCAAAGCGATCTTCGATCCACTCCACTCCTCAGATAATTAAGCCACATTTAATATATTACCAAAAACAAAACAGTTTTTAAAAAATAAATAAAACACCATAAACAAATACCAGAAAAGAATAATGTGAATTATCCCAGAGATGAGACTTGAGAGACAGAGAGAGAGAGAGAGAACGAGAGATGTAGAAATTAAAATACACATTGTATACAGCTTCCATTACGGTATACGTAGAAGAAGAATGAATGGTAGGAAAAAAAAAAAAATCCATCAGTGAGTTTGGATTTTTGTGTAAAGGATGGAGCCCAGTAGACAAACGGAGAAGGGGTTGTGTGTGAGATGTAATTTTCATGACAGGGGATGGAGAGAATATTCTTATCTGCAGTTTTGTTATTACCTTTCGGTTAAATTGGTTCATCCATTGTCGTGCATGTCTGCATGGAGAGCTCCAAAACTGGATTGCCAATTGGCAGTGGAGATGATGATGACGCTGTTCTTGTGCCCCCAACTGAAAATGACAACTGCAATATTCCCATGACTTTATTTGAGATGACTCTGACATGCACATATGTAACAAACACCATTATGGTTTTTGGAAGGTCTCGATCATATGACATGCCCTCCAATTAAGACCCGTTTGTCATTCTTTTTTATGCATCCATCCATCTAATTGTATAAAATTAGGACCTATTTGGGAGTGATTATTTATGATTAAAGTGTTTCTATTTATAGCATAGAAAGACATCATGTTTCAATGTAGTTGTTTGTCATTCATCATAGATTTCTTATAAGGTGAAGATGTTTGTACATGGAAAGCACTAAAAGTTCATATATACGTTATATCTCATTCATTAATATGGAAAGTGGTTTCATGATTATGAAATTAACATGTTAACTTTTCAGTTTCACATATTCTATTATTTGATTTGTATATTTATGCAATTTTAAATGAGTTAAAATGTAAATTAAATAGTTTCTGATTATGATACAATCAACAACTATAATTATTATATATTATTAACGATTGAATCCATCAAATCTATATTATGCAACTTCACATATAAATAACTTGTATATTACATGAGTTTTGCAAGTTAATACAAGTTTGATTCAAATACAAGTCGAAATTGGCTAAAGCTTCATATGTGCATCGAGGTCTCGCATAAAACCGCAATTAAACCGAATCCAATCCAACTGATCCAATTTTAAAATATTTATAATTATTTTTTTTAAATTCAGTTTTAAATTGTCGGTTTCAATTTAAAACAAAAACAAAAACCATCGTGGTAAATAAATGTTATTGTCAGAATCAAAAGTAATTGTAGAAATAAAGAAGAGACAAAGAGAGAATTCGTATGAATTTCGCACGATCTTCATTTCATGTCGATTGTTTCATTTATGCGCTTATAAATGAAGTGCCAAAAGTTCTTTACATAAACGATACATTAATCGACGCATAACGAATCTATATCAGACCAAGATATATAATAATGATTCAATCAGCCACACATTATTCAAAACTAATATTTATAACACTGAATTTACCATAACATCAAAGAACATTTTTTATTAAAACCTTACTGGTGAAAAACTCCATGACAAAACCTAGCGAAGGAAAAAGAAGAGCGCATTGAAAAGATAACTGTCTTTACTAAAAACCTTACTAGTACCAAGGGGACAAAAACCTAGTAATAAAAAGAAAGACAAGATACTTCAGATTTAACGCTCCTCGACAAGTGCCTTAATATCTCAATGTGGGAGATCATTGAGTCTCCTCATTCCACTTGCGATAAATTTTTTAGTGCCAGAAGAGATAACGCCTTTAGCGAATAAATCACAGGATTATCACTAGACTCCGGGATTTGTTGCATATCAATCTCACCATTGTTTCAAGCTCACGCAGAAAAGAACTTTGGAGAAATATGCTTTGTTTCGTCTCCCTTGATGTATCCGCCTTTGAGTTGTGCAATACGCCGCCATCTTCATATAATGTTGTTGTTGTGGTTTGAAATAGAGGAAGACCACTAGAGTCACGAATATGTTGGAATCACGGATCTTAACCACATGCACTCCTCGTCGTCTACGATGCTAATAACTCGAATGATCGGGAGTGAGGTTGCCACCATGGCTCGCTTTTAACTGATTCCAAGAGATGGCAAGATACACAAGTAAATACATATCCCGGGACAAGGATCGTAGAGCTTTATGGGGATCCGAAAGGTCCCAGATCAAGATAAGTAATTAAGTTTTGGTACTTTAGAATAAAAGAGCCCCATATCACTATTCCACGGCGGTATCTCAACAACGTTATTCGCCCAATGCCTAAGAGTAGGCGCCAGCTATATCTTGCGCTGCTTCACTGAGAAGGCTATGTCTCGGCTCAGACAATTTGGTAAGATACATTAGTGTCTAATGGCACTTAAGTATGGTATCAGACCAAGGAGTTTCTCATTCTCTTCTTTAGGACGAAATGGGTCTTTATTCACTTCAAGTGATCTTACAATCATAGGGGACTTAAGGGGATGGGCTTTGTCCATGTAAAAGCGCTTCAGGACTTTTTCAATGTATGTTGATTGATGAATAAAAATCCCATTTGAAAAATACTCGATCTGCAGGCCGAGGCAATATCTAGTTTTACCTAGATCTTTAATCTCAAATTCTTTCTTTAAATAATTAGCAGTTTCTAGGAGCCCTTCAGGGGTCTCTATTAGATTCAAATCATCCACATATACTGCTATAATTGTCAAACTCGACTGCTTTCTCGATAAATACACATGGCATTGAATTATTTATATATCCTTTAATAAGTATGTACTCAAACGATTGTACCACATTCTACTGCATTCTGTTTAAGTCCATACAAAGATCAAGGTAACTTATTGAATACATACCACGTGGTTTTGAAAATTTTGCTTCGTGCAATGTAAATCCTTCGTGATTTTCATGTATATAAATAATTATCTATGGATCCATACAAATATGTCGTGACAACATCCATCAAATGTACTTAGCTCTTCCGAGATCGCTAAATGTATTAAATATCTGGGCACATCAGATCCATTACGCCATATATCTTCATAACACTACACGGGTCTGCGGAAAAACCTTGTGCAACAAGGCGAGCTTTATATCGCATTTCCATTTCATTATTTTCATTTCTTCGCATAAACACCCATCTATATCCAATGCTTAACATTTTCAAAAAGTTGGAACCATCGGGTCCAAATACCTTCCTTTACCTAAACACCGCTTCGCCTCGACCGCTTTCTTTCCATTTTTTCTCAATCTTGTCGATTTCGATATTCATTTATAGTTTGCCATTCTTCGATTATCGTTATTTTGCATAATGCCTAGCCACTGGAAAGAAAAAGCATCAAGTAACAAGAGTATTTCTACGGTCCCATATTTCTCCTTGATTCATATAATTTATAGAGATCTCTTCATTCGATAGAGATAATCGGGTCACATTACTACCTTGTAATTGCTCTTAACCTTGTAATGTATTTAGCTCAACAGAGTCGATCGTATCGTGAATAGGCTCTTCGTAGAGTAATTTCATCAAAATTGTAATTTTTACAGGAGAAGCAACTTATTAGATTTTCTTTCTCGAAAAGAATCTTTAGATCCGATAGGTCTTCCACGCTTCGCACGTGGTTTAGATGTACTAGCAATAGCATTTCCGAATCCTATAGGATTTCTAATGCGCTGTGTATTAACAACTGGAATATGTGACTTTAGTACTTTATTCGGATTAGTGAAAGCATCTGGTACTGATCCGCAAGATCCCGTAAATGAAGGATTCTTCGAATCCTAGTTCAAATTGCTTCAAGACGAGGATCAAGATGCAACAATGGATATGTATTCCAAGTAATCACGCCATTTATTATAAATTGGTTTATCGCTCCTATCGGCTGAAAACAACATTCATCAAATGACAATTCGCAAAACGAACAAGAAAAGATTCCCTGCTAAAGGTTCAAGATATCAGATAAATCGATGTAGAACGAAAACCTACATAAATACCCACCCACGCTGAGGACCCATTTTGGAACGCTATTCGAGGAATAGGATAAACCGCATAACCAACACACGTAAATGAGAAATATTTGGTCAGGGACCTAGAAACAATTTGTATAGGAGATAAATCATGATCAACACAGATCGAAGATTATCAAGTTACCAAGATGTAGTGTATATACGCCTCGCGTATAAATTTGTCTTCTTAAGAGTAATGGTCTAGCAATCCAATGCAAATGCTTAATGAAAAGATTCAAATTAGTCCATTCTCGAAAGTATGTGCATGAGCAATGTGATATTGAATCTCTATACCCAATGACATGCAATAGTCATGAAATGCTTTTAGAAAATTCACCCAAGATTATCCAACGGATAGTTTTAATAGGATGATCGTGAAAAATGTGCTCGGAGTTTGATAATTTATGCAAGTAAACGAGCAAAAGCAAGGTTTCGAGTAGAAAGAAGGCAAACATGAGACCAACGAGTTAATGCATCAACCAAAACCATAAAATAACGAAATGGTCCACTAGGTGGGTCAATAGGTCCACAAATGTCCTCAATACGCTCGAGAAATCAGGATCAAAGACCGACTTTTGTGAGAAGAAGGTCGGGTGATAAACTTCCCTTGAGTACAAGCAATACAGTTGTAATGATTGTGACTCGATATATGACCATTGGTCAAGGAATGACCATTAGATTGGTGAAGTATACGCCTAAGCATAGAGGTGTCCGATGACCAAGTCGTTCATGTCATAGAACAATGAGTGGTGAATTCATCGAACTGGCTCGTGTAATTGCATAAGATTCAATAAAGAGTAATGGTGGTTAGATATAACCACATTCTAATGACTCCGCACTTTTCCGTATCACATTTGTGCCATCATGAGTGGCAGTAATGAGGAGAAATTCACTAGTTTCATCACTCATTGTTTCTAGATGGTATCCATTCAAGCGGATATCCTTAAAACTAAGCAAATTGCGTTTGGATTGGGTAGAATAAAGACCATCTTGAAGGTAGAGAATAGTACCACCTGGTAGAATAATAGTGGCTTTACCTGAGTCAAGCCAATTAAGCTGGGAAAGACCGAAATAAGAGTTGGCATTAGGAAGTGCCAATGTTAATTTGGGAAAAATACTTTTCTCAGAAAATAGAATGAGTCAGAAAGTACGTACCGCCGTACAAATATCTCCGATATTGACTTGAGGTGGCAAGTCGAGAGGCATCCATGTTGCTTCAAAAAGTAGAAAATAAGGTTTAGAAATTAAGAAAAGAAATATTATTGAAACATTGAAAACTTCAGGAGAATGGAATTACATAAGAAAATAAAGAAAGAACTAATCGACCGACCGCCCATCACCAATTAGATGGGAAATATTTCCATTGGGGTCCTCAAAGAAATCAGAAACATCAAAGTGGGGCAAATCCATGCCACTATCATCATTACCATCAAAGAAATTGACTTCAATATCTCTTGCCTCGCTCTTTGATCGATGCTTGCAGAGATCAACCAAATGTTCGGGCTGCGATTTACGTGCACGTGACTAATGACCCGGCCATGCCACATCTATAGCAAGCATTATCTTGTTGGCGTTGAGTGATATTCTGGTCAGTGGTTGCCTGTGGATTTGGGAGCTTCCCTTTATTGGAATTGCTTTTCTTATTTTTGAAGGGACCATTGTTACGATTTCTAGAATTATCACCACCACGGCCACGTCGACCACCACCACGTCCTCGTCCTTTCCCCCTAGACGGCCCATTTTTGTGCCCTTGTCTATTGCTATGTGGTAAGGCAAAAGTAGCATTTGCTTCAGGAAATGCTTTAAACCCTGTAGGATTAGATTGATGATTTTGAAGCAAAAGCTCGTTATTCTTTTCAGCCACAAGGAGACATACAATCAATCTCGTAATATTTAGTAGTAAACCGACGCTCTATATTGCCGCCGCAGAGCACATTAGAGGCGTGAAAAGTGGTAAGGAAGCATATCCTCATCAGTGATATTCTCCCCACAAAGCTTTAACTGCGAACTAATCTGAAATAAAACCGAATTGTATTCGCTAACAGACTTAAAGTCTTGAAGCCGCAAATGCAGCCACTCATATCTTGCTTTAGGGAGTATCACTGTTTTCTGGTGGTCATATCGGTCTTTTAAACTCTGCTAGAGGACCAATGGGTCTTAAACTGTAAGGTATTCATTCTTGAGACTCTCATCAAGATGATGGCGAAGGAAAATTAAAGCTTTAGCCGATTTTCCGCAGGATGCACTGTTATTATTTTCTTTGATGGTTTCTCCTGTGTTCAAGCATCTATGTATTTCCGCGCATCCAAAATCCAGGATAAGTAGTTGTTGCCCGAAATATCAAGGGCAACAAATTCTAATTTTGTGAGGTTAGACATATTCTGAAAATAATATAAATAATAAATTAAGAAAATTTGTAAAAAAAATGATCAAAATTTAACAAGAATAAATAAACAAATATAGATTCTTCAGAATCTAAAATAAATGACACAATTTTTCGTATTATAATTTTTGTAAAAAATTCTTCAGAATTTAAGAAGAATTCTTCTAGAATTTAAAAGAGTTTGGCAAAATTCATCTAGAATATTTAAAACTGAATTTTCGTGAAATTAAAGTGTATGATGGTGAGTTATAATTGCCGAATAGAATTCTCATCGTGGAATTCATGTTAAATTGAAAAAATATCAAATGCTTCTCTCGAAATGGATACCATATAGAAATAGAAAAATAACAAATAAATAAAGTAAGACAATGCAGAGTGTAAACAATAAGATTTACTAAGCACATCTCGAACTCCGGCCGAAAAGTAACAAGAAATGCACTCAATGAAAAGCCATGTGAGTACCCTGAAAGGGAGCGAGCTTCAGCAAATGTTCGAAACTAACTATCGCTTCGCAGAGCTAGCCGATAACGGTTGTAAATAAAAAGAATTAGAGAGAAATAAGGAAGAGGACAAAGAGAGAAATCTCGTGAGGAAATTCTTGATGATTCTTTTTTATTTCATGCCGCATTAGCCTATTTATAGGTTTATACGGGTAATACTCAAAGTTTTTCAGCATAAATGATACATTAATCGACGCATACACGAACGATATCAGAATCAAGATATATAATAACGATATCGTGAATTTCATAAGGCCATTATGGTCATTCAAAATCCAATATTTATAACAGTTATCTTTTATTCTATTTTCTAGGTTTAGATTTTGAAACTTTCAAAATTTTAATTCGTTATGTCTTTTTGTAGTCTTTTAAACTTCTATGATATTTTAAATATTTGAAAAACTCTTTAAAAAATTTCCTTCTCTCTATCCTAAATTTTTACTCATCTTCTTCATCTTAAATAGTTTTTATCCATTTTCCTTGGTGTTCATTATCATGATCAAGATTTGGATAAATCTTCAAAGGTAATTTTCATCAACATTTTTTTTATTTATATTTTTGTTTTTTATTTTCTACGAAATTATTTATTTGAAGAATAAAATTAATTAAAATTATTTCTTGAAGAAATAAAATATATTTCTATGAATCATTCAATTTTAATTTTAGTTTTATAGATGTTTATTCTAAAATAGTTTTATTAGATTTTCTTTTTTTCAAATAAAATGTTTTATAGATAATTATTCAACCAAATAATTTCATAGATAATTTTAGCTAATTTTATTTTTTATTAGGTTTTCTTACCATATTTATTTTGATAAATCTATAATTTATTGCATATTTTTATTTTTTTTAATGTTTATTAAAATATTTTTGGATAATATTAAATATATTAGTTTTATTTTTATATTTTTAATATTAAAATTTTAAATATATTTATTTTGGATAAATCTATAAGTTATTGGGATTAATCTTTGATATATATATATATTTTAATGTTTATTAACATATCTTTGGATAATATTAAATATATTAGTTTATTTTTATATTTTTTTAATATTAAAATTTTAAATATTGTAGACTACAATTTTTATTTTTTTGGGTTTTTAAACCAAACGGAATGCAACCAAATTAAATAATTTTAATCGGTTATTATCTATAACTAAACCGATTTTATCGATTGTATATTTCTAATTATCGATTTCAGTTTTAATTTATTAAAACCGGTCATACTTGGTTCATTTACAATTTTATATTAAACACCAAACCGAATGAACCGTGCATAGCTGTGGACTCCCCATTTTTTGGGATTATGCATTTCTCACTAAAAATGTGAGACTCGTTTTTATTGTTTGAAAAGCCATTTTAAAAATGGTTTGAAGTCGTCATTTATTTATATTTTATTTTAAAATGGAAAACAAAATAAGGAATAAAAACCTTAAATATGACTCCTTATGGGAAAAAAACAGGTCTGTGAAAAACCGAGTCTATGTTCGGGGGTTAAGTTACTTATCGCGAAGACGGAAGAAGTCAGACACCTTCTAAACCCCTAAAGTCGGCAGATCTTGTAACATCCCAATTATACCCTCGACCGTATACCATGTTTTGGGAGATAATAAAAGTAAATGTATATTTTCCTAATAAAACATGCTAAAAAATAAAACGAGAAACCTGGAATTTGTATAGGATAAAACAAGAGTAAATATGTAATTTGCCAAAAAGGGACATAGAAGTTATAAGATAAGAAGGCTAAGGGTTGAAATAGAAATGTGCCTAACTTGACTTGCAAAAAGAGAGGAACTTAAGGACTAAAGTGAAATAAAATGAAAACTTAACCCAAAAATGGGTTTTTGGGAGCCAAACATGGCCTATTAGATCTTTTGATTTAAGACCAAATTTGGTCTCATTTTGGGGAGAGCAACCTGTAGAGAGAGAGAAAGAGAGAAGAAGAAGAACATAAGTAAGAAGAAGGGAAGGAGAAGGAAGAAGAAGAAGGAAGAAGAAGCCAAGTTTAAGGTAAGGAAGGGATACATGTTTTAAAGCTGTACGGAACTACCTTGGATGTAAGGATTTCTTGTTTGGCATTTGATCTTTCTAGGGTTTTGTTAGGAATTTCTCTCCTAACCTTGGATTTGATG
Organism: Tetrastigma voinierianum; assembly: GCA_016808115.1. Lineage (NCBI taxonomy): Eukaryota > Viridiplantae > Streptophyta > Magnoliopsida > Vitales > Vitaceae > Tetrastigma > Tetrastigma voinierianum. The sequence goes on along the minus strand of JAEQBH010006049.1, from coordinate 139,436 downwards.
AGAGTTGGGTTGGGATAAAAACTAAATGATAAAAGATATGTATGGATTTGTATGGTTTTCTATGGATTATAGTATAGAACTTGACTGAAATTTGTATGGACTTGTTAGTATGGATTTTTTTTATGGATACTTGTTGGAGGTTTGGAATACATCTTTGTTTGTGAAGAATCCTTGTTGGTTTGGTTGTGGTCCTCAATAGAGGAAAGATTTGTATAGAGAAAATGTTGTGTTTTAGTGGAGATGCTGTCCGTTTTTTTTCAACCCATGTTTTTGTTTTGGCCATAACTTGGTCATCACTCATCCAAATTGAGTGATTCAAATTTATGAGTAAACTAGACTTCTAGGAGAACAAATCTTCCTGAAATAAGTATATCCAAATTTGATTCATGGACCCTGAATTTGTCGCTGATGTGCTCACTGTCAATTCGATGCGCTGTCTCCGCACGCTTTGGTATTTATGTCATAAGTTGAGTTTCACTCATCCAAATTGAGTGATTCAAATTTCTGGGTAAACTAGACTTCTAGGAGAACAAATCTTCTTGAAATAATTATATCCAAATTTGGTCACATTAGACCTAGAAAACTCGTCAAAGTAAGGGAACAATTCGGTCCTGAAATCTATCTCAAAACAGTCCAATGAACTGGAGTAATTCCGGTTGTTTAAATCATAACTTGAGTTATACCGGTCCAAATGAGGTGATTTGAATTTCTGTACAAACTAGACATCGGGGAGAATAACTTTCATGAAGAAAGCATGATCAAAATTGTAGTCGAAAATGGACTTAGGAGCTGCCTAGAACTGTTCAGGCAGAATTGGTTATAGAAACTAAAATTGTATAAAGGTTATATAGATGTATTGTTATATTAAATAATGCGCATTATGATTATGATAACATGTGTTATGAAAGTTAAAGATAATACATATATAATTGTGTTATATGAAAAAGTACAGTTAAATGTTTATAAGATGTTATTTGAAAATGAATATCTCATAAGTATACATGATATAAGTTGGTATTCATGTATATGAGATATATTTTTCTGATACCTGAAAGATTGTTAAGAAAACATAATAAAAATGATTGTCTGCTTAAGATTGGGTAGTTGGATAGATAGGCATGCCTATAGGGATATAGTTGCCGCAAAGATACAATTTACGATATCGAGGTCCCGTTCGTCGATGACAGAACCCGCTTGCAATTATACGCCCTTAGGGTCATATAGATAGAGATCATTGTCTTGCATGCTGATAGTTCGGCATATTACAGTATAAAGATCACTGCCTTCGTGATGCTGATAGTACCTTCGGGTACATGGGCGCTCTTTCCCGTATCTACTTCTAAGGTTTATGCAGGTATGAAACATAAGATAAATGACAAGAATATGTAAATGACATGACATGATATGAGAAGCATAACATTGCTATGTGATGATACGTAAACAATGATAAGTACAAGAACAAAAACGTAAATGAAAGATGATATGGAATGAAACATGATAAGACGAATAAGTATGATATATGTAGAAGCATATCTATAAATGATATGTTCAAAACATGAATAAGCATGTGTATATGTAAAGAATGTTAAAGTTATATGCAGCTGTCTAAAGTGTGATGACTTTTATTAGAGGTCGTCTATATGTATTTATTCCCACTAAGAGTAAAGCTTAGCACGGGTTTTCATCCGTGTAGATACGGAAGCAGAGGTAAGAGGATAGGACAATTCGCATCAGTCTCCAAGGTCAACACATCATTAGGTGCTCACTTGAATACTTTTGGTCTATTTTATATATGTAATATCCTTTTTGTTGTTTGTAAACAAATTAAGCAATGTAAATATTGTAAATGTTGAACACTTCCATGTAATGGAGTCAGACATATTTTGTAACTGGCCAAGCACAGATATAGTAGCTGTTATGTTTAACATTATATGAATGAACAAGCTTAAATGTTATAAGTTAAAAAATAAATAAATAAAATATGATGACACCCTCGCTTGACACCGGGTGCCGGGTTAGGGGCGTCACATCTCTACTAAACAAACTAAGAAAAATATGACTCTTGGCTAATCGATCAATAGATACCAAAGACAAACAATGATAATATAACAACACACCAAACATATATAAATTGATGCTTTTCAACCTGAATCGGGCCGGAGCGCGTAAAGTAGTCGGGATCGACTCGGATTGTCGCCTACCGGGATGCAGCTCTCGGATTGTCCGGGCCGAGGTAGATCGCCGCACCGCTGATCCGCAGCTCGACGAAGCACTTCTCCGCAAAAACAGCGGTTAAGTGGCTCAAGAAGGGCTTCGCCGCGTCGATCTGATGCCTAAGCGCTTTCGAGAGAAAAGAGAGACTGCAGAGGGCGAATGTTGCATAGTGTTTGCATATGAGTATATGTTTAAGAGCGCGTGACCTTCACTCAATGGGGCGGCCTCAGATTTATAATGGATGACACATAACTTTCCTAATTGATTATGATATCAATAGTATGTTTCCTAATCGATGATGACATCGAATAGTATGTTTCCTGGGGCCTGAGGATGATATAATATTTCTCTCATCGGGTAGGAGATTTTTATTTCCTTATCAGAAACCAATTAATAAGTGATAATTGAGGGGTGGTACATCTTTACTTTCCTTATTGATAAGATTTGCTCGATTTACAGATACAGCTTACGAGAATTATCCTACTTTCCTTATTGGCTTAGATTTAGTCCTGATTATAAGATGGGTCTTCCCAATTATCCATATCATCGGTCTTTGGGGCGAGTGGACTGGGCTTTCGTTTTGGACCGACGCTAGGGGCTTGGGTGTTTTATAGGGTTTGCCTCTCCTTTGGGCCTAGTGAGTGGGCCTCAAGACGCCTATTTTTCAAACCCCATCGGGCTGGTTTCAAATTTCCTTGTGCACGGTGTATGCAAGTACCGATCGCTTGTATCGGTGTGATTTCCACGGTCGCCGGTTATGTCCGTGATAATGATGACTTTTCTTGGCTCTCGCGCCCTTTCTTCCGCCATGAAATATTGTAACACCAAATATACCCTAGTTGTTTTCAACATGTTTAGGTATTTTGTAGACATAAATTAAAATTTTCAGAATTTAATTCGAAAAATATGGAAAGTTAGAAACCGAAAATTTACAACTAAAGGACAAAATCGTAAATTGTCCAAAAGGGGTATTAAAGACACGGGTTAATATAATTAGAGGCCAAAGTATAAATAATAAGATTTTGTAATGTAATTATGGGAAGTTGGAGGCTTAAAGCTAATTAATTAAAACTTATTATAATATTGCAGAGACCAAAAATGCATTAATTTGGTCTCCAAACAAGAGGTCTACGAAAGGAGAGGAAAAAGAAGGAGAAGAAGAGAAAGAAGAAGGAAGAGGAAGGGATAAGAGCAAGCAAAGGTATGGAAACTGAATTTTGCAAGGATGCTTGATTTTGTAATGAACTTTAACGTTAAACTAATTCCTGCTTTACGCGGGGCGTTCATGCAATCAGAGTGGTTAGAGCTTGCCCAAACCTAGGTTGTTGGGATTACATCTTATTTTCAAAGTAGGGGTGCTAAAATTTAAATGGCACAAGATCGGGTATGAACTCCCCATTTTGAGGAGGGATCATGGTAATTGTGTTAGGTTTACAACAAACCCTAAATAACCTTTATAATTGGTTTACGATACTATAACCCATAATATACTGCTTTATGGATACGATAGTGCTGATCTATTGATGAAAGTTCTGAAAATGTGAGAAAATACCCATTCTGGGCATTTTCGGGTGAAGTGTACCGGTACACCTTGAGCTTGTACCGGTACACTTTCGGTTCTGGACATTTTTGGCCAAAGTGTACCAGTACACATTAGGGGTGTACCGACACTCGCTCCTAAGCTGTTAATTCGCCAGATTTTACCATAACTTGCTCACTTTATCCGATTTGAGTGATTCAAGTGTACAATTAAAATAGACTTCAAGGAAAACCAAACATAATCTAATAGGTATCTCCAAATTCTGACTTTAGATAGCCCAAAAATTCACTTAAAGTGGGGCTATGTGCAAGCACATTTCCTGCATCAGTTGATCATAGAGTAGTCCGACCTGTTTCGACGTAACCCTGAGTTTCGTGCTCGAATTGCGATTCCAGTTGGAATAGAACCCTTAGCACCTTAGCTTGAAATGAGTACAAAGAGATATTGCCAAATATGAAGTTAAGACCTGAAAAAGTGAGTATTTCAACCGTCCTCGGGTAAATTCCAGAATGACTCGTTGGCATGAAAATGCCATAATTTAGTTTGGATGATCCGATTGGAGTGATTCCAATTCCTGCAAAGTAGACTATGAAGAAAAAAGAATACATGAATAAGGTGTGATTACATACGCATCATACTTTTTACCAAGATATGAAATACGTATCCATGAACACATAACTCAAAGGCTAAGAATGCCTTATTATAAAATAATAACTCATATAATTATAAAATGCCTAAGACCAATATTAAATGACACGGCACTCCTGTTCTGGATTAGTGCTCTGATCTTTTATGCTTCCTAAGACTCGATTAGCAATTTCAGACTCGTTAGTGTCTCAAGACTGCTACAAGGTTCTAAGACTCCGATTAGTACTCTAAGATCTCCGACACACCGTACCTGTTCCGATTAGTACTTCTAAGACTTCGCTAAGTGCCACGCCAATTTTGTCCTGGCTATGCTACTAAGACTCCCGCCCCGATTAGTGCTAAGGTGGCACTTCGCTCTCCGTATACTGGAAATCCTCACAGGCTATGACACTCACATCAGATAAAGATTCGATACTTATTGTGTCATGTCTTACAATTTTATTAGTACTGGTCTAGGTATTCCCATAATTATATGATAATAACCTGAATAACAATAGAAATAAGAGGAAAGAAGGTGTATCGCTCGACCGTAATACCCACGGTATTTCCATCATGAGTAAGCTCTATAACTCCTACTTCGAGACCGAATAAATATAAGTCCTATAATACAAAGATAAGTCCAAAGAGGTAGCTACTTCGGTACTTCCGTATTAATGAACTTTGTGTAGTACCTAATGGGTACTTTTTATATAAGAATAAGCATAAGTAATCAGAGATAAATCCATGTGATGAATGCATGTAATTTCTTATATCCGCTATTGTTATATGCTTATTATAATCGTGGTACATGCATATTATATATGATTCACTAAGCGAAGCTTAGCACGGGTTTTTAATCCTGTAGGTACAGAGAAGACGCCCGAGAACTTCCGCATTCTTCTCGTGGCTAACACACGAGTAGGGGTTCATCATCGTAGGTTCCGCACTCGTCGTAAATTGTAAATGTATAGTTTTTTGAATATGTAATGACCAAGATCGTATATGTGTGACATCGTAAACACCACTACTGGTAGTTTTATTTTGACTTTTGTATATGATGCATGTTGATATATTATAAGACTCGATATACCAATGTCTAATTAAGGTGCAAAGAGTCCCAAGATATGTTCTCGCCCCGAAACCTCGTTCGATCCGCCAATCTGCCTAGTCGAATCGGCGTGACAAATATCATCCAGACTGCTTCATCTTAAGGTTCCCTTGATCCTCAAAGCTTTTTCTTTGCTTTTAGTGAGTCTGACTTCTCTCTTTCCTTAGTATTCCATCTGAACCTTCGCAGAGTCCTTTTCGTCGTCCCGCTTGAGATAGTTTTTTTTTTTTTTTTTTTTTGGGCTTAGACCCGTAGACATATGTAGCATTTTCCTAATGTATATTCATTTTTTATCTCACCACTTTCGCTCATACTGCTCTTCGCGATGTTCTCGCATGAACCGAACGGTTCGACCGGGAAAGTGTCCGAAATGAAAGCAAATGAGCTCTTCAACCGAGTCGAGGCTCCAGCTGGCCGACCACCGAAGCAAATTCGCTGATTCGTTGGGCCAAGCGTGGCCCAGCCGGCAAATGTTCCTTCAAATTGGGCCGCCATTCGCAGCCGCACGCCCAGTCGAACCCACCGGGCCGCATGGCCCGAGCTGAGTGCTTGAGCTGAGCCGCCCGGGCTGTATGGCCCGGGAGATGAATCACTCCTAGGCCGCATGGCCCGAGCCGGCAGCTGAGCTGAGCCGCCCCGCCGTGATGGATCGAAAGGAATCACTCTAGCCGCATGGCCCGCTTCGGGGCGCAGCCGCCGCTCTCGCGCTACTTCGCCCGTGGCTCCATGGCCTGCTTCGACCGCCGCCTCAACTACTTGGCTTCGTGGCTGCGCTGGCCGCTTTGGATCGAAAGTTGTCGGGCTCGAAGCATCTGGCTCGTGACACGCCGTTGGACTGAAGCGGCGCCTTTGCGCTACGGTTCGCCGCATTTATTCGCTTCGGGATCGAAGCCGGGCCGCCCGCGCCAGCCGGCTGGCCGAACGTCCGAAATGAATCGACTCCTCGAAAACACGCCCCGAAAGGTGGCCGGTTTTAACTCGCGGCCGGTGGGCTCGTGGAGCCGAATGGCCCGAGCCGGTTCCGCCTTCTTAGTTTGACATGGCCTACGCAGAAGGGCCAGCTCGCCATTCCTGAGTCACGTCTTCACTTACCGACGGTTTGAGTCCAATCGACTCCTAGGTCGCATGGCCGCTGTAGAATGGCTGGAGCTCACAATGTGAGTTTGACCTCGTCATGATTTGTTTCGAGTCCAATCCATTCCTAGGTCGTACGGCCCGGGTAGAATGGTCGAGCCTGCCAATTTGAGTCAAGGCCTGCTGGCCGATTTGCTTGAGTCCAACTGATTCTAGGCTTCACGCTGCCAGAATGGTTGAGCTCACAATGTGAGCCGCTGGGTCTACTTACCGACGGTTGGTCCGTCCACCTTGTGCCTACGGCTCAGATCGAGTAGATGAACTCGCCCACCAGCCATTGGCTCAAGGCCAGGGCCGAGGTAAGGAGATAGCTCGAAATGATCCGACTCCTCAAGTAGCGTGATCTGCAAGAGAGTAGACGACCAGTCAAAGTGAGTCATTGGCCCGGCGCCAGGGCCTGGGCATGAGAGTACCGAATGATCCGACCCTCGTGGGGCCGTGACTCGCGCGTGCAGTAGACGAACTCGCCAAAGAGCCGCCCGGCGCCGCGGGCTAAGTAGCGCGTAGCCCGAGCCGACCACTTCGTAGCGTGACTGCGCGCAGTAGACGAACTCGCCAAAGTGAGCCACCCGGCGCCGTGGCTTAGCGGTTTATGTAGCCCGAGCCGACCGACTCTCGTGTACGTGGACTGTGCGCAGTGTGCACGAATCCGCCAAAGTGAGCCGGCTCCGGCTACCGTGGGTCGAGCGGCGATATAGCCTCCGAGCCGACCTGAATTCTCGTAGCGTGACCTGTGCAAGAGTAGACAAACCTGCCAAGCTTGAGTCGTCAGACGCGCAATATTCGACTTCCTCGAATTTTCTTGGAAAGGTGCGAGCGTCTTATTGGGTCGGGACACAGAGAATTTGAAGCGCTTATACAATTTCCGAGTGTTGCCTTCTTATAAATGGCGGTTTCATTGCTATGGGAGTTTATACTTTGATATTCCGCCTTCCGCGCGTAATCGAAATCAAGGGCGTGACAGTTGCCGAAGTTTGATCGCCTTCACGGATCCACCAAGATCTCCGCCCGGCGAGCCAGACTGCTTGTGGGAGTTGTGTCAGTTCTTCATGAAGGAGGGAAGTTGTAACCTTCGAACTCGTCAGGTCTCCTCGCGGGCGTTGCATCTGCCTGGTAAGTTGCTCTAACTCTCTATCAGGCGTCGGCCAGGAGGGCGAGTGCCCTCCACCTCGCTCTCGTGTTACTTGCACGCTTCTAACGTGTCGAGGCCTGGGCTGCTCACGCTGCTTAGCCGTCCTCGCATCCTCGAGGATTAGCCGCCTCCCGCCAGGTTCCGAGTCGATACCATTAGTAACTGAGAAATCAATTATATTTGAAAAGGAACCGCCGCTCCTACGCATCTGCCAACTAATGATGCTTTTTTCAATCTAACTAGGCCGGAGCCGCAGGGTAGTCAATGACTGATTGTCGGGCGAGCCGGGATGCAGCTCTTGGATTGTCCGGGCCGAGGTAGATCGCGCACCGCTTGATCCGTTGTGCCTCGACGAGCACCTCCGCAAAACAAGGGCCATGGGGTCGGCGAGGGCTCCGCCCGTGGCCGCTCCGATGCCTAAGTCGCTCTTCTTTCCGAGAGAAGAGAGACGCTTAAAGGGCTTAATGTGTTGCATATGTTTGTATACGAGTATGCGTTTAAGAGCCACACTTTCACCGAAGGGTGGTCTGTGATTTATAACGATGATCATGACAACTTTTCTAATCGGACATGATAATCAATAGCATGTTTCCTAATCGATTTACGACCGACACAAGATGCTTCCTACGGAGGATGAATGATATAACATTTCATTTGGTAGGAGATTTTATTTCCATTGTAAACCACCATCATGATAATCGAGGGTGGTAATATCTTACTTTCCTTATTGATAAGATTTGGTTTGATTTATTATGATAAGCAAGTTATTGAGAATTATCCTACTTCCTTATTACTAGATTTACCGATTTGGCAAGGATAAAGTAGCTATCGAGAATTATCCTACTTTATCGCATGGTAGATTTAACCGATTATATGATGCGCTCTTCCCAATTATCCATATCACTCCATTCATGAGCGGATCAATGTTGGGGTCGACGCTAGGGGCTTCGTGCTTGGGAGGTAGCATTACTCCTCGCTTCACATAACACGCCCGCCTATTTTTCAAAACCCCATCATAACAACAGATAAATAAATAAGTAAAGTTAATGAAAAATTCTATACCTAGACTCGCATATCCTGCCGCTTATCAATTGTAAACAATGTTAAAGGTAATAATAAAATACAAAATATTCAAAATCAATTAGAAATTAGGTTATAGATCAAATGTCAAATTATTTATTAAAATGATACATGAAATGTCAAACCCTACCCAAGTCCATTTATTTGTTACACAAATTAGCTCCATAAGATTTCATTTTATAGGAATTGTAGAATTAGTCTTATGATTGAAATTTTTGAAAACTGATTTAAAATTTGAAATTTTGAAAATTAGAAGTTTAAAAATTGAGAATCTTGAAATTAATTTGAAGTTTGAAAATTTTGAATTGGGATTTAAAAAAAAAAAAAGAATTTGAATTTTATAAATTTGAGATTTGAAAATTTGCAATTTGGAATTTGGAAATTTGAAATTAGAAATTAGGAGACTTAAATTTTGAAATTATGGTACTTAAAATTTGAAATCGGGGAATTATAATTTTGAAATTGGAAACTTGAAAATTTGAAATCGGGAATTATGAGACTTTGAATTTTGAAATTGAGAATTTTTAATTTTGAAATTTGAGATTTGGGAAATTTAAGTTGGAAATTATGTGACTTGAATTTTAAATTGGAAACTTGAAAATTTGAAATTTGATATTGAGGGACTTTAATTTTAAAATTATGGCACTTGAACTTTGAAATTGGGAATTGGTAATTTGGGAATTGGAAACTTGAAATTTTGAAATTAAAAATTGAGAGAGTTAAATTTTGAAATTAAGGTACTTGATTTTTGAAATTATAACTTGAAATTTTGAAATTGAAAATTGAAAGACTTAAATTTTAAAATTATGGCACTTGAAATTTGAAATTGGAAACTTGAAATTTTGAAATTTGAGATATGGAGAACTTGAATTTTAAAATTGAAAATTTGAATTTTAGAAAATGAGAATTTGAGAATTTGAATTTTGAAAGTTGGACACTTGAATTTTAAAAATTGAGAAATGAAAATTTAGAACTTTAATTTTTTAAATTTGGGGATTTTAATAAATTAAAGGTGGGTGATGACTCATGTATTAAAGAAAAATCAATTGAATTATTAAAAAAAATCAACAACCAATTTAATTAAATTAATAAAAAGCAATAATATAAAATAAAATAATAGAACTATAGATTAAATGACTAATTAAATAAAACAATAAATTAAATATATATACAAGACACTTAACTAAAAAATAACCATATAAAAAATAATTTCTAAATAAAAAGAAAGTTAATGAAACTTACCTGGTAGAAGGGCAGCTCCTTTGGCCGAATTGCCTCCCAAGCTAAAATCCCCTCCAAAGTCGGGATCGTCTATCAAGATTGCCCCGAGCCAAGATTGCCCTTAAGGTTATTTTATTTTAAAAAAGCTTTAAACTTTAAGACCACTTAAGGCCTTTCACTAAATGTAAGGGGAGGCATATGGTCTCCTTAAAAAAATAAACTTAAGGGACCAATAGGCTGAAGTTATATATGCCCATGTCCCAATTTATTCCCCCAAAAATTATTTAACTAAGGGTCATTAGGGTCTCCCACTCTTTGGTGGGAGAGGCCTATGGTTTCCCTTCCTTTTCAAATTGAATGGGAGAGGCTCCTTTTATAGGGAAAGGGAGGTATCTCTCCCTTGTCAATTTCCAATGTGAGATTGTCTTCCACAAAGAAAGAAACATCCTAAACCTCAAAAGTTTGAGGTTTACAAATATGCCCCTCCTCGGTGGAGTTCACGATTGCAGTGAACATGAACAATGAAGTGAAACAAAAGTGTGAAAAGTGAGTAAAATGAAGTGAACTTTATCGAAGAACAAAGGAGACCCCTAAAAGCAAGCAACAAAAGAAAAGGTCTAAGATGCCACTCAAGGTCACAATGTGAATTTAGACTCCCACCAAATGGTCTCCAAAAAGTGGCCTGAGAATCGATGTCTATACCGAGTATAGTTGGACCACCCATGAATACAAGTATCAAGGAACCATATGAGCTCTATATAGCAATAAAAAAAAGGTGACCAACCATAGATAAAAACACGTACACAAGCCCGAGGGACCACATAGAGACATGGTAAGGAGGAAAGCTTAAGAAAAATATGACCAGGTAATATGCGGCATATGTGAATTAATGATTCTGAACACCTAAACTAAAAATAATGACTTTAAACACCAAAATGAAAAAAATGGCTCTAAAGGCCAAAATAAAAATAACAGCTCTGCACGCTAAAATGAAAATAACGGCTCTAAACGCCAAAATGATAACAAGGGCTCTGAACGCCAAAATAAAAATAATGGCTCTAAACACCGATGGCTCAGAATGCCAAAATGAAAATGATGGATTTGAACACCAAAATGAAAATAACGGCTCTGAACACCAAAATGAAAATAATGGCTCTGAATGCCAAAATGAAAATAACTGTCATAAACGCCAAAATACAAATAATGGCTTGGAATGCCAAAATGAAAATAAAGACTCTGAACGCCAAAATGAAAAGAATGGCTCTAAACACCACAATGAAAATGATGGCTTTGAACGCCAAAATAAAAATAACGCTGTGAACGCCAAAATGAAAATAATGGCTCTAAACGCCAAAAAGAAAATAATGGCTTTGAACGCTAAAATGAAAATAACGGCTCTGAACGTCAAAATCAAAATAACGACTTTGAACACCTAAATGAAAATAACAAATATGAATGCCAAAATGAAAATAACAGCTCTAAAAGCCAAAATGAAAATAACGGCTCTGAACGTCAAAATGAAAATAGCGACTCTGAATGCCATAATGAAAATAACGACTCTAAAAGCCAAAATGAAAATAATGGTTCTGAATGCCAAAATGAAACTAATGACTCTAAACGCCAAAATTAAAATAACGGCTCTAAACGCCACATGAAAATAATAGTTCTAAACGCCAAATAAAAATAATGGCTCTGAACACTAAAAATGAAAATAATGGCTCTGAACACAAAAATGAAAATGATGGCTCTGAACGCCAAATGAAAATGATGGCTTTGAAAGCCAAATAAAAATAAAGGCTCTAAACTCTAAAATGAAAATAATGGCTCTGAACATCAAAATGAAAATAATGGCTCTGAACGTCAAAATGATAATAATGGCTCTGAACGTGGCTCTGAACGCCAAATGAAAATGATGGCTCTGAATGCCAAATGAAAACAAATTAAAAATAAAGGCTCTAAACGTCCAAATGAAAATAATGGCTCTGAATTTCAAAATAAAAAAAATAATGGCTCTGAACGCTAAAATGAAAATGAGGGATCTGAACTCCAAAATGAAAATGAGCGCTCTGAACGCCAAAATGAAAATAACTGCTCTAAATGCTAAAATGAAAATAATGGCTTTGAACGCCAAAATAAAAAGAATGACTGTAACACCCCAAATTATACCCTAACATTTTTATAACATGTTTTGGGTGGGTATAATAAAAGTAAATGTATATTTTTCCAGCATAAAATAATGCTAAAAATAAAATAAACAAAACCCGGAATTAATACAAAAGTCAAGAGTAAATTGGTAAATTGTCAATTAAGGACCCAAATGACATAAGAATAAAAGATTGTATGTCAAAGTAGGAAATTGTAAAGTTTTCAAAGAATAGTGGCACTTTTACAATTAAGAAAAGTGGAGGGGTGAAAGTACAAATCATGGAAATGTTAATTACTTAAAGGATAATAATAATATATTGCCATAATGGTTCAGGAAAGCTTAAAAAATTATCTAAATCTCGGATGACGAAACGGATTGCGCTACAAATTGCCTCATGAAATCTAGCCACCCAAAAGTTTAACACCGAGACAATGGAATTGTTTACGATTTTCTCGTGATAAGTCACGCATTTCGTGGACTAGATTTTTACAAAATCTTAGAAGATGTGAAATGACTCAATTCTAAGTTCATTTAAAAATAAAGTGAACTCGAAAAGGAAATAAAAATTTTGGGGAACAAACGATCTGGTCATGCAATATGAGCCATGTATCCAAATAATAATAATAATAATAATAATAAAATAAGAATTAAAAAAAGAAGATAAAACTGCTGGTATCGTAAGGACTTATTACAAGGAGACGTGAGAAAGAGAGCGTGAGGAGAGAGAGATTATAGAGAGAGAAACTTCTCTCTAAGATTTATGGAAATCGAACCATATATTTTTGTCGGAGCAGAAGGAAAAGTTAGTCTACGCGGCAAGAGCTACGCATGAGCACCAAAATCTTAGCGTTTCATCAAACTTTAAGAGGTATGGAATTTTCTTACTTGGGTTATTTCTATCCTAAAGGTAATTTAATGGCTTGGGATTTGCTTAGAGGCCGTGAAAGGCCGTAAAATCCAGTCCCAAAATTTTTGAACTGAGTTTAGGAATTTTCGGGACTATTTTTGGACAATCCAGGATGAATTTCGAGACTGTTTTCGACAAAGCTCACAGTTGAAATTTCGGATTGTTTTCGATAGTCCGCATGTGATTTTCATAACTATTTGGCAATTTTTAACTCTATAAAGCCCTTTTAGTCTAGAATCCATCCATATATATAGCTTGATGAAATTGGAATGATAGTAAATAGCTCATAAGCATATATGGATAGTAACCATAGTTATTCATGCATATAATGAGATATGAAAAAATGCAAATATACAAGTAAATGATTGTAAATATCGCATATGATTACCGGATGACAATAATTATTCGGGAATATGAGATATGTACTGAACATAAAATACACATGATTGTCTCGCTAGAACCCGGTAGAGGGATAGATGGACATGCTCTATTAGGGAAAAAACAAGTTCAAAGATACCGATAAGTCGCCTGCTTTCACACATGCGCTCTCGGCCCTTAGATGGTCGTTCACGATAACAAATACTTTCGCCCTTTACATGTATCATTATCACCTCAAAGACAATGATAATAGCGCCGCGGCCCTTTATAGACCACTGCCAGACAAGAGGACAAAGGCCTTCAGTTCTTATAGTTTCCTTTATCCACTTCTAAGGTTTATGCAAGAATGAAACATAAAACAAATGACTTGAATATAACATATGAAATGATATGATATAATCCGCTATGCGATGACAAGTATATTGTGAAAAGAACATGAAACAAAGTATAAAATGATAAGAAATGAAACATGGTATGATAAGTAAATATGAAATATGTATAAGCATGTTTAAATGATATGATATGTTAGATGTTTATGCATATGTATAGAAGTGTGATGATCCGTGTTAGTGGTCGCCCACGAGTTTATTTCCGACTAAGCGTATAGCTTAGCACGGGTGTTTCATCCGTGTAGGTATAAGAGAAGCATAACCGAAAAGTCCGGACACTCCACATCAGCAACCAAGGCCAACACACTACTAGGTGCCCACTAAATACCTTTTGGTCTATTTTTTTTTGTATATGTTTTGTCTTTGAAAGCAACGTAAATATTGTAAATGTTGAACACTTCCATATATGGAGCTTGTATATATTTTGTAATTTGTCATGCAAAATATAGCATAAGTTAAATGTTTAATGATGTGGTATAGTGGCAATGAAAAAGCTTAAAGTTCTAAGTTTATAGTAATTAGTAACAAGGCACCTTGGATCAGGTTTGGATCCTCCAACGTGGGCCTGATCGAGAAGGTGCCAATTATGGTAATGTGAGTTTCTGTGTTTAGGCGTTTCTGGAAAAGCCTAGGTTTAGGCTACTATGGATAGAGTATATGAAAGAAAAGCATGTGTTTAGTAATGTGTTGGCCTGATGTGGATGTCCTTGTGTTTTATATAGATGGATCGTCTTCCAAATCCAACTGAAAAAGCAGCTGAAAGTGTTAACCCTAGAGATCAAGGATTATCCACTTTGGATCCTTCTGAATATGTCAAAAGTGAGAGCCAAGTTCCGGCTAAGCCAAATGAAGTGTTACTTAGGATATCTTAGGATATGACTTGGGTATTAGAAAGATTAATAGCTTAAAAAGCCCCGATAGACATGGTAAGAAGACATGAGGCTGAGGAATTCCATGGGACAAACATGGAAGAGTTCGAGCAAAGTCGACTCGTTGTGAAAGGTTACAAAGAATATTGGAGGAAGTTAGATGCCCTCCCGATCATAGAGTATCATGTGCAGTCCATATCAGGTAGAGTATGCATGTGATCGGGTGGAAACTAGCGCTGAGAAGTCCAAGGATTCCAAATCCACCCTGGAGTTCCTTTGTCCAGTTCAGGCAAAGTATGCACTCGAGATGTATAGGATTCCAAGTGAAACAGTCTAAATTTGAAGCAAAGGAACTTATCTAAGTATCGAATATGAGAAAGAATTCACTATCTCAAAGAAGTATGCACCTAATTGGTCCTCACCGAGGCAATTTGAGGATGGACTGCATGATTCCATCAAGAGATATTTGGCACCTATGACTTCTCTTTAACAAGTAGATTTCTATCAGTTGGTCCAAGCTGCAATGAAAGTAGAAAGACTAGAAATGAGCAGTAAAGAAAGATCTCAAAAGAAGAAGTTTTCTAGAGGAGCTTCGTCCTCCTCGGGGAAAAGAGTTAGAGAGTCTCCAACTCAATCAGAATATAGTTTCGCTATGAGAGGTAGAAGTCAAGGGTCCAATGTAGCACCTAGTACAGGTAGAGGTTCAGTTGGACAGGGAGAAATCCCAGAATGCCCTCATTTCCATAGAAGGCATTTGGGAATTTGTAGATTGTTGACAGGAGGGTGCTTCAGGTGTGGGAGCATTGAACATTTTATGGAAAATTGTCCCAAAGAGTTAAGAGATAATATGAATCCTCAGAGTAACAGTAGAGGGAGGTCTGCGGCACCACCGTTGACTCGAGATAGAGGTAGAGGTCGAGGGGGCTAGAGCCAGCATAGAGGACAAGGAGGCACAGTGTCAGAGATAATAGATCGCCCTATACCTACAGCACCAGCACGAGCATATGCTATGAAGGCTCGTGGGGATCAGGATGCTTATGAGGTTATAGCTGGTATATTTTCTCTTTTTGATATTGAAATGCATGCATTAATAGACCCTGGATCTACTCATTCATATGTATGCATTGAACATGTATTTGATAAGATACCGCAGTGAACAAGACATATGATATGCATGTGACCAGCCATTAGGCACAAGATACGTGGAATAGTGTCTATAGAAATTACCTCATTATTATGCTGCCGTTATTTCTCGCTGATTTGATACCCTTACCATTCCGAGAATTTGACTTGATTCTGGGAATGGATTGGTTGTCTAAGCACCGAGCTATCGTTGATTGTGGTCAAAAGACAATAGTGTCGGGATGCTCGACCTGCATCGGTGATAGTACAAGGCATCGGATCAAGTGCACATCAATGATCTCCGCTATGTAAGCTTGGAGATTTATGAGGAAAGGATGTGAGACTTTCTTAGCTGTGATACTTGACTCCAAGAGAGGTCAAGTGGATGTAGAAAAGATTCCAGTAGTAAGGGAATTTTCAGATGTATTCCCTGAAGAGTTACTAGGTATTCCACTTGAGAGGGAGGTGGACTTATCCATAGAAATTATGCCAGGAACAGTTCCTTTGTCTAGGGCACCGTATAGGATGGCTCCAACGGAACTGAAAGAGTTAAAGAGTCATTTGCAAAAGCTTGACAGCTGATTTATCCACCCAATGTGTCCCTCGCGCAACTCGCTTTATTCGTGAAAAGAAAGCATGACACTCACGGATGTGCATTGATTATCGACAAATCAATAAGGTGACAATGAAAATAAGTTCATTATCGAGAATCAAGATCTTTGATCGCTTAAAGGAGTGGGTGACTTTCAAGATCGACCCGCGATCAGGTATTATCGCTTAAGAGCGAAAGAAGTAGATAAAGAAGATCGCATTTAGAACCCAATATGGCCATTATGAGTTTTTGGTAATGCCATTTGGGTTGACTAATGCACCAGCAGCATTTATGGATTTAATGAATAGGGTATTTCGACCCTATGTGGATCAATTTATTGTAGTTTTTATCGATCATCCTAGTGTATTCTAAGGATGCACAGGAACATGAAAAGCATCTGAGAATAGTCTTGGAGACGTTAAGAGAAAAGAGGTTATATGCTAAACTCAACAAATGTGACTTTTGGCTAAAGGAAGTTTCATTCCTATGCCATATTGTGTATGCCGAGGGTGTAAGAGTTGACCCTACAAAGACTGAGGTCATAGAATTGGAAATCACTGGCACACTAAGTGAGAAGTTTCTCGGTTTAGCGATATTATAGAAGATTTGTAAAAGGATTTTCTCGTCATAATCAAGCCACTAAACAATTACTTGAAGGAGTAAAGTTTGAGGGTCGTATAAATGTCGAATAGTTTTGAAACGCTTGAAAGAAATGCTGGTTAAAGCGCCAGATAACGCAAAGAATGGCCAAAGAGTAGTTACTCAGAGCAGCGATGCTCTGCACTGTCTGCAGCGTGTTAATGCATGATGTGAAAGTAGGGCTTATGCATCCAGAAGTTGAAGACACATGAACAAAATTATCCCAATCATGACTTAGAGTTGGCCGCGGTAGTGTTTGCTTTGGAAAATATGGCAACACTACTTTACAGGAAAAGCGTAGAATTTACACCATCATAAGAGTTCTAAGTACTTTAACGCAGAAGAGTTAAATTTGAGACAAATGGAGGTAGTTAGAGTTATTCAAGGATTATGGATCGCATCATAGACTACCAATTTTAGGGTTACTAATGTAGCAACCAATGCTTTAAGCCGAAAGACAGTGGTAGCAATGTCACTACAGTATAGTGATTGGAAACTAGCAGATGATGGAGCTATGTTAGCTCAACTAGAAGCGTAACCCGTTTTAAAGCAAGTGATTATAGATGTGTAGAAAAATAATGAAGAGCTACAGAAAAAGTTACAGATGGTTAGAGATGGTGACGAGACCGAAGCTAGCGAGGCACATGCAAAAAAAAAAGAAGTCGAATTCTGTATTTATTTAGATTATGTGCTAGATGATAAAGAGCTAAAGAAAAGTTGCTATTCGGGAGTATTCATAATACTATATTTATCATGCATCTTGGAGGTAATAAGATGTACCAGGACTTGAAACAGTTTTATTGGTGGAAAGGAATGAAAAGAGATGACCGAGCATGCGTTCAAGTGTTTGACGGTCAAGTCGCTAAACACCAAGTGCAAATAGGTTTGCTAAATCCCCTTCCAATTCCCCAATGGAAGTGGGATAACATTACCATGGATTTTGTGTCGGGTTTTCCCCTCACGTAACAAAAACATGACTATGTTTGGGTGATTGTTGATAGGCTCACAAAGTCGGCCCATTTTATACCAGTTAGGATTGACTATTTTATGAATCGACTAGCTGAGTTATATGTGGATGAGATCAGGTCAGATGATGTGTTCCATGTGTCTATGTTTCGGAAATACTGTTCTGATGAGTCGCACATACTACCCGTGCAAGAGATACAAGTACAGGAGGATTTGTCATATGCTGAGGAGCCAAAGGCAATTTTGGCTCGAGAGGTGAAACAGTTGCGAAACAAACAGTACCATTATAAAGTACTTTGGCAACACCACGGGCAGAAGAAGCTACTTTATGAGCCGAAGCAAACTATGAGAGCACAATATCCGCAACTCTTGAATCAAGTATGAATTTCGAGGACGAAATTCCTTTAAGGAGAGTTGTAACACCCCACCATAAATTTCGACAGCTTTTATAATATGTTTTGGGTATAATAGCAAATGTATATTTTTCCAGAAAATAATGTTAAAAATAAAATAAGCAAAACCCTAATTACAAAAGTCAAAAGTAAATTGCAATTGCCAATTATGACCCAAATGATAAGAATAAAAGATTGTATATCAAAGTAAGAAATTGCAAAGTTTAAAGAATCAGGGCACTTTTGCGGCAAGGAAAGCGAGGAAAGTACAAATCATGGAAACGCGCATCAGTTAAAGGATACACAAATAGTTAATGTTGAATGGTTTAGGAAGTCTAAAAATTCTCTAGATCTCGAATGACGAAACGGATCGCACTGCTAAATTCGGCTCCTCAAGAAAATAATGACCCGTAAAAGTTCTCGAGACAAAATGGAATATTTACATTGGTGATAAGTCACAATACTTCGTGTGACTAGAGATTTTTACTTAAAATCTCAGAAGTTAGGAAATGACTTGAGCTAAGTTCATTTAAAATAAAGTGAAGTAAAAAGAAATAAAAAATTTTAGGACAGAAACAAACTCGAATGAGGCAATATGAGTTATGTATCCAAATAATAATAATAATAATATTATTATTATTATATATATATAAAATCAAGTTGGTATCAGAAGGACGGACATAAGGAGACGTGAGAAAGAGAGCGTGAGGAGAGAGAGATTTTAGAGAGAGAAACTTCTCTCTAAGATTTACGGAAATTGGACCAGAATTTTTGTCTGAGAAGAAGGGGCAGTTGGTCTACGCTAGCGAGCTACGCGTAAGCACCAAAATCTTAGCGCTTTTGTCAACTCCAAAAGGTATGAAATTTTCCTTACTTAGGTTATTTCATCCTAAAGGTCATTTAATGGTTTTGGGTTAGAGGTCATGAAAGGTCAGAACAATCCCAAAATTTTTGATCGAAGCTTAGGAATTTAGGAATTTTCGGGACTATTTTCGAATAATTCGGACTGAATTTCGGGACTGTTTTCTGACAGTTCGGGTTGAAATTTCGGGATTGTTTTTAGATAGTTCGGATAAGATTTTCAGAACTATTTTCAGGTGTTCTTGGACTCAATAGAAAACCTTTTGAGTCTAGAATCCATCCATATATATAGCTTAATGAAATTAGAATGATAGTAAATAGCTCATAAGCATACATGGTAACCATAGTTTTTCATGCATATAATGAGATATGAAAAAATGCACAGATAACAGTGATTATAACATCGCATACGACACGACGACAATAATTATTCGAGAATATGAGATATGTATTGAAACATAAAATACACATGGATTGTTTGTTTAGAACCCGGTAGAGGATAATGGGCATGCCTATTAGAAAAACAAGTCCGCAAAGATACCGATCGCTTGGTCCCGTTTGGGTCATTACAATACTTCGGGCCCTTAATGTTGATATTGTCTCGTCTAATGATAACAAAGACTCTTCGGTCTCTTATAGAGGGAATATTGTCTTGACAATGATAACGCTTTCGAGTCCTTATAAACCACTGTTGTGATAGTGAGCACAACGTCGCCCTTATAGTTTCTTTTTATCCATCAAGGTTTACGCAGACTTAAACATAAAACAAATGACTTAAATATGACATATGAAATGATATAATATGATAAGAAAAGCATAGCACCGCTATGCGATGACAAGTATATTGTGAAAAGAACATGAAACAAAGTATAAAATGATAAGAAATGAAACACGGTATGATAAGTAAATATGAAATATGTATAAGCATGTTTAAAATGATATGATATGTTAGATGTTTATGCATTTGTATAGAAGTGTGATGATCCGTGTTAGTGGTCGCCCACGAAGTTTATTTCCGCTTGCCGCAAAGCTTAGCACGTGTTTCTATCCCGTAGTACAAGAGAAGCGTAACCGGTAGTCTCGACACCCACATCAGCAAACTGGCGCCCACACACTACTAGGTGCCCACTAAAGACCTTTGGCTCCGCTTTTTTGGTATATGTTTTGTCTTTTGAAAGCAACGCAGTAAATATTGTAAATCTGCTGCAGACACTTCCATATATGGAGCTTGTATATATTTTGTAATCCAGCCTTTACAAAATATAAATCTGAGTTAAATATTTAACATTATATATGTGTGAAAAAGTTTAAAGTTCTAAGTTTACTTAATGTATAGTAACAGGCACCTCAGTTAAGTTCGGATCATGATCGGGTGGATCGAGAAGAAGCCTTCTGATGACTCTAAACACCTAAACATGAGAAGAATGGCTCTGAACGCCTAAACATATGGTATAAAAGAAGGAAAGGTGATATGGCTTGACATGCGATAGCCTTAAAGCAGAAATAAGCCAGATGTGTCGAAGATGCAGATACCTACAGAGTATATCATCTGATCATATGGAAAGTAAAAAAAAACTAACCTCGAACATGCCATGTAGGACCATGTATCATGAGATAATGACCAAGCATACTAACAAATAAAACTCAAAGTGATCCACAATGAAAGTATAAAAAAATGAACAAGTCAAAACTCAACATCTTAACTATCATATGAAGACATCATCACAAACAAGTAAATAATTTTTTAGGCCAGGCCATCATAGAAGATGTTGAACCTAAAGTCTAATAGATATGTGAAGGCTCAATTGGAGAGCTCAAAGACTACACTACATCCTTCCCTAATCAAAGAAGTAGATCATCTATAATGGTGAAATGGGTAGATTAAATAAGATATGAGATAAGCTCTAGAAAGGTAGATATAGGTATGAGGATATTAAGGACAAATGTCTGAGTATAGGATAGAAGATAGATACGTATCCAAGATTAATCAATATGTCAGAAGATAAAATCCATGTATCTACCAGAATACAATCCATGAAAGCTTGCATCAGTGATCATATCTCAGTAACCGATGGGCTCGAACAAAAGAGTGGCTTATACTTGATGTCGGATAGTAGCATGGAAAGTATACCGTAAATGATCTCCAAATCCTATATGTCGATGCTCCTGATATGATGAATGAATCGACCATCCTCTGGAATATGATCACCCATACGCATGAGATTAGTATATCATAATCACCAACTCTTTGCGAGGGCTCCCTCTAATGTAATGTCAAATAAATCAAATCGACATTCTGCATGGTAGAAATGGAAACATCTGACATCTCTCATGCAACTCTCTAATCCGAGCACCTTTGTGAGATAGAAAAATGGCTGCTTTCAATGTACACT
This sequence comes from Tetrastigma voinierianum, assembly GCA_016808115.1. Taxonomy (NCBI): domain Eukaryota; kingdom Viridiplantae; phylum Streptophyta; class Magnoliopsida; order Vitales; family Vitaceae; genus Tetrastigma; species Tetrastigma voinierianum. Next base: position 117,726 of record JAEQBH010006049.1, on the reverse strand, counting down.
ATACGAGAAATGGCTATCCTATAAGACAAATCAAAATCCATCATCCATGGGAGGACTATATCTCAATATTTATCCTCGTATCGCCAGTCATTTCTGACCTCGTAGCGAGGGCGTCGACATGGTCTCGACAACTCAAGTGATCTTGTGACTAAACTAGCAATGTCAGCAAGAGAATCTCCAGTGTAGCTATACCTCCACATAAATAATCATATAAGGATCACCAATCATCAATGGGATGGATATTACTCATTCATGAATAAAACAATTACATCGATCGAAGCTCTTAGCTATACCCGAGACGGAGATGTCTAAAGCCTTATCTCTAAAAAAAAAAGGGATTTATGCTAGTGTAGATCATCTAACACCTCCGGAATCTCCAGCAATAGGATGAGGGATGCTTGAGTGTCAGTAGAGTACATCTCTGATAAAAATGCCCTCAAAAGTAGTTGTGTCCTAATGTAAGGATGTCTCATAATCCATCAATCAAAATAGGAGTACCCCAAGTATATAGTCATCATCAAAGGTCCTCATCCATCATGCTCTAAAATATCTTCGACCAATCCCGAATATTGCCCAAATGTAAGGTATCAAACACAATATGTGGCATCATGGCCTCAGGGTGATCTTACAACTCAAACCGTAATATAGGCCTAAGTGATAGGGTAGAAGAAATGAAGAGAAACTAGGCTTAATAATCCCAATGAAATAAATCCCCAAACCTCTCATACATGTAATGTAATGTATAGAAACCTCATGAGTCAGGAACCGGAGTACGTCATGTGAAAAAGCTAAATGGTGGGTACTAAAGTATCACATGTCAATTAGATGAGCAAAAATGATAAGTCAATAATAAGATTGCGCTCAAGTGTCAAATGAGATAGGAAGGAAAAATAATAAACCGATGTATGATCATGGCACCGCTTCTCGTTAGACCCTGATTAGCTGGTAAATAGAGTCAGGATGTCTTTGATACCAACTAACTGTGACACTGACTGATATCGGTGTCGAGCGAAGGTGTCATATTATTATTATTTTTTTATAAACTTATAAACTTATAACCTTTAAGCTTGTTCATTTATATAATGTTAAACATTTGCTTGGCGCTCGATCCTAGGTGGTCGGGTTGACAACGTCGACAGTAGGAATGTGGATGTCGGGTAACTGACACCACTCCATTAGTCCCCTTTTCATTCGAGATTTAATGAAATCGGGCGAAGTCAGCACAATACGGGAGCTCTGCCAGATACAACATGTCCCGACATTATCTGGCTGACCACAGGATTTTGTAGATAAAATGGCCACTTGGGCTTGTGTATCAATACTCACCAAAAATACATCAACTATTACAATAGTTAGAGTTATTACATTACTCTTGAAAATAAGCTTTGTACTCAAAAGTTAGAGTTATAGTACATGTTTTACAAAGAAAATGTCAGAAGCCACAGTCGGCTTTCTCTTACAAGCATGACCTCAGTATGACGTGGTATTATACCACCATTCTGCCCTGCGTGTGATCTCAGCCCAGGGTGAGCAAAGCCCGGTAGTGATAATCTCCTACATGATGCTCCCCCACCTAAGTGCACATGAAATGGCAACCAAACACCTCAAATAAATACATGATCCTACTTAGGATATACGTATGCGATCCATGTCTAGATTCTCACCGGCTCCCTCACACACATACCTAAGCCCGAATACGGCAAAATGCGATTTTCAAATAAAGGTTTTGTTGAGCTTTTCACCAGAAATTCGATAAATATATTAGACAACCCTTGGTGGTGCTAGGTAATTCTCGAGGAAGCAGATCATGGGTGGCCTCAGAGATGAGCTTTGTTTGGAATGACCCTCGAGCTGGTGGTAAGGAAGAATCTTCATGAAAATTCCCTTTATCTTTTTCTGTTTTTCGTTCTGTTTATTGTCATGCACTCCACCTATCGTTCTAGGGTGCCTGGTGCATATGGAATGTATTATGTCATTTCCAAACAATTCATACTTCAATATATTTTACATGTATGCTCATTAACAAAATTGGTCGCATAATTCATGTTATTCGATTCACAATCAAGCCATACAAATTAAAACCACATGGGCTAATAACAATCAAAACAATTGTCATTTAGATCACTGACAACTTCGCAATCATAACATATCCCATGAGCAGGTATAACCTGATGCTCAAAAGCCTTTACATTCACGGCCACACAATAGGATTTTCTTCACTCGAATGATTCAAAGATTTTGGGGCCAAAACACGAGTATCGGGCCTGACAGTCACCCGTCAGGTATGGAAATGGCTCTTGGCAAAGAATAAACCCCCAGTAGGAAAGATCTCTACCTCTTGAGTTATCGAACTCCTCAATCGCTGGTGCCACAGCATTCTGTGCATATAAACAACTTTCCTTCTTGGCGAAGAAGGCAGGCTATTAAGAAGAAGTGAGGAAATCAGAATCGGTCACTTTTCTCTCTCATGGTTCTCCTCTTAGTTTTGTTAATGGAGAAGAAGAAGTCCCTTTTTGTCTTTATTTTAAATCTTTTCTATTAATTCCCCTTGTGTCCTTTAGTTTGCTTTTAAAAGTTTTTTGACACTTGACTTAATCTAAGCAATTCATCTCCATCATCTCTCCAATCATGCAACATGTGTCACATGGGTATATGTAGTAGGTGACTTTTGTCACATCACATATCTCTCCTGGCCGTCATCGACATCAGGCTTTCGGTGCCTCGAAAAGCGTGAAATTCTTGTCTGAAATTAAACGTGATATTGATTTGTGAAACAGATTCAACAGTGAAGTCGTTTTAGTGATACAGATCTAGAAAATTTGGATTACGATCGAAATTACCATTTTACTTTAATAAATTTTCGGGTTTTATCTTTTATCTTATGTGCATGTATTGATTCTGAAATATATCTGAGCTCCATATATGGAAGTGTTCAACATTTACAATATTTACATTATTTACAAAATAAACAAAATACATATACATTAGACCAAAAAGGTCTTCCAGTGGACACCTAGTGATGTGAAACCTTTGACTACTGATGCGGATTGTCTTGTCCTGGTTTTATATACAATGCGCTACATATGGATACCGAAAACACCAGTGCTAAACTTCTGCTAAGTGGGATTAATACATATGGATGACCCACTGCTAAGGGTCACCACACTTATACAAATCATATACTTATAACACACATATAATATTTACATATACTTATCATTTCTCATGTATATACTTTTTCATAACATGTTTCATTTCTTATCATATTTCATATACTTTTCATGTCATCTTGTACTTTACTTCTTGTTCTTGTTCTTGTAACTGTATACTATCATCGCATAGTAATGCTATGCTTCTCATATCATGTCATGTCATGTACTTTATCATTTTTGAACCATTTGCATATACTTATTTTTTATTTTTATATTTCATGTGCATCACTCTAGAAGTGGATAAAGGCTTTTAAGAGATTAGGAAGGCGTTGCGCCTCGCTAAAGCGAAGCGATTGATCTCTGAAAGGCGTGTTATCATTATGCGAGACAATGACCATCTATAAGACTGAGCGGCTGTTGTCATTGTACGAGACAGCTGATCATCTATAAGGCTTTGGCGTTTGTGTCATTATCTTGAACTGATGATCATATAGGGCTGTTTATAATGACCCTGAAGCAGGGCCCGTGTACTATATGCTGCAGACTTGTTTTTCCTAATAGGCATGTTTATCTATCCCTCTACCAGGTTCTAAGCAAACTATCCATGTGTATTTTATATTCAGTACATATCTCATATTCCCAAATAATTATGGTCATCCGGTAATCATATGCGATATGTACAATCATTTATTCGAATCTTTGCATTTTTCATATTTCACATATAACAACTTATATACATATTGGTCCCTATAGCAACCTTATACTTGTTCGAATCCTTATAAGATTCTGACTTATACACCTCGAGTACTTACGATACTTGTACTTTTATCTATCTTATACTTTTTTAGATCTCCTGTAGGAGTTACAGAGCTTATACCTATACGGAGGTACTTATACACGTACTTGTATTTCTATCTATCTTATACTTGTTCAGATCTCCCGTAGGAGTTACAGAGCTTAGACTTGTACTACGAAGCTTATACTTGTACAGAGGTACAGTGATGATTACTCGGATCCTAGCGGCTAAGGTGCCGCGTGGGTATCTGAGCCTATGCTTATCTGGTGCCCATGCCGTGCAATGAAACTTATACTTATGCGGAGGTACCCTTAGATCTTCTGGAACTGCTCTTATATAGAGGTACGTGAGTACTTTGAATGATGATGTACATTTACTTTGTTATCTATTCTTATTCGAGTCCCTTATCATATGAATTTGTTTGACTACTTAGACCGGTAATAATAAATGAATAGGACCATATGATAGTGCAGGAGGTGCACGTCTGATATTGGTCTTAGTAGCGTAGCGCGAGTGGCGTAGAAGCAACGACCCAGAGAATGTCGTTGCACTAATCGGAGAATGCAGAAGTACTAAAATGTCTTAGAAACACTGTATCGAGAGAGTGTCGTCGCACTAATCGGGGAAATGCGAAGTACTATGCGTGCCTGCTCACGCGTAACGAGTGTCATGTCCCGATCCGATATATGAAAGTGGCAGGCGATCCTGCGGTGCTATGTTTAGAGACTTACTATATTACCCGATTAAAGCCTACTAATTTTCGCGGTTCTGAACTAATATGGTTCCACTTTTATCAAACTATATCTGGATGGATTCTTGACTCAATGATCTCCATAGAGTCGAGAACACCAACAGATTGGCGAAGAAGTTATGGTATTCCAGAAGTTGGAGGTCACACATGACCTAGCCCAATCCCTAAGCCAGGCGACACGGAAAAACCTATATTTATTGAGGTTATGTTCATCTTGTCCTTCGGGAATATGGCTGGAATCTTGGCTCAATTTGATTCCCATAAAGTCGAGAACACCCAAAAACAGAGTTCGGATGAAGAGTTACCAGCCTTCAAAGTTAGAGTTACGTAGTCAAACCAGTATTGACACGACTTGGCGAAATTTGACCTCTTGCAGCCGGCCCGACCTGACCTAGTGACTATTGACCTGGTACAGGCTCACCTACTGTCCTCCATAGGTATATTAATGGAATCTTGACTCAATGGTCTTTCCATAGAGTCCAAGAACACCCGAAACAAAGTTCGAACGAAGAAGTTATGACCTTCCGAAGTTGGAGGTCACATGTAGTCAAACCTAGCCGAGCTAACCTGACTTGGCCGAGCTGACCTGACTTGGCCTAGTTGAGCTGAACTATCTGAGCTCACCTACTGTCCTCCACAGGCATATGAATGGATTCTTGACTCAATGAGCTTTCCATAGAGTCCAAGAACACCTGAAACGGAGTTCGAACGAAGAAGTTATGGCCGTCCGAAGTTGGAGGTCACAAGTAGTCAAACCCAGCCCATACACAAAATAGAGGGTTCCAAACCATATATCTATACTTTACATACCATTGGACAAAATCTGTACTGTTATACCCAGAATCCATAGCATCCATACAAAACACTATGAACTTCCATACAAATATTCATAGTTCCATACCTGATTAAGTAGCATTCATGCACCTTGATACTTGCTTTTGCTTCCTTCTTTCTTCTCTTCTCTTATTCTTCCTCTTATCCGTTTTTGCTCCTCTTTCTCCCATGGTAGCTGTGGATATTTATTTTCTGTTCTTATCATATTTGATACATCCTACTTTGTTGTAGCTGATCCTCTAACTCCTCTAATGTTGCCCGATCAATTTATGATATTTTTTCTGATAGTCTCTCATCTTCTCTATTATTCTTAACTAATGCATATTCCTACTTTGGCATATAGGCTTATTAAAATAATGACTTTACCCATAACGCATGTAATTAGGGTTCTTGCTTATTTTATTTTATCTTTATTTTAAAATATCTTTCCCTTTTATTATCTACTAAACATGTTCAAATTATTTATGAATATCTAATTTGAATTATTCTGAATCAATCGATGAATAATAGTGGAGTCTCTCAGCCTAAAGTGAAAATGGGTGATAATGTACTCACATCATGGCATGAGCAAGTCAAATATCCTAAAATGAGAATGTCGCAAGTCTCTATCAAATGTCGCACTATTTGACTCAAAAGGGAGCTTACATACGTATTCTCACCATCATATATACTCAGTGGAATAGGGTGTCACGTCATACGTATACAATGGATAATATTGTGTATAAATTAAGTTTTTCTTTTTTCTTTTTTCTTTCTTTTTTTATTTTCTTTTTTCTTTTTTCCCTCTTTTACACATACTCGAATCATGATAGCTAGTACACAATACGACTGATGGAGTAGGAAATCACCTCACATCTTGACCTTGATCATGAATCCTCAGCGACAAGATAACCTCTCAGCGAATAATCTGGATCACTACCCGAGGGTGGAATAGGAAAAGATGCTGACTATCACTCATAAAGACATGTGGAATGCCCTAAGCGAAATCAAGGTGCTATCATGCGTGATGACATGCTGAGAAAAGGAAGGACACTAATGGTGAAATGTGAAATGAGTGGGAGTGGTGAGAATGTCGAACTAGAAAGATCATGGTAACAAAGAATGAAGTGGATCACAATACATCTATCAAGTCTGGAAGCTCATGATATATATTAAAACACTTGTATATATAAATCTGACCAGTCTAAGATAAGTGGGGTGATGAAGAAAAGGCTATAACATCCATTATGAGAACTTAAGGGCTATGATAGGTAACTACATATAATATAAGGGATAGGTAAATAGGATCATTAAATGATGGCCTGCCCATCTTTAATATACAACATCAATATCATAATGCTCTCGAATTACACATAATTAACCAAAAATCGGCATCCATCCAATGTAGTAATGTGAGTACCTCCAAAACCAATTGAAAGCCCATGACATATATATATAAAGATCGCACGATGTCAATCCACCGGTATAACTATACTTGATCCCATCAAATGAGCGACCACTCATACAAACCTCATCATCCTATATAAGGCCACCCCAGTGGCAAATCGACTCCCAAAGTCTATATGAATCTCTTGACACATTTGCCCATCTGTCATTAGAATGATCGGTGTTCATCAGTGGCAGGACTATCCTCATCTGAAGTCACCTCTCACGAGAGTGTGAGAAACTCCTATTCAAAATTTGGTCATCTCAAACTCTACAATGGAGAGGCCATTGGGTCAAGAAGAAAGGTCAAAATGAGAATATCAGTGTACATAAGATGCTACTCTAATCAAAAGGTAGGATGAGTCTCGGTCTCCAACTCCCAAGTCAAGTCTCCGATATAAAGTCAATGGCTCCAGCTCCCTCCGTGAGTGGGTGACGAGTGATCTGTCTGTAAGTGAAGAAGTCTCGAAGTCGAAACCACTTGTGCAACACCTGATAAATGGTGGAGTGATATGATGAATCTAGATCTACAGCTTAGAACTCTATGGTCATAAATATGAGCCTGAGTAAAATATGTATGAAACATGAGTTAGAAGAATCATCTGTAATAATCTAGGATGAGTTTGTTGAACAACACAATCATGAGATCGATACTCCATCTATAGCCGTGAGTCCTTGATTCGATTTTTAATCCGAACCCCATATAGAAAAAAATGATAAGGTGATCAAGGAAAATGTATCAGAAAATGGTATAAGTGAGAAAATACGCCTTTCACCTTTCCATATGAAAATAATGGGTACCAAATTGAAAATTGAATCAAGTATTGAATAAAGAAAGTACTAATCCGATGATAAGTGCAAGGTGTAAATAAATGTGATCAGTAAAGCGTATCAATTATCTTAAACAACAAGTGACAACAAAGTAAAATTGACTCGAGAAATCAAAATGAAATGATAACCCGATGGTGAGGTCATCTAAACTCCAGCAAGTGAAAGGTTGTAATTTCGATGCACAAAAGATGAGAGTGATCCGACTAACCTCAAAACATAGACGATCTTTGAACACCGGAGAGAAGACCCGAAACCAAACTAAGCTTATGACTAAGCGGTACTATAAGGCTCACCAGTGCACCACATGTAAGATAAGGACTACCTAATAAAGGAAGGATATGTGGCTCGACTTACAAGGTCGAGTGGCTGAAAATGGAGGATTCGTGATGGGTCCTTGTGGCTCTAAACTAGGTAGCCGCTGACTCACAAATCTCGAGCTTTCGAAGGCGATCCCCAAGGTGCATAGTAGGGTGTAAAATTGCATCCGAAAAACCTAGAAATCTAAGCATAAAACAAACATACTAATCACATAAGTATTCTGAAATCTAGCTCTGGACTATACAAGTCTTCAAAGATTGGACTCCTCAGCATCAATATGTCAACCACCTCTAAAATGCTCCAAATCATAGATATAGCCCATCATTAAACCTTACTCCTAGTCATTAGCTCGGTCGAAAAGCAAGTAAGGAGAAACAAGTCTCCAACCAAACACACAATCAAGAGAGATAGAGTCAATTGAGACTAGGGATTCAGAGATAAGGGGATACATGTGTATTCCACATAGACACGCGACATGCAGTCAAGCAAGAGAGAGTAGTCATACAATAATCAGTCATGCAAAACACATGTATATCATCCAAATCTACACACAATCTAAGCAGGAGTATAAGATGAACAAGGTGAATATATAACAAAAACAACATGCTAAAAGAGGTCATCAAGATGAATATAAAACAAAGAGAATTGCCATGTTAAAGCAAATGAGATAAGCAATCAATCAAAATATACATATGTCAAGCTAAGTAGAGTAATCACACAACAAGAATCAACATGCTCTACACTTAAAAGATCAACCAATATAATCAACAATGTTAATACAATTAGAAGTATGCAACAATAAGATTATACATGCCAAGAATAAGATAAAATATTATATTGTAAGAAGAAGTCAACATGCTATGATAATAATCAAGTAAAGTTATAAACACACAAAAATAAGTGGAATATACAACAATGATAAAATAATAGGCGCCAAGATGAATAAAATGAATATACTACAAGAAGTAAGTGAAATAACAAGATGAATGAATGAATAAACCAATGAAGTCAACCAACCAATACTAATGATACAACAATCAAGCATATGAAAGATACAATAAGCAAATCAAAACTCTCAAAGTGTTACTAATAATCAAGTATACAAACAACACAAGAATAAGGTATCCACCAATCAATCAATCAAATGTCACATTTTCCCCAATTTGTATTCAAGTTTGACCCTCACCGTCCCCAAAAAAGTTGTCATTTTGAGTATCCCGCATTTTTTGCTATTATGCGTTTCCCACTAAAAATGCGAGACTCGTTTTTATTTTTTGAAAAATCATTTTAAAAACGGTTTGGAGTCGCCACTTATTTTTGTTTTATTTTAAAAGGGAAAAATAAAATAAAAAAAACCCTAAATATGACTCTTTATGGAAAAAAACAGGTCTGAAAAAAACCGAATCTAGGTTCTAGGGTCAGGTTACTTATCGGGAAGGTACAATAGCAAGCTATAGCACCCCTTTAAGCCCCTAAAGTTGGATCTCTACTAAATAAACTAAGGAAAATGTGACTTTTGGCTAATCGATCAATATATACCAAAGACAAGTAATTATAATATAACAACACACCAAACATATAAAAATAAATAGACAAATAAATAAGCAAAGTTAGATGAGAAAAATGTATACTTGGACAGCATATATGAAGCGATATCAATTAGAAACAATGTTAGTGCAATAAAAAAATATAAAATATTCAAAATCAATTAGAAATTAGGTTATAGATCAAATGTCAAATTATTTATTAAAATGATACATGGAATGTCAGGCCCCACCCAAGCCTATTTATCTGTTACACAACTTAGCTCCATAAGATTCCATTTTATAGGAATTGTAAAATTAATCATGTGATTTAAATTTTTGAAAACTGATTTAAAATTTGAAATTTTGAAAATTAGAAGTTTAAAAATTGAGAATCTTGAAATTAATTTGAAGTTTGAGAATTTTGAATTTGGATTTTTGAATTTGGATTTTGAACATAAGAACTTGAATTTTATAAATTTGAGATTTGAAAATTTGCAATTTGGAATTTAGAAATTAGAAATTAGAAATCGGGATACTTGAATTTTGAAATTATGACACTTAAATTTTGAAATCGAGGAATTGTAATTTTGAAATTGTAAATTATGAATTTTGAAATTAAGACACTTGAATATTGAAATTAAGAATTTTTAATTTTGAAATTTGAGATTTGGGAAATTTAAAATGGAAATTGAGTGACTTGAATTTTAAATTGGAAACTTGAAAATTTGAAATTTGAAATTTGAAATTGATGGACTTTAATTTTAAAATTAGAGCACTTTAATTTTGAAATTGGGAATTAGAAACTTGAAAAATTGAAATTGAAATTTCAGGGAGTTGAATTTTGAAAATAAGGCACTTAATTTTTTTAAATTATAAACTTGAAAATTTGAAATTAGAAATTGAGAGCCTTAAATTTTGAAATTAGGGCACTTGAACTTTTAAATTATAAACTTGAAATTTCAAAATTTGAGATATGGAGAACTTGAATTTTAAAATTGAAAATGAGAATTTGAGAATTTGAATTTTGAGATTTGGACACTTGAGTTTTAAAATTTGATAAATGAAAATTTAGGACTTTAATTTTTTAAATTTGGAGATTTTAATAAGTTAAGGGTGGGTGATGGTTCATGTATTAAGAAAAAATAAATTGAATTATTAAAAAAAAACAACAACAACCAATTTAATTAAATAAACAAAAAACAACAATATAATTACAAGGAAAATAAAATAATAAGACTATAAATTAAATAACTAATTAAATACAACAATTAATTATATATATATGTATGTATATATGAAAATTAATTAAAAAATAACTATATAAAAGAAGAATTTCTAAATAAAAAGAAAGTTAAAGAAACTTACCTTGGAGACTCCTTGGGCCGAGTCGCCTCCCAAGCTGAAATCGCCTTCAAAGTTGGGATCGTCTCCCAAGATTGCCCTGAGCCAAGATTGCCTTCAAGGTTATCTTATTTTAAAAAAGTTTTAAACTTTGAGACCACTTAAGGCATCTCACTCAATGTGGGGAGTAGGGTCATGATCTCCTAAAGAAAATAAACTTAAGAAACCAATAAGCCTAAATTATATAGGCTAATTTCCCAATTTATTCCCCTAAAAATTATTTAACTAAGGTTCATTAGGACTTCCCACTCTTTGGTGAGTAATGTCCATAGTTTCACTTCCTTTTCAAACCAAGGGGGAGAGGCTCCCTTTTATAGGGAAATGGAGGCATCTCTCCTTTATTAATTTCCAATGTGGGATTGTCTTTCACAAAGAAAGAAACATCTTAAGCCTCCAAATTTGGGGGTCTATAACAACCCTAGTCCATACATCGGCAATTATAAAATTAAATAAATTTATTTGATTCAAATAAATATATTAAAAATGAAATTGTTAAAAATGTGTAGATTTGAAGTTGTGTGAATGAAGCACTATCATATTATTATTAATGATAGAAAAGGAGGCTTTAGCTTTGAAATAAAAGGAAAATTATGAAAAACTGAACATATAAACTAAAAATTATTGGTGGGAATTTTTGTGGCAAAGGAGGATAAAAAAATTTCTTGGAAATGATCTTCATTTCTTTTTTCAATATATTCTTAAAAAAAGGGAAACCCCCTGAAAGGGTTTTTTTTTTCCTTCCACAAAGTGATAGCAATAATCACAAAGTAAAAACCATAATAGCCCAGAAAAATTGTCCTCTTTTCATTTTTCTTTCTTCCCCTTTTATACTCATGGGTCGGGGGTTACATGTTTAATGCTCATAATTGAGAAATTGATGAGAGTCCTTTCACTTTCTTATGTTACACACTCACTTGTAAAATGATTGCCTCACTTAAACTAAACCGTTAAGTCCGCCCGAGGTGACTATAACGCGTGTGCGACAACCTTTGTCTTCCTGCTCGAGATGTTTGCCCGATCTTCATACATGAACTGGTTGTCTGACGTAGCTCGCTTGCCTTTTCCCGAGGGGATCATTTTGAGTTGTCATTCATCCCTCTATCCTTCTCTGCTTGAGCTCAAATGTCTGTAACTAGGCTAGGTCCGGATCATGCATACTCAATCGGGTCTAGGCTTGGCTCCTAATAAACGCTAACTGCATGACACGTGTCTTGGGACTTATCTCACTCCACTAGCCTCCCTAGCGTCGTTTCAAGCAATTGGAGTTTGAATGACGCTAAACTCTTTGGCCGTCCAAGGGCAAAGGGCCAGGTGTGCGACATCTCCTCGAGAACATCTTAGGGAGGCCTATAGGGACCTACAACGCCTTTGGTAGGGCGAGTCACTGAATGATCTTTTCAGGAATCATATCATGGAGAAAATTTCGAGGCTGCGACCTCTTTTGGGCTCATCTCGAGGAGGCATGAAGTCTGGGGCTTATCTCATGGAGAACATCTCAAGAGGAGGTCGCCCAGAATTATGGGGCTCATCTCATGGAGAACATTCGAGGAGCGTCTTGGGACCATCCCATGAGTCATCTCGAAGGTCGCCGTCTGGGGCATATTTCAAGGAGCTGCCGTCTTGGGCTCATCCCATGGAGATCATCTTAAGGGTAAAAGCAAGTCTGAGGCTCATCTCGCAGAGAGCAAATTCAAGGGAGCTGGCGATTCGATTGCCACACGAGTAGAGTTACGAAATCAACAATATTTATAAAACTAGAGATTCCTCTTGTGCCATAGCAAAATTCTTGCGATATAGTGGCTCTACAAAAATTCGAACTTACGCCGGATGGGGTTTTTCTTCGTGTAAATGATTTGCGGTTGGCTCGAAATGGTGAATTCAATTTGGTTGGGGGTTTGATAAAAGCAGGTGGGTTCTGATGTTTATGGCGAAAATAAAGTAGAACTAAAAAAAATGAAAAGAACTCCTTGAAGCATCGGACTCTTAGGGTTGAGGGTCTAAAATTGAATGGGGTTCTCCGGATCCTTTTCCTCGTGTTAGGGAGGATGACCTATAGTCATTTCCCAGGCCGGATCTTCGTTTGGCTATCAAACACGAACCACAATAATTTTCTTTAAATATAGCATTTATTGGACACTAATCTTCCCGAAGCGATGAAAATCCTATCTCTAAATCTACCTACATTAACTAATAATGGCAACTAATCGAATATCAGTGGATCTAGCAATAAGCATCCACGAACCACTAAAGCTTGTCAAATATAGGACAACGAGGTACATCAAGAGATTTAATCTTGTTATGAAATAGAGAGACATAAATACCAGATACTTGCATTAAATACATGAGGCAGCCGTTTTATCGAAACCCACACAGCCACAGTGGCCCCTCCTCGATCAAGGATGGAAGTTTAATAACCATCCTCAAGGATATTTATAAATAAGAAAATAAATAAATGAAAAGCAAAGAAAAAAAATCTGAAAAGAAAATCACGGAAGACTTACAGTGAGTTTGATTTTCTACGAAAACAAGTTCAAGTTCAAATTCTACAAGGTTTGTGTAACACCCAGGAATTTGTATAGGTATAAGATAGGGAAAATAATAATGACAGGAATTTGTATAGATATAAGTTACGGAAAATAATAATGGCAGGAATGTTTATAGGCATACGTTATGAAGATAATAATGATAATTGAATTAAACGTTACGAAATATTGAAATCAAATTCAAGTCTGACGTTATGAAAATAATAATGGTAATTCAAATAGTAATTAATTAATTACTTTAATGAAAAGGCGTTATGAAAATAATAGTAGTAATTCAATTGGTAATTAATTAATTAATTTAATGAAAGAAGGAGTAAAAGGTAATTTTCCTAATAGATACCTGAGTATAAATTGGAATAAGAGAAGTAAATCTTACATTAACCTTTGAGGATTCTCTCTGAGCTGGAAAGAATTCCAAGGGCGTACGACTTCGGATCCTAGAGTTTGAAGAACAAGGGTGTTCTCTGGAAATATTTCATTGAGGTGAAATTCTTTGGATTAGCTCTTTCGTAGCTTTTTGGGTACTCCTTTGAGAGTAAGGGATTCTAATACGACTTTTCGAAGGTATTATTTATATATATATATGTATATTACGTGTAAGGGATATTAATGCGATTTTTAAAAAGAAAAATTGTTTGTTTTTACTCATTTGAGGACAAAGAATTGTTTTAATTGAATTATATATAATCTTGGTTTTATGAAAAGTTTACTTTTTATTTATTTGGTGTCATAAGATTAAGAATGGTTTTGTATGATTGTACTTTTGAGATTTGTTTTGTTTACGAAGAAAATATTGGAAATATGATGTTTTGTAATTTAAAGATTTTGAATGAAATATTTGATCACAGTTAGTTCGGCCCTGTCAACGGGAATAATAGTTGACACTATTTGGCCCTTGTCAACGGGATATAATAGTTGACACTATTCGGCCCTTGTCAACGGGATATAATAGTTGACCTTTACATTTTCTTGGTGGGGAATGTAATTGATTTGAACCCCAGCCTCTAGGGGTTTGGTTAGAGGTTACTAGTACTAGTAGTGTTTGGTTATGTCCACCTTAAAGGAACATAATTTCTGACTAATACCCATTTGAAAGTCCCACCTATTTGGGCACCATTTGATATTTGATGACCGGGAAAAATATATTTGAAATGTATTTGATTTGGATTTGATATGAGAAAGTCCCACATAATGAGCACCGTTTGATGTTGTTAAGAAAAATATATTTGAAATGTATTTGATTTTGGATTTGATATGAAAGTGTTTGAATCGAAATTTGATATGAAATTGTTTGGATCACATTTGATATGAAACCGATTTGAAATGGATGTGAGAATATTTTGAAGTATATTTTGTTAATGTTTCAACTTATTTTTGAATCGAAAGTTTTGATGAAAAACATCTCCTATTTGTTATATGATTGAAAACCGCAGTCCATACATTATATTAGTATTTCTTATTGAGCTTTTAGCTCGCTCCGTTAAGTTGACATCTTTTAGTCTTTTAGTTTCGCGAGGAGTGATGGCTAGAGCGGAGGAATGGTCGTCATTAGAATTTGACTTAAGTTTTTTATATTGGATTTTTGTTTAGCGGAAGTAGTTGTGTTTATTTGGATCTTTTGGTGTGAGAATTTACTTGAATGTGATCCTTGAATTCTATGTTAGATCAGGATTGAGTTTGGAGATTACGAAACTTTTTCTAGTACTTGGTGTTTAAGTTTACAAATATTTGAATGATGGATTTTGGATAGTGGATGTTTTAGTTTTGGAATTTAATATTGAGGATTTTAGATTTGTTCTGCTACTCTGAACAGGTACTTAGTAATTGGTAACTTCCTTGACATGTAAGTGAGATTTGGATATTTAGAAGTAATTTTTGTCCGCATGCAATTTTGAAGAATTTAGGAGAATTTATGGGAATTTAGAAGGTTGCGCATTTACTACGAATATGTGATTGGTAGTGGACAAAAATCAGTTCTGAAGGCTAGTGTCGTTTACCTTTAAATACATCTTGAAAGGCTTGAGGGTGTGGTGTGATCCTTCTTACAAGGTGGGTTTCGGGCGTGACGGAGGTTGGGGCTTATATAAGAGGCTCCACATGAGGTAAATCTTGACATACCCTCGAAAGGCATTATACGTGGAGAGGCGAAAGTGGCGAAAAGGAAAAACGAAAAAGAAAGTCGACATAAAGGAAGGAGAAAATTTCGCACGAGCCAAAAATTTCGCAGCGGTCGCGAAATTACCGCCTGTGAATCTTGAGAAACGCCGTTCAGACTCATCTTACGATCTTCTTACGCTCCACGATTTCAAATGCGCGAAGCTAGTTTTGGCTCGGATTCGTAAAATTGCTTGTTGATTCAAACAAATTTGGCATTAAAAAGCTTGCAAAACTAAATTTAGCATAAAATACGATCGAATTAGAATAAATTTGGGGACCTTAATGTGCAAATGTCGGGTTAATTAGGTTGATTAGTACACAAAAGTGCTCAAAACTTCTGATAAATAAAGGCTGAGAAAATAGCACTTTTGGGCACTAATCAGCTGCCCTAAATGTTTGGGATCATCCCATGGAGATCATCTCGGGAAGTGCCGTATAAAGCTCATCTCTGAAGAACATCTGCGAGGAGGCGGATTAGGATACAGGGCTCATCTCGAGAGAACATCTCGGGAGATGTAGTACTAGGCTCATCTCATGGAGAACATGGGAAGGGGAGATGCTGGCTCCGGGCTGGAATCGATGGGGACCATCTTAAGGAGAACATTAGGCCTATAGGGTCTTATGCTACTCATGGCTGGGGGTCGTCAAGGGCCAGCTGCCCAAGGCATAATATTATCATCTCAAGGAGAACATCTCATGGATCTTCTTCTAGGGAACTAATCTCATAGGATCATCTCAAGGAGTACTACTCAGAGGTAGAATCGTCTCAAGGAGTTTATGAAGACATAACCATCTCAAGGAGTTTGTCTCGTGGAACCGCGATTATCCGAGGGTTCGTCTCATGGAACATAGTCATCTGAGGTCGTCACCGGGGGCTCGGCCTGACTCTTAAGCTCGAGCATCATCAGGGAGTTGGGTTTCGGGTCTCAACGCACAAAGCTGCCCAGGCTGGAAACATATCAAGGGGCTTTTCTCTCATGGAGATCAGCCTTGACTCTTAAGCTGAGCATGACAAGGAGTTCGTCTCATGTGGCTCGGCCTGACCCTTAGAAACTAAAGCATATCGAGGAGTTTGTCCTCATGGATCTGAAACCTTGATTTTTTAAAGCTCAAAACCTCAAAATTAAATATTGATTATTTTATATTGCTGATGCCAGTTTAATTCTTTGACACGTTACTAGTTGGTAGCAATAACTTCACATTCTACGTAGGCGGTCATTTGGATCACCCTCATACGACTTACACTAAGGTCGAGGACCACACTTATAAGAATTGGCTCCTCTCATCCTGTTCCTTTGTCATCTTATTCGTGTAATGGCTCCCTCTTCCCTTGCCCCTTGGTGGCACCGTGATTGGGGTGTTGGCTACCATTCGCTTGGTCGCTGCTATAACATCGTTCTCGAGCATAGCGTACTGGTTACCTCTCTAGAACATTACATCGTCAGTGGAAGTATGGGAAGGGTCGGCGTGTGTTTGAGCGCATGGCCTACTTGACGACCTACAGCGTAGTGTCAAAGGTAACAAAATCCAACTAAAGTAGAGCAGCCCCAAAACACTCCATGAAAAGCCTGATGGTCTCGGATCTCCCCATCCGCACGTGAAACATACTGGTGACACTCTACTTTCACCGCACGAAGCACATATATTCTCTGATAATCGGCGAAAGGACATTACCAAGTTTAGGGCCAGGAGATGGAACCACGACGGGGCTAAGCCTACTAAGCTAGAGGGGAATGCCTTGCACAAAAGGGCATTGTTTCCCGTCTAGAGATTCATGATCTTCTGATAATGCATCAGGTGGTCAAAGGGGTCCTACAACCCATCGTTCATATGAAATTTTAGCAGTGAGAAATGCGGTGGAGCCTCATGGTTGAGGATAGCGTGATCAAACAAGGACGTCGAGGTATCATCCAAAGCCCAAAACGTAGGCTCGTGCGGGGAGAGGGTGTCCGCTCCTACCATGGAAGCCCCTCACGCCGTCATGGGTGGCGGCTGGGTAGAGAGATGTTGTTCATGGACTCAGATTGTGCAAGGCTTTGCCAGCCGAGTAGGTCGTCCTGACAGTGGGCGGCGATGTCTGGATGAAGAAGGGTCGGGGCAGGCATTGCGTAAGGTGGTGTTCTCCTCTCGTAGAGAGGCGCTAGTTGTGAGGAAGGAAGCCAGTTGTTGTTGGTGAGAGTCATGCTGCTCTCGAAGCCGCCTTTCCTATTGCATCAGGCATTGATCCATGGAAAAGTCAGAACTGAATGGTAGGTCACCCATTGATTGGACTAGATCGCTATAAGGGATAGCGGGTTCTCATAGACGGCACCAATGAAAAGGTTTTTAGTCCTTCCACAAAGTAATAGCCAGAATCGTTGATAAAAAAATCCCCTTGATTTTTTGTTCCTACCCCTTTTATACCCATGGGTCGGGGGTTACATGTTTAATGCTCATAATTTGGGTATTTATGAGTGGCCCTTTATTTCCTTACATTGCACATTCATTTGTGCATTATTTTCCCCCTACTAACTATAGTATCACACCTGCCCAGGAGGATTGTAACATACACATCGTTCCCTTCAACTTCGTGCCCGATTTGGTTATCCGAGGTGGTTTGCTTGCCTTTTCTCGAGGTGGTCTCATCTTCATACCCCCGAGCTGGTTGTCCGAGGTAGCTCATTTGCCTTTTCCCGAGATAGTCATTTTGAGCTGTCATTCACCTTTCTATCCTTCTCTACTCGGGCTCCCATTCTTTACTCGAGCTCAAATGCTTATAACTTGGTTAGGTCTGGATCATGCATACTTAATCGGGTTTGGGCCTAGCTCCTAATAGACGCTAACTGCATGGCACGTGTCTTGGGACTTATCCTACTCTCGTTCGCTTGCCTTTTCCCGAGGTGGTCTCATCTTCATACCCTCGATCTAGTTGTCCGAGGTAGCTCGCTTGCCTTTTCCCAAGGTGATCATTTTGGTATCATCTGTCGTATCTGCATAATTTGTACCTGATAATGGGTATTCGTAATTAATCTGAAATTATGATAGTTAACCAATCTTGTACATGCGATATACAAGAACAATTTGTGTAGTAATCCTGAAATTATGATAGTTGACCAATCTTTTATATAGATATAGAAACAATTTGTTTTTCCCTTTTTTAGGACCTAATTTTTAGGATGTGATTGTATCTATATATTGCCTCTGTTTTAGAGAAGAATATATCTCTTTGAAATCTTTTTGCAGAAACTCTATTGTTTGACATGGTATCAGAGCATGCTTGATCCCAAAGATGTCTGCAAGAAACCATCGTATACGTATTTTTCCCTCGAAACCCATCACCCTCGTAAAGCTACTGTGAGTTCGAAGTGGTGGGACTTCTCAAAGAAGCCTCGTAAAAAGATTGATGGGAAAGCTATGATGACATCGTCGGAAAGAGAAAATCATGACGCCTGCAAATGTTGCCCATCAGGAATGTGTGGTAAAGCATCTGTATTATGACTTAGGAATGAACTTGGATTATTGATACAGTGCAGCAGATCACATGACGTGGGACTCAGGTCGGTTAAAATCACAATTCTCCCTTCTTCTCAATCCAGCTATTTCCACTTGATAAGTAGCACCTCTCCCATTACTAGGGAAGGATCACATTATCTTGTCTAATACTTTCACATTAGATCATCCTTGTTGTTCCATCTCTTAGATCTGACCTTTTATGCATTAGCGAATTACTTGACTCTAAAGCCTTATAACTTTTGGCCCTCATTTGTGTCTTTGAGACATTCTAACCGGAAGATTCTTGGTTATGGTGTTAGACGGGGCCAAACTTTACTACTTAGGGGATTCTTGATTAGTCCTTACAGTGCTATGTTGAGCCACATATTTGTTATAGGTTTGAGCACTTTTGTGTCTTGATCAGCCCAGAATTAACCGTTTACACATTAAGGTCGGTTATTCTTACGATCGCATTTTGTGACTTATTTGTAGTTTTGCAGCTTTTAATGCAAAATTTATTGAATCGACCGAGCACGAATCCAGGGCCAAAACTAGCTTTGCATATTAAAAATCAGAGGCGAGCAGGACGAAGAGAATGGAAGAAGAAACAGGGAAAATTAACACAGTCACGAAAATTCACTGTATCTGAAAATTCGGTGCGATTTCTCAACGGTGCCAATTTTCGCCTGATCTGAGGAATTCATGTGCGCGAAATCCCCTCTCTCCTCCTTTTGTTGACTTTTTGATTTTCTTTTCTCCTTTTTCCACTTTTACCCTCTTTGTTTAATGCTTTTTGAGGGCATAATGGTATATTACCCTAGGAAAAACTCTATATAAGCTCCAATGTTTGGGAGAATTGTAACTTTTGGTGGGGAAACTTGGCTCTTGGTAGAAAATAAAAACCTATAAGTTCTCTTTTCTTTTCTTTTTTTTCTTGTATTTCTTGCATTGTTTTTCCTTTGTTTTTCATTTAGTTTCTAATCATCCTCTGAGGATGGTTGGCTCGCTCCAAAGAGAACTGCAGGCGAGATTCTGAGGTAAAATGATGGCTCTCATGTATTTAATGCAAGCATTCATGGATATTTATGGTTCTCGTTATTTGTTCAAATCCCGCTGGTATACCTTGGTTAACTTATATTTGTATTTTTAGGGCTCAGTGAATGCTTATTAGTAGATCCACTGATATTCATTAGTTGTCATTTATTAGTTAATGAAGGGTAGATTCTTAGGAGATAGCTTTTCACTGCCCAGGAACATTTATGTCTAATTAATGCTACATTTAAAAATGAAAATTAATGTAGTTCGATTTTAATAGCGAATAAAGATCTAGGTTCGAAATGGCCCATATGTCATACTCCCAATGAGAGAAAAGGACAGGAGCCCTCTCATTTACTTTCGGATCTCAACCTAGTAGCCCGATGCTTGAGGAGTTCTTTTCATAGTTCTTTTTAGTTAGGTTATTTTAGTCCATGATTATTTAAATCAAGCGTGCAACGAACCTTAGATCAGTGCGATTCACCTTTTTAAGCGAATACGAATCATTTACATGAAGAGAAAACCCATCACACGAGTTCAGGCCCTAGACCGTATACTACGGTAACGCTGCTCGACGGTAGGAGCTTTAGGATATAAATTTTGTTGATTACGCCTCTTGTAGCGCAGATCAAATGGCGTCGTTCAGGGGATGGTGCCTTAGTATCTGATGAATTGTTAAACTTGTGATCTCGTCACAAGTATTGGTGAATCGGAGCACTTTTGCTTTTACTTTTATTTCCCACCCCAGCGATTCCGCTGCTTGGGTTGATTGATTCTTATATTGTCCATACTAAAACTTCTTGTTTAAATTTTTTTTTAGCTAACAGTAACATTTCTAGGTAGCCCTGTGTTTGTCTTGTGTTTTGTCTTGTGCTGTTTTCGTAGGACTTTATACAATCCTGGGATAGGAACACTACGAGGCGAGTTAGAGAGGCGGTATCCCACCGGGAGGCAGAGTTGTGAAGTGAGCTAAACAGCGAGCGGATGGAGCCCCACTCGAAAGGCGGCAAAGCCCCGGCGGGGGGTCGAGGGATCCCGATATCTCTGGTCGATGAGGATCCACGTTCACCCACAGGTGAGTGCACCCTCATGCATTATCCCCCATGCTCAGGATGTAGCAATGAGACCTTATCGTTGCTTGCTCCAGACTTTTCATAATTATGGAGAATGAAAATCCTTTACACATCCCGAGGATTTTTAGGAAATTTGCACGACTTTCAAAGAGGGTCTGTCGATATGGGGCTGAAGTTGAAAGCCTTTCCTTTGACCTCGAAACAGGCGGGTGGCTTAATTCTCCCAAGGCGAGAACTATCGGGGTGGGCGAACTGCGAGAATTTACGAAGAAATTCTTGATTACATCTGATACCAATAACTTGAAGAAACGATTTATGTTCGCGGCCCTTGATAATGAGAAGTTCTACGATCTTGCAGGAAAGGTATATGGAGACCATGTCAGTGCTGCCCTGCATCCCTTGGCTTGATACTTGGATGCTATGTCAATCCGGTTTATGATGGATAATATTCCCTTCATAGGCGGTATTGAAACAATGTGGAGGAGACTGAGCGAAATCGGATGAAGCCATGGATTTCCTCAATTATGTAGCCGAGACCTCAGGCGTGGGATAGACGAAACTTGAGGGTGAAAATGAGGAGAGGAACTTCTGATATCAAAGGAGGCATTTATGCACTCGGCGATATGGAGATGAAAGCAAAGCGTCACGTTGACTTTCGGCGATTGGAAGGAAGCGAATCAGAGAATGCATCGAGGTTCGGGCATTAGTGAAACACTGTGCCCTCGATACTGTTTAGCCCCCTTGATGACTAGTCGTCAAGAGGGCACATTGTCATTAGCCCGCCAGGTTAAGGGACTTGATGATGGAGCATGCGATGTTGTGGGCAAAATAAACCATCGACAAATGCTCCATATGGTAACACTATAATCCCAGTGGAGGACTCATCTGACCTTTCACGAAACTGAAACCTCCATGCCCATGTTCCCAGAGTGCTCGGCTTGACGACACTCTTGGTTCCACTCGACCAACCGGCAGCTTCAATCCTCATCCCCTATGGAACAAGCCATCATGAACTTAAGCAAAGTAGTGGGTACTTTTGTGGAGGAACGAGGAAAGCCGATAAATGCTCAGAGTATGTCAAAAAAATTGAAGCGATTGGAATGCACACTGATAAAAAGATAGATAACCTACGGTCAGAGATTTCGAAAATCGACAACTGTTATTCGATTTCAAGGCTAACAAACCTGATGTAGTGTTAGAAGGAAATTTCCTCTGTTCTGACCCGATCAGGGAGATACATGAGTTGGAGCTCTTAGTGACCCTGAGCCCGAAATGATGAAGTAAAAGCGGAGTGGTGCCTTGAGGAGTGGTAGAAGTCAAACCATCCACCCTGAGGAGCCAGCGGTGGAAGATCGGTAGTTGAACACAACTAGAGGATGTGGCACCAAAAGGAGACAATGAATAAGAGTACACACCCCTCCTTTCCGCGAAACGAGAAGCAGAAAAAAGGCCATCAATCGAGACGAAATATTAAGTCGCGCGAGAGCGAGTGAAGGTCGACATCCGCCACGCTTGATATGATAAAGCGAGTCCCCCGCTATGCTCTAAATTTTTAAGGATACATACACCGGTGAAGAGAGGTTTCAATGTCAGCGAGAGGCCTTTATAGCAGGCAGTGGAGTGCCATCATTGATCGCAGACCGGTAAAGTACAAAGAGATAAGGGGAGTGTCAATATCTAGAGTTAATATGCTCCGGGGCACTTGTGTAGAAGGTACTCTGTAGACTTGGGGGCTAGTGCTTGAACCTCGCCATATTCCACGTGTTCTCATGACTTGGTTTGGGAGGCGAAGCCCACTTATCTGCTGTCTCCTGGCCAGATGGGTCATTGAGGATGTGCTAATGCAGTGGACCAGGAATTCTACATCCGAGTGGGTTTGTCGCCCTTGACTCTGAGGCCGGTTGCGTGGGGAGACTGACCATGTGCCCATTATATTGGGAAGAGTGCATTCTTAAATTTGCTTGAATGCCATTATAAATTTATAGGAAATGGGGTTATCTGACTCACCTTTGGGAATATGACTGGAACTCGATATCTTGGAATTTGAGTAAAAGGCATATGCAGTAGTGGAGGATATTTGTGAAGAAGTGCGCATAATGAATCTGATTCTTGAGGAAGAGCAGGACTAATGAAGGCGGCAAGTCTGAGATGTAACCCGGGAGTTATGTGAGTGCTTTGAAGGCAACGGGAACCTGATGCATGTGAGCTGTGCGGGGATCTTTGGAGAAAAGGTGGCAGTGCCTTTTCTTGTTGGAAAGAGGAGAGAATCTAAATCATTTGGATCTCAAACCCACACCTTGGAATTAAAATATGCATTTTTGGAAGGCTTGGCGGTGTCGGTTGTAATATCATCACTGGCCGGCCACTCCAGCGAGGAGGGCGACTGCTTTGCACCTCCTCGAGATGAGACGAGCAAGAAGCTTTGGGGTGGAAATTTTCTGATTTAAAAGGCATCAGCCCAATAATCTGCACCCACCACATTTATTTAGAAGAAGAGTCCTAAAGGCTCATTGGGGTAGCCCTGGGGTTGAATCCTCACATGCGGAGGAGTAGTTCGGATTGAAGTCCACGAAGTTCTTTGCAATGGTATCATTTACCCTGATATCTGATAGCACTTGGGTAAAGCCCGACCCGGTGGTGCCCGAAGTCGGGGTGACCAGCTGTTAAAAATGAAAAGGTAGGATGTGTCTACTACTTCTTACCCTTAGATGGAGGTATGCATAGATTACAGGAGGCTCAATGTAGTAACAAGAAAATATCACTTTCCACTGCCCTTCATTGATCAACTTCTTGAGAGAGTTTCTGGGCACCCATATTATTTCTTTTTAGATGGGTATTCAGGGTACTTTCAAATAGTGATTGCACCAGAAGATCAAGAAAAGACCACTTTTACTTGTCCATTTGGAACTTATGCCTACAGGAGGATGCCTTTTGGTCACTTTTTGCGCCGCCGCATAAGGAGAGTGCATCGCCCAGTATATTCAGCCGATATGGTGGAAGCTGTGGAAGTCTACATGGATGACATCACTTTGTATCTGGGAGGGTGATTTTAAGAATGTCGACTAATCTTGAAGAGTATCTGCTTGAGTGCATTGAAAAAAGAACACAGGTGTAAGCGGAGAAATGCCATTTATGGTGAA
The DNA here is from genome assembly GCA_016808115.1 of Tetrastigma voinierianum. Lineage (NCBI taxonomy): Eukaryota > Viridiplantae > Streptophyta > Magnoliopsida > Vitales > Vitaceae > Tetrastigma > Tetrastigma voinierianum. The sequence goes on along the minus strand of JAEQBH010006049.1, from coordinate 93,273 downwards.
CGAGGATTGTCTTCAGGAATCATTTCAATGAGGAATAAAGAAGTTAATGAGCAAAAATTGAACTTATTTCAAAGCTTTGCCTTCTCGACAAATGTAAGCAGTCATGCGATTCCTTGGCAGCCGTAGAGGCTTTTCACCGAGGAGATTTATCAAAGGCTTTTCGAAGATTGCTAAACCCCTCTATAAGCTCCTCGAGAAAGATGCTAAATTTGCTTTGGATGGGGACTATCAAAAGAGCTTTGAAGGCGAGGTCGTTTGACCCCTTTGCACTTGATAGTAAGGGCACCCGATTGGCGGTTGCCTTTTGAGGTGATGTGTGATGCAAAAATGATCTTGCTGTTAAGATGAGTTCTTGGACAAAGAGAAGGTGGAAAACCTTATGTAGTCTATTATGCAAGCAAAACCACTGAATGAGAGCCGCAGAAAGGAACTACACTACGAGAGAAGGAATTGATAATGATGATGATCTATGCCTTAGAAAAATTCAAGTATACTTGGTTAGATTACGATATAGTCATTTTCTGAGATCATTAAAGCTTTGAAATATCTCACCCCAACCAAGCAAGATGCCAAGGCAAGACTTATCAAATGGAGTTCGCCAGCCGGGAATTTAATTTGCAAATTAAGGACAAAAGGGGTAGAGAATGTTGTGGCGAGACCGTCTTTCTAGATTAACCATAGCCAGCGACACGCTCGTAGCCCGATCAACGATAGATTTCACTGAAAAATCTCTAATGCGAGTTAGAGAATGCTCCCTAGTATGCTCACATTACCAATTTCTAGCAACAGGAGAAATTCCAGCTGAGTGGAAAGAACAAGATAGGAAGTATTTCTTAGCGAAGATCCATTCCTATTATTGGGAGGAACCTTTCTTGTTTAAATACTATGCAGATCAGATAATTAGGAAGTGTGTACCTGAAGAAGAGCAACAGGAAATTCTAAGCCCTTTGCCATGAGGTGCACGTGGTGGTCACTTTGCTTCCCGAGGAGAGGCAGTGATGCAGAGGTGCTACAGTCTGGTTTCTATTGGCCTTCTCTTTTTAAAGAAGCTCACCAAATGTGCCGAGTATGTGATAGATGCCAAAGACTTGGGAAATTGTCTCGCCGTCATATGATGCCCCTAAACCCAATTTTAGTAGTTGAGCTATTTGATGTTTAGGGCATCGATTTCATAGGACGTTTCCCTACATCTTATGGGCATGCATACATATTGGTGGGGGTAGACTATGTATCTAAATGGGTTGAGGCAATCCCTGCCAGCCTTGATGACCACGAGGGGTAGTGCTCAAATTCTTGAAGGAAAACATCTTTTCCAGGTTTGGGGTACCAAAAGCCATTATTAGTGATGGGGGTTCACACTTCTGTAACAAACCTTTCGAAAACCTCATGGCTAAATATGGTGTTAAACATAAAGTGGCTACCTTACCATCCTCGAAACCCCGATTAGTCAAGTGGGAGCTTATATGAGGGGAGATAAAGACCATTCTAATGAAGGTGGTGAACGGCCAGCAAAGATTGGTCCCTGAATTGCTTGATTCAGCTAGACTTTCTGAGCGGCTTTGGCTTGATTCTTGGAATGTCCCTTATTGTTTGGTCTATGGCAAGGCATGCCACTCTTCCGGTGGAAATCAGTCTGAAGCATGGTGGAAGCGTCGAAGGTGAACATGGATTTAAGTAGGGTGGGCTCAAAAGGTGCTTGATCTCAATGAGTTGGAGGAACTACGAAATGATGCTTACTTGAACTCAAAGATTGCAAAGGAAAGAAAAAATGGCATGATCAGATGATAACTTGTAAGAATTTCAATAAGGGGGACCAAGTCCTACTCTACGACTCCAAACTCCACCTTTTTCCGGGCAAACTTAAATCCAGATGGATTGGACCATTCATCATTCATCGAGAGGCGTACCCCCGATGAAACCCGATAGATTTGCTCATTGAAGGATGATAGGTGTTCGAATTCGATAGGCGAAGAGTGAAGCCACTATCTTTGCACAGTACATTGCAAACAAGGGAAGAGATTCCCCCTCCTTGACCCTCCATGAATTCAGCAGCTACGAGAGGGGTAATCCTCCAGATTTTAGTTTAATTTTGTTTACTTTAATTATATATAAATATATATATATATATATATATATATATATATATATATATATATATATATATATACTGCTGCTATATATATATATATATATATATATATATATATATATATATTTACCTGCCTCTTTATATTTATATTTTTAGATTTTGTATTACTTACATTTTCTCTTGCATTCTTATAAGTTTTGGTGATACATTGTGCGAGTGTAGCAGTAATCCTCCACCCTCTCCATCTCCTCCTTTATCCGGGGAATAGCGGGGCAGTGGAGGACACGATTTCGAGCCTCGAGGTGCGACCTTCCTCTCCACCCCTGCCCCTTTGGAATGGAGCTCTCCTCTACTTCATGACTAATGTAGTCCCCCTTGCTCACATTCACCTTCTCCTGGCTGCCTCCTGGTGCTTACCGCGAGGGCAGGGCGAGACCGAGGGGTGAGTCATCCGGCTCGAGCTCACGGGGCCCCCCGGTGGCCCCGGAATCACCGCGCTATCCCAGGGACCGGCTGGCGACCTTCCCGGATCTCTCCACAGCCTGTCGTCAGGCGCCCCTCTTTCATTGCGGCCCCATTACGAGACGGTCGATTCGTCTTGGGGTACAACTGCGAGATATATTATGATGTGCCGGCTTTCTTTGCAGTCGAACTCGGGGAATTCCATGAGGAGATGCGGCGGTACTCACTGGGGCTTTTATGACTCCGGCGCCCGGTTTCTACCCCGGGTGGTCATTGAGTTCTTCCATACCATGACATCCGGGGAGTACCTGCCGTCACCTGCGCATTTATCCACTTCTCGATTGATGGCGGCGAGGAACCTGCTGGCTTGTAGATGTGCGGTAGCATTCCATTTCCACGCTCCTCGACCCGACTTGGCTAATTACGTTTGTGGCCACCCACTGATCTAGTGAGATGGATTCGCGTTATATTGAATCTTAACGGTGAGTCCCATTCTCTTAGGAGGCGGCCCTTGAGCATGCTCCTTATCGACCACGTCACGCGTCCCAACATCTTTCCCGCTCCGTATCTTTGTGCGGCGAAGAGGAATATCTGGAAGCTCCATCACAGCATTGCGAGGTTATTAGTTCGATCTTGAGCTTTGGTAGATAGCACTTGTTTTCACTTTGAATGAGTTCACTTAGTGAAACTGACCGGTGAGGCCATACCCTCTATTCCCAGTACCTTTGCCAAATATTAGAGCATTTGGGTTTTCCTGACGAACCTCGATTGGAGCGCCGTCGAGTTTGTCAGGTTATCCTTTCTATTGACAGGTGGCCACGTGCGCCCGGACTCATGCCTCGAACCTCCGCGATGGGGCGAGGGCGTAGCTGATTAACCGTCAGTAGAATCTGAGCACCCTCAGTTACGCCATGGCGGTTCCGATGAACCACTCACGAATCCACCTCATTACTGAAGGAGACTATTTGCCATTTGCACCCCTCACGGCACATCTCCGTATCTGCTCAGTTTCTTGCCACATTATGGGTGCGGTCGCTCCTTCTGCGACCATGGCATCATTTTGGCGCCGCTAACGCCGGATGCGCGCCTGATGACGTCGCACAAAACACGCGCCCGTCTCGTGCGATTCTCAGTCACACAGGCTGCCTTCTATTCCACCATCATTATCCACTCGGGCGCTTTTCAACGATAACGGCCCGGTTTTTTCCTCCTGGCCTCGGCTGCTCGATTAGGGATAACCTTCCACCGGCTACACACCACTGAGGAGGTATCACTTCCTTCTCTAGTTTTCCAATCCTAGCCCCATTGAGGACAATGTGACATTCGGTTGGGGGGAGAGAGAATTAGGGAAGGAAGTGGCTTTTACATTTCTGCTTTTTGTTGCTATTTTGAGCAAGCCCATTTTGTGTTTGTCAGTGGCTTGCTTTTTGACTTGTTTGTGAAGCTGTTAGTTGTTTTTGAAAAGTTGAAACTATAGCCGTTTATTTTGATGTACATACTATTTAGCTCACACTTACGAGTTTAAAATTTCACTTGATTTTTTTTTTTGTGTTTGCTGTATGGATTGAAAAATTGAAATTTTGTCCAGTCTGTGATATTAGATTGAGTTCCATACCTAGTTAGTGGATGATTAGTTGAATTCTTGTTGCTTTGCCTTTTTCTTCCACCTCTAGCTAACCACACACTATGCATTAGGCTTCAACAAGGTTGAAGCGCCTAACCCTTAAGCCCAAACCTAGCCTAGTTTTGATTACCTTGATAGATTAAGAACCCCCGAGAAGAGAGAGCCCGGTAAGGTCTCTAAAATAAGAGAAGAGAAAAAGAAAGCAAAATGAAAAAAAAAAAAAAAAAAGAAAATTACAGCTTTGCCTGTAAGCGACGGTCAGGGGTATATGGCGAAAACGCTTTAAAGCCAGGTCTGCTAAAGCGTTGGTTTGGGGTGTATAGGCTTAGTGCTCATTGCGCTGGTAGATGGGTGAGTTTAGCGAGTTGTAGGTCTTTGGAGTTTCAAAATCATTTAGTCCAGGGGTGAGAGCACGAGAGTTAGTGGTCGAAGACCCTTATGACTTGATGCCTATTGTAATTGGTTGGGATCATGGGTGGATCCCAGTTACATGGACTTTAATTGAGGTTGATTCCTCAGCGTACTTGCACCTAGTATGAGTTATGGATTAAATTCAGATCACGATCTATTTAGGTTGGTTAATGTCTAGGTGGAGCGGTGGCTTGGTTGGGGGAGTGCGGTTTAGTAGCTTATTGTTAGTGCGATTAAGAGCAAACATTTAGGTTTTGGTGGAAGTATGGTGATTCACCCAGAAGGGAGGCTCTTTGATGCTCGATTATGTATGGCATTGAATTCTCTGAGATGGTTATTGGGCGAGGTTGTTGGAGTTCGCCACGGGGGTAAGCATTACTCATCTACATACCTTTTTGAAATACCATTTTTGAGGACACGATCTTGTTATCATCTTGTTTGTTCTTTCTTTCTTTTATTCATTGCTAAGGAATTGCTTGATGTGTCGGTTGAGACGTGATTAGTGCTAAAAAAGTCGCATGTTGGCGCTTATTTGTGTGGAGTTTTGAGCACTTTTTGTGTGCTAATCAGCCGAAGATTAACCGATTTACACATTAAGGACCGGTTATTCGCCGATCGCATTTTGTGACTTATTTTGTAGTTTTACAAGCTTTTAATCTGAGAATTTGTTGATCAAACCAAGCATGAGGAATCAGAGCCAAAACGGCTTTGCATATTAAAAATAAAGACGAGCAGGGCGAAGAGGAATGGAAGAAGAAACGAGAAAATTCGCCTGTGGTGCAAAAATTACATGTATCTTGAAAATTACGCGGTGCGATTCATAGCGGTGACAATTTGCTTGTGATCTTGAGGAAATTCATGTGTCACATCCCTCTCTCCTCCTTTTGTTGACTTTTTGATTTTCTTTTCTCCTTTTTCCACTTTTACCCTCTTTGTTTAATGCTTTTTGAGGGCATAATGGTATATTACCCTAAGAAAAACTCTATATAAGCTCCAATGTTTGGGAGATTTGTAACTTTTGGTGGGGGGAAACTTGGCTCTTGGTAGAAAATAAAAACCTGTAAGTTCTCTTTTCTTTTCTTTTTTTCTTGTATTTCTTGCATTGTTTTTCCTTTGTTTTTCATTTAGTTTCTAATCATCCTCTGAGGATGGTTGGCTAAGCTCCCATCCTTGAAGAGGGGGCTGCGAGAGCGAGGGTGCGGGGTAAAATAGTGGCTCTCATGTATTTAATGCAATTCATGGATATTTATGGTTCTCATTATTTGTTTCAAATCCTTTAGTATACCTTGGTTAACTTGTTGTGAAGCTTTAGGGCTCATTGAATGCTTATTAGTAGATCCACTGATATTCATTAGTTGTCATTTATTAGTTAATGAAAGGTAGATTCTTAGGAGATAGCTTTTCACTGCCCGGGAACATTTATGTCTAATTAATGCTACATTTAAAAATGAAAATTATTATGGTTCAGTTTTAATAGCCAAATAAAGATCCGGTTCGGGAAATGACTATATGTCATACTCCCCAACGCGAGGAAAAGGACCCGGGGCCCTCTCATTTACTTTCGGATCTCAACCCAGTAGCTCGATGCTTCAAGGAGTTCTTTTTCATAGTTCTTTTTAGTTCAGTTATTTTCAGTCCACAATTATTTAAATCAACTGTTTTTAACCAAACCTTAAGATCAATTGCAATTCACCTTTTTTAAACCAAATCACGAATCATTTACATGAAGAAAACTCATCCACGAGTTCGACCCTAGGCCGTATCACTACTTGATGGCACCTTTCTGACAGTAGAACTTTAGGATATAAATTTTGTTGATTACGCATACCCCTACGTAGCCTGAATGGAGTTGCCCGAGGAGAATGGGGGATCGAGAAATTAGTCGGTAGATCAAACTAGCGATTAAAGACGAGGCTCGGCGACTATATGGTTATGGCGCAAATGGAGTTAGGACATCTTCTTGGTTATCTTAGAAATTGCAGCCCATATGACTTTACTCGAGTTGAATGATAGGAATTTCATTGTGACGCGGCAGAGCTGGCTAGAGCCACGGTATTTCTTATTCACCAAGTGAATAAGATTCGAAACACTGAAGTTATTCACTCGATGTTTGGGGGTCTGAGGTTCCCTCATATCTGGAGAACACATTGCTGTGACATTTATTGATAGATACCTTTAGAATGAGCTTGGGTGTCTCTACTTAATGTGTATTAAAGTGATGTGTCTAGCATTCCAGAATTTTCACAAAATGACTCATACCCAGAATCAAAAGCAGATTCGTGTTTGGCAATCTGACAATGATACTGAGTTTATAGATGCCTCTCTCGGGAATTTTTTGAGAAACCATGGAATTCGATCCTTCAGACCTCATGCTTTATGCTCCATGACAAAATGGATTGGCGGAAAGAATAGACAACTTTTGGAGGTAGTGCGTTTGCTCCCTCTTCGGCGTAGACATGCCTCGATTTTATTAAGGGTGAAGGCTGTGAAATCTGCTTTGCCTACCTCATCAATAGAACACCTTCTCAAGTAATAGACTTTCAAACTCCCTCAGCGAAATTGCAATCCTTGCTTCAATTCCCCATCTTCGAGAATCTTGAACCACAGAGTTTTTGGATGTGCGTATATGTTCACATCCCAATCTTGAAATAAACTTGATCAGGTAATGTAGCTTGATGTGTTTTTGTTGGCTACTCTTTGAATTTCAAAAGGATATAGGTGCTATGATCCACAAACCCGAGAAAGCTACATGTGACTCACAGATGCCTCTTTCGAAATTAGAGCTTTATTACTACGAAGTCTCTAAAAGGAAATTCTCTTCGGAGAGCTGAGTGAGAGAATGGTGGAGGTGATGGGTTTTGTGAGTTGGAGAATATTCAGCGAGAGTGGTGGAGGTGATGATTTTATTGAGTTGGAAAGGTGAATGAACATTTTAAGCATGTTGTGCAACAAGGCTGTGATCACAATCATGAAACTGGGAGTGAATCACCCTGATACCCTCAAAGTTGCCCCCATCTACACCATTAACTGAAGAATCAACCCAGAATGTTTCTCCTCAAGTAAGTATGAATCCACGTGTTTGGAGGTCTAATGAAACATATTCTGAAAATACAGCTCTAGATATCCCGCAAGATTAAATAGGGAGTTCCCGAAAAAAGCAGTATGAACCCGATCCTGGCTTTGAAGACCGAATACGATTAACGACTATGTAATGTCTATGAGTTGGTAGATAGTATGCCATTCTTTGTTAATCGATTGTCGCGATTTCTATTCCTAGTAATGTAGGGATGCATTGGCTGATCGAAATGGAGAAAGGCGATGAGCAGAAGAGATGGAGGCTATAAGAATGCCATGAGACTGTTCCTTGCCTAAAAGATGAAGCCGATTGGATCACGAGATGGGTGTTCACGGGTGAAACTCAAACGGATGGAAGTATTGATAGATATAAAGCCGTAGTTTGCGAAGGGATAATAAGCGAGTATGGGATAGATTATCGGGATACTTTTGCACAGTGGCTAAGATCAATACAATTCGCATTCTTATATCTATGTGACAAAGTAGGACTAGCCTGCAACAATTTGATGTTAAAAATGCTTTCCTGATAGATTTGAAAAAAGAGGTCATATGGAGCTACCACTCGAGTTAAAAAATGGTTCTTCATGTAAAGAAGTGAAGTACGTAAATTAAAAAAAGTCATTGTATGAGGCTTAAGCAATCACCTAGGCATGGTTTGGGAGATTCTAGACTACAATGAAGGAGTTCGATATAAATGAAGTAACTCGTATCACACTTTGTTTATAAAATACAAAGAAGGAAAAGTACTTGACTTTAATTGTGTATGTTGATGATATGGTCTTGACGGGGAGATGACCCATACGAAATGAAAGCTTTACAGGGAGTATTTAGCCCGCAATTTGAAATGAGATCTCGGGAAACTTAATATTTTTGGGGTGAGGAATTGCGAGGTCCAGTATGGAGTCTTGCTGGCGAAATATAAGTAATTTAAGATCTTTCTAGCAGAAGGCCGGAATGCTTGATTGAGCCAGGTAGAGACCTTGTGGAAATGAATCCTGGCTCAAATTCTCTAAGACCAAGCCCCGTGACGAGGGGTCGTTATCGGTGATTAGTTGGAAGATTAATCTGCACTTATCACACACAAGGCTAAGATATATCATATCTGCGGTGGCGTTGTGAGGCAGTTCATGCATGCCTTAAGTGAAGAACATATGGAGACGATACATCGAGATCTTAAGATACTTAAAGAGTGCTCGGGGAAAGGTTTGTTGTTCTAAAAAATGGTATCTCTAACATTGAAGGATACCCTGAGATTACGATTGGGTAGGTGATCAATGACGGAGAAGGTCCACATCTGGTTACTTTACTTTTGTCGAAGGTAATCTTGTCACTTGGAAGCGAGCGAAGGTAATAGCAAGATCAGTCTTCATTTGAATTTCGGTATGGCTCATGGTGTATCACAATTATTATGGATAAGGAATATCTTGAGGACTTGAGGATTGAATATACTACACTATGAATCTATTGTAAGTAATAAAGGCGACCATTCAAATTACACGAAAATCACGTTTCAACATGATCGCACTAAACATGTTGAGATTGATTGTATCGTTTCATCGAGGAACCTAAAATGAAAGATTCTCTCACAATTCCCATTTATTCAATCAGAGTCAATTGGATGATATTCTCCATGAAAGCGATTTCGAGGAAGGTGTTTCATGGTATAATTGACAAGTTGGGCATGATGAACATCATGCACCTGTCTTGAAATAATACGCATGGGAGCTGTATGCAATATTAAATTGATTCGGTAATTAATCCTAGAAATTATGATAGTTGACCAATCTTGTATATAGATATAGAAGCAAATTTGTTTTTCCCTTTTTAGGACCTAATTTTTAGGATGTAATTGTATCTATATATTGCCTCTGTTTTACAGAAGAATATATCTCTTTGAAATCTTTATGCAGAAACTCTATTGTTTGACAGTCCTTCTATCCTTCTCTGCTCGAGCTCTCATTCTTTGCTCGGGCTCTCATTCTCTGCTCGGGCTTAAATGCTTGTAACTGGGTTAGGTCCGGATCATGCATACTTAATCAGATATGGGTCTGGCTCCCCATAAACACTAACTGCATGGCACATGTCCTAGGTTTATCCCACTCCACAAACCACCTTAGACATCCAAATCGGGCACGAAGATGAAGGGAACGATGTGTACGTTACAATCATCCTTGGCAGGCATGACGCTTTAGTTAGTAGGGGAAAATAAATGCCCAAATTATGAGCATTAAACATGTAACCCCCGACCCATGGGTATAAAAGGGGTAGGAACGAAAAATAACGGGGACTTTTTTATCAGCAATTTTGTAGCATACGAAAATACCATATGATTTATAATTAAAGTGTAAAATAAATTAAATTATATTTTTCGGGAGTTTAAATGACAAAAAAAGCGAAAAATAGTAAACTAGAAAATATTGCAGAGCGAATAAATTTGGTAAAAATGTCGAATGAGAACAAGAATTAAGTAAATGAGAGTGTAAATATTTAAGGAAAATGAAATGAAATGAAGTGAAAGTGAAAGTGAAATGAAGAGTTAAAATGAGAAAAATACGAAATTGATTTATGGCAAGCCCAAACAAGGCCTTATGAGAACTTAAGGCTTAAGACCAAGTTTGGTCTAGTAAATGCCATTTTCTCACATTTAGCAAAAAGAGAGAGAGAGAGAGAGAGAGAGAGAGAGAGGAAAAGAGAGCTAGGGCTTAGTTGAGAGAAGAAGAGAAGGAATTTGTGATTTCTTCTCCATGTAATCAAGGGACAAGTTGATCAAGAAGAAGGATGAAGAAGAAATGAAGAAAATCGAGTTTAAGAGTAAGAAAAAACAAAACCTAACCCCCCTTTCTACTTGTGTTGGGTTAATAAAACCATAAATGTGAGTCAAAGTGTTTTGAAAGGTTATGAACTAGTTTTGGGATTGTATTGAACAAGAATTCCATAGTTGGTTTTTGGTTTGGAAGGAAATTTTCGGTGAGAAGAGATAAAAATGGCCAATTTACGCATCGGCCCAGAGCACTCGCAGCCTAGGCGTAGGGTGCAACTAGGCGTAGAGTTTCGCTGAGCGAGGCTCATATCTGGCGGGACCAGGGGCTCGGGGTTTCACTTTAGGTGTGCACCGCAGAGTCGGGGTTTGGTTCTTCTTTTTCGATAATTCTAACCATCATCCATTGGACTAATGAGGATCCTAATAAGTCGATGAAAGGGTCATTAGGCAAACATTGTTTCTTGCCCTCATTAGCTAATAGAATGATAAGAATGTCTAAGAATAAGGAAATGGGAAAAAAAAACACGAAGAGGAACAATACCCAACTAATAATATGATAATTAATTGTATTGGATTAGGAGATGACGAAGAGGAAGACCCGAATTGATCGAGATTCTGAGGATTGGAATTAAAGTGCAACAAGCTTTTTGGTTCGTTCATTAACTCTCTCTCTTGTTTCCATTTTGGAGTTTGTTCTCCACTTCTCTTTCTAATTCCAAAGTGTTTGGATGATTTTCAACATGATTTGAAGTGCTGAAATGATTTATAAGAAAAAGCATATTGATTTGCTTTAATTGATTGTGAAATGAATTGCATATGAAAAATTGCATGAGTATTGAAAAATTAATTTTTTGTACATAGAAGTATATACTATATTGTATTTTGCTATGAATGATTTGAATGGCCTTGATAGAATGTTAACCATTAAAATTTCGAGTTAAGGATAGATTGGTATCTCGCGTAAGGTGAATGAGCAATCTCTATGGCCGACGTAATGATGTGTCACTCCAATTCATAGCCCAGCGGAATAGTATCGACAATATTCATGAATTGATTTTTAATAATCGGTCAATGACCAGCGAGGACCGTCGCATCATTATCATTTTTTTATTTATCTGAAGCTGCTTGACCAATCCCAGATCTTGTCGGTGATTAGTTATCCGATTACTTATAGAAGGCATAGGTTAAGTGCAGGGCAAATTAGGCAAATAGAAAATTGTGAAATGCATGATTTGTATTTTGAATGATTTATTGCATATGAAAGTGCACATTTGGAATTATCAATAAACTGTAAAGGAATGTATATGAAATAAATATATGTATCGTATTTGCATTGATCATTCAAAAAGATTCAAAAGCATGATTTTGAGAAATTGCATGATTTGTATTAAACTGAAATAGACGAGAAAACTAAAGAACCACTAAGAATGAAAATACTTATGCGGTGTTTTTACCATCGTATGAGATCACAGAGTAGAAAGTGGTAGGGCCAAGAAGATCGTCGAGACACGAGTCTTGTCGAACAAAGCGGAGTCTGAGTAAATGCTCCGTCTCATGCATATCATTTAATTCATGATATTTTGTAATTATTTTGCATTAAACTCAAGATATAAAAGTCTTCATAAGAAGATCACATTTGTTTTTATATATATCTTTTGAAAGTCTGAAAATGAATTTTATAATGAATGTCGGGAGTGAACTCCATAAATATTTTGTAATTGTGTTTGAAAAGGCATGGAATGCCAATTTGTATAAATGCGGTATTCAAGACAGTTATGGGCCCTATTTGAATTAAGGAATATATATTTTGTTTTATCAAAGCTACAGTTAAAATGTTATAAAAGGAAAAAGAGAGGACGGTGTCCCGGACCATGTTCGGCCTCTGGGTCTAGTCGGGTCTGGTACAACGACATTCGAGCCTTTATAGATTCTGGCTATTACTTTATGGAAAGACTAAAAACCCTTTCATTAATGAAAGGGTTTTTCCTTCCATAGTGATGTGATAATCCTGATAAAAGCATAATAGCCAGAGAAATTTGTCCTCTTTTCATTTTCCTTAACTACTTTTATACGTAGGTGAAGGTTCTGAGACATTGATGAGGTCCTTTCACTTTCTTATATTACACACTCTTGTACGTGATTGCCTTGTAAACTAAGCTACAGTGTGTCAGCGGTGGCGTAGCGCATGTCTGCGAACCTTGTCTTCACAGCTCCGGATGTTTGCTCAATCTTCATCTCTGGAGTTGGTTGAATGCAGTGCTTCGTTTGCCTTTTCGATGGGGTCATTTGAGTTGTCATCTAGTCCCTATCCTTCTTTGCTCGACTCAAATATGCGTAATAGGCTAGGTGGATCATGCGTGCCTGTCGAACTAGGCCTTACTCGATAAGCGTTAAGCTGCATGCCGTGTCACAGGACTTATCCTCCACCCTTCTTGAGTTCATTTTATTGGTTAGAAGCTAGAACCGTAATCCTGAGTTCAAAACAAATTGATGGAAGATATTAAAGGATGTCATTCTAAATACTAAAAAAAGGAAGAAGAGAAAGGTAGTTACTATATCAAAGATTTTAGGGTTATATATTGTTTTGAAGTAAAATTAAGGAGTAATATTAGTATCATAAAAATTGTATTAAATATAAAATAATTTTGTCCATCATGCCTAGTTCATATGATAGAGTGCTCAACGTTTCAAAAAGGCAAGGGTATAAGGAGGGGAGAGGTCCTAGGTTTGAGGGGAGTTTTAGAAAAATAATATAAAAATAAAAAAATAAATCTAAGAAAAGTATAGTTTTAAAAATAATCTCAACTTTAGTGTAGTTTTCTCCACATAGGTTTTTCACGTAGGATGAAGATTCAAAAAAGTAAAGACGTCTTTTCAAAAGACACTTTCAATGTAAATTCAAAAATTTTAAAATTATAAAGGCGTCTCTTCAAAAGACATTTTTAGAAAAAGTTTATTCAAAAGAGACTTTCAACTTAGATTTCAAAATAAAAAAGTATCTCCTCAAGAGACACTTTCCACTTGACAAAAAATACAATAGATTTAAGAATATTTCTCAATCTTTAGTATTTGAGGATTTTTTTTTTTTTTTTTTATTTAGGCTAAATGTGGGGAAAACAGGGTTTGAGTCCTAATTAGGATAGTTTTCACATAACCCCTTTTCTCAAAGAATTAAATTTTTTAATAAAACTGGTATATGGATGTGAGGCAATATTTATCTTAGAAAACCACATAATAGGTAAGTGAGATGGTTGAAATTTTTCATAACTTAACCAGTTGTCTCGAGTTCGAGTCTTGAGAATGGAGTTTCGTTCTGTGGTAGAGCTTTATAACTCTTATGGTCATTCCTGGCTCGTATGAGGATTAGGTATGATATGACTTAAAAACGTCTTTTGTATATGTATGGACCCGCTTATGACACAGACAAAAAAAATATTTATCGTAGAAAATTAAATGGAATCGGAAACATAAAAATCAACAAGCCCAACCCTTTTTTATCCCGACAGCCCAATAAAAGCCCGATTTCTGTTTATAAATCAGGCCCAAACCTCAACGCAGTTTATATAATTCAGGCCCATACTAAAGTTCCCAGGCCGAACTGACGAGACCCGGAATCCCAAGATCAACTGTGAAGCCCGCGATGTAAAACCCTCCCTAAACCCCCAATTCAAACTGCAATCGCCCAAAAAACCAGAGAGAAACCTCAATTCTGGACGGAAATGGCTGCTCTGGTGCCAGAAACCGCGCAAAGAATCTTCACCCCCGAAACCTTGCGCTCCGCCGCCAGACAATCAGAGCGCTGCCACGTCGTCTCCATCCGGCTTCGCAGAGCCATCAAGAAATTCCTCCGCGGTCTCTCTCTCTCTCTATCTATAATTATTTGGGTGTTATTTGATGAGGACTTTGTGTGGTTTTGAATGAATTCTGGGTTTTTATTGTTGCAGAACAGGAGGAACCCCACGTGAAGAGGAAGGTGCTGAGGCTGTCCCAGTCGTTCAATGAAATCAAGGGTGTGAATCTAATGCTCACAGCCTCCACTTCCAGGGAGCTGGTGGAAGATCCTTTCAAGTCCATGGAGCGGTCAAAGCGGTGGAAGATCAAGAGTGCGTACGGTGACATTGGCCTCACGTACAGAGACCACGAGACCGTGGCTTATGTTGCTTCCCGAATGCCTGCTGTTTACTCGGCGTGTTTTAGAGTTCTCAGCGAGGTAAGACAATTTGACCTAGTGGAATTTCGTGTTTATTTCCTGGGTAAAAATTTGGAATTTGGAGGGTAAAGAACATGAATTTTTTGCATCCTCGTTTTCTGTTCTGTGGATTCTTTTCGTCAAACCCATTTTTAATTGGGCCGAGGAGATACATTACACTCACTTTATTCCGAACCAATGAAAATTATGGTGCCTATAATTTTGGTTTAGGTTGTTTTGTTCTCCTGCATTTTCTTGGAACCAATTGGAGCCCTTAGTGTTCTAAAGCTGATTATTTTTTATTTTTTTGGGTAGGATGAATGGGGTGCTAAAGATATAAATTTGTAGGAATTAATATAATATGTTCATGTTTAGGTTCGCAGAAGATTACCTGGGTTTTCTCCAGCTGGGGTGATTGGTTTTGGTTCTGGAACTGGTTCGGCACTTTGGTGACTCATTGAACATTTTTTGTTGGTACTTGGATGAACAGATGAATATCATAACGAGTTTGTCTTCACCAGAGTAATTTTGTTAGAATTTGGATAAAACGTTGCAGGGCATTGCGTGAGGTCTGGCCACAGACTTTGGAAAGAATAAATTTAGTTGAGCCATCAAAATCAATGCAACGTGTGAGTCAAAGACTTATACAAGGTAGATAATATTCAAAATCTTTTGAATTGGTTGATGTCTTGATCTTCTTATTTTGAAGTTGACTATGCAACAAGTAGTTGTTAAGTATGGAATAGAAAATTTTGGAATCTATCCAGTTTCATTTCCTACTTTCTGGGAACAGCTAATAGCTTTTGGCATCCTGGATGAAGTATTTTTGATGCAGTAAGAAATACCATCATATGACAGATAATTGAATGGTCAAGCAAATTTCTGATGCTAGTTTGCTCTAATTAAATGTCTTAGATCAGAAGAACCTGCCTCTTATACATAGCTATGACAGCATTCAAGCTCTAACTCAGAAAATCAGTAAGTCCGAGAGAGAGCATGACCTTGTAATTGCGGTAAGTTGTTTAGTCTCTGTTTTTTATTAATTGTGGAACCTGAAGTTTTCTATTACTTCGGACTAACTAATTTTTACTGGATTTTAACAAGAAGTAAATAAATTAGTTGAAATTTGACATGTTCTTGTTTCTTTTCTTTCCCATTGCATGCGCAGAACTATTTACTGTACGGTCTCTGGTTTGTGCTAATTAATGTTTTCTACTGTTTGGTGAAGTCCTATGTGCTTGGAGAGATACCTTCACTGAAGGACAGAATTACGATAGTGCGCCAGCTTTGGGATCTTACACGGGATGTTCTGGTAAAAGTTTTCTCTATGATGAGTTTCATGTCTCATGATGTCCATGTTTGTGTGGTAAAGTAGGATTTGATGATAGACAATAACGTCTTTCATGGAAAAGATCATCTGAAGCCCACATTCTAATGTGGTCACAGTAAACGTCTTGTGTATTTTATCTCTCTAGATATTATCCACTATTAAGGAATTTCTAGAGTACAAGTGGTACTTTTTCTTCTGGTTGTCAAAAATAAAAACAAAATAAAAAATCGCTGCATATTCTGTGGCTGAGCTTCCAGGCAGTTTCCCAGAAAAATGAACGCCAGATCAAATGACCTTGTGATATTATTATAGAAAAATAGCAACCATTGGATACTGTTTTCACAAATTATGTCTTCATGTAAGATATAGAAAATCCCCATTGCTTGTTTTTTGTGTTTTGTTGGGGATGGTTTTTTTTGGCTATCTGTGGGGTCATGGTTTGTTTCCTTGTACTCTCTTTTCGCCACTTTGGCGGCTCTCCTCTTGAATATATTCTTCTTCCTTATCAAAAAAAAAAATGTAAGATGTAGAAAATTACATCCCTGGAAAAAGATGTTGAGATCTAGATTTCTGAAATGTTTGAAATTAGTTTGGTTGAGATGAATAGCCCAATGCTGCCTGATTTTTATACTGTTTGAAGAGTCAAACTAAGAAACCCCTGAATCCTCTTTAATCACATTAATTTTGTGGTCCTAGGGAAGTTTCTGACTTCCCATTTCTTGATATTAAAGCTTAGGGAAATATTAGAAATGAGTGCCTCTGAGAAAAACTCAAAATAGGTTAATATGCAATGAAAAATATTGAGATGATTTTATGTGCTTGAAGAAAACATTAGAGTCGACTTTAAGAAGATGAAGCGCCAAAAATTAAAATGTTTTGGAAGCTGAACTGGGTATGACTAAAATTTCAAAGAATTAATTTGAATTTTCATGCTGTGACTGGATATATGATTTCTGACCAGTTTAATTGCTGTGTATGTTCAGTTTTACTGCCCATAATGGTTATTTAATTCAGGTTTTGTAATTTGCAAATTCAAAGTAATTTGCAAAGTAATTTGAATTTTCATGATGTGTAATTTTTCCTCATTATTTTCTGATAAGTTCAAATGCGGGGCAGGTTTTGGTTGAACCTGGAACACCTCAAGGATCTAATATCATATCTCAAATGCGATCTCATATTTTATGGATGGAAAAAAGGGTACGTTGATTGGTTCCTGTCAATATTCTATGGGGAAGGTTTATCTGGAGCTTGGATGCTTCATGCTAGTTCACAATTTGTTGCTTGAATCCTCTTTTCTTCTCTGTTATGAATGTTCTTTTCCTGCTCATTTGTTATATCATTTTTGTCTCTTCTTAGAAAAGTCGCAAAAAGGAAGCTGTATCCGATGAAGTTTCTGAGGATAAGATGGCTCTCAAAGCTGGTGCATATATAGTTGCTCCTGTAAGTTTGATAGTTTTGTAATCAATATCCTTCTTTTGGATTGCCATGTTGCACCTCTTCCTTGATTCTGAAATATCTCTGTTGTTGCAGTGTCCTCATGATGGAGCGTGTCCACTGGAGAAAACTGGAAAATATTGTCATTTTGTTCAGCGCTTGCAGAGAACGACATCACAGCGAGCATACAAGGTTTCTCCTTAGTCTACCATGTTATGCTGTCACACTTTCCCTAGATAATTTTTGTGTTAAAGACCGAATTTGATGAGCTAGGCACGGATCTCAAGCGCGAGGTGTCAAATTTGTTTAATCCTCAAAAACAGTACAATGTGACACAGCTAGATTGTCCTGCTATCTGCTTCTTTTATATCCTAAGGGAAAATTAGTGACACAGGTATTTCACTTTTTTGAAATGTTATACTAGGACATTTTAGTAAGGGCTCCCAGATTTTGTTCTTGTAATATCTGATGACTGGATTATTATTGTAACATGGTGTTTATAGTTTGTAACTAGTATCCGGCCCTAAATCCTCTGCTGATTGTATCTCCTGTGAGATAATAATCTTGTAGACTTCAGAGATATATTTAAGGTTCAGTTTGACAAAAATGTTCTAGTTTCTAATATTGTTCTCCATCTATATATATTGTTCTCCTCATGTATGTATGTATATTGCAATAGTTTTGTTGTTTCTTTTCTTTTATATAAATACCCAATAGACATACATTTATCTATGCTTTTACCACAAATAATGCAAATGTTATAATTTTTGTATTTTCATGCAAAAGTAGTATCATCTTATAATGCAAAACATCACGCTCTCATCTCCTCTTTTAAGATGGCATAGGCACTCTTTTCAAATGTTATAAATTGTCTTTCTTTTTGAAGAGCATGGAATCGTGTTAGTGATCTTTTCATAACCCATTCTTTTTTTGTAGCCTGGGCTGACACTTTACGTGGTTTTGAAGATGAGAAATTTTGCTTTGTTGCTTTCAGGCGAGGACAAAGACCACGGTAAATTCCACACTCAAATATGTAGATTAATCTGTTTACACAAGTTTCCATATAAACACCAATCATTTGAAGGTTCTGAGTCATAAAGTTTTATGAAAGCCTATATTTGAAGCTACTCCTTTCATGATTTCTGCATGCATAATTGAATTAAATTTGTTTAAGCAATGTGGTACTTAGTCCTCTCCAATCTTCACTTCTGCAGAAGCATAACTAAGGATTTACAGCATTTCCAAACAGGTGAAGAATGGTTATGCATTACTAAGTTCTGTTGTTAGTTGAACCACATTAGCATGTTCAGTATATTGAGCCATAAGGTCTAAAGAATTAATTGTGCAAACCCCTGCATCAATTTGAAACGTTGCGACCTGTGGAGAATTGCCATTCTTTGTCTGTTGAACTGCATCTATAGGTTCCCACACAAGGTGGTCAGCTGTCATCACTTGAGATGGAAAGAAACCAAGCATCTTACCGGTGTTCTTCTAGTCATGAGTTATGCACATATCTGCAGCTTTTCGGGTGATGAGAAACTATACATATTCCCACCAGTAAAAAGTCCAAAAATGTTAGAAGGTGGCCGTGATAGGCATTATTCAAAACATGTGCAAAATGAAAATGATTTGATGCTTATACATGTAATGAGCCCCGAATGACCAGTTGTCAGAAGAGAGACAATTCTCATTTGTCCCCCCAATCCCTTTAAGCAGGTTTAGACATGTGGATGGCCCTTAGGGATTTGGAGGATCTCACATTGGGTCGGCTGGATGGCATGTCTGGTTCTGGGTATATTTATTAATTGAAATAAAATACTTAAAACGGTCTCAATGGTTGATCATTTTTATTAGACTGATTCTTCACATCTTTCTTCTTCTCCCATTCAATAAGCAAACATTATATAGGTTATGAATTTATCTGTTTTATTTGTGCACAGGAAACTCTTGGCTCTTGATGGTCTGAAATTTGAAACTCTGAAAGAGCAACATGCAAAAAGAAATCCAGAAGACCTTGAAATCGACTATGGTATGTGGTCTTCTTGTTGGACATCTCCAAGAACCCAGTGGTCTAGAGATGCTCACATGGTTGCTTGTGCAAACACCCCCATTGTAGTTTATTATCTAAGCTGATGGATTCTATATTTTCATCATTTTTTTTTCCTTTTTTGCTTGATTTTGTCAGAGGACCAATTCCAGTTTGAAGAAGAGAATACCCCATTTGAGGAAGATCAAGTTTTCTATGATTCTGATGTTATAGAAACAGATGCCATTGATGATGACAATGAAGAAGAAGAAGAGGAAGAAACAAGAAGGGCCGAAGTTGGTAGCGGGTGGGGGCGGATCATCTTCTCACCTGTTCGGAGGGGGAAGCAGGTTGCAATGAACGTCTGCAGAGCAACCAACCGAGAAGGAACGCAGGGATCGTTTGAGCGTATGGTCGTCACTCAGAGTAAAAATCCGGCATTGCATCTACAAGCTAGAAGATCTCTATGGGGGGATTTGTGGCCCTTCTAAACATCACCCCCAATGAAAGAGCCACATTCCTATTTCATATTCTCACAAAAAAAATGTAAATGCAAACCCATGTGTCTGCATCATCAGGTCAGGCTAAGACCCCGTAACACTTCCAGTTTGTCAGAGCATTCGCTGAGTATATATATTCAGATTATTTTATCATTCCCATTCTGTTTTACCAATGTTTATCTGCTAATAATGTTAATCTTGTTGTGAACTTATAGGGGTGAAGAGAATGAATATCATCCAAACACTCCATTTTCAAGTCATGTGGTGGGCGCCGGGGCGTGGAATTTAGACACAAAGAACACTTCCTATCCCCCATATTATTGCAGCTTCGATTCCCTTTTTCTTGGGCTTGGCTTTATATATGGAGGGGAAGAATCCCTCTTTTTATCTATTCTCACCTTTCACGTGTATTCCTAATCCTATTGACCATTATTTTCTTCTTTTTTTTCTTGTGATAACTGTGGATGTTAGGGTCAGTGCACACGCATCTCGACTAATCCCATGAGACCTGAAGTTAACATCTAAATAACACTTCCTAACCCCCATATTATTGCAGCTTGGAATTCCTTTTTCTTGGGCTTGGCTTTATATATGGAGGGGAAGAATCCCTCTTTTTCTCTATTCTCAGCTTTCACGCGTATTCCTAATCCTATTGACCATTATTTTCTTCTTTTTTTTCTTGTGATAACTATGGATGTTTGGGTCAGTGTACACGCATCTCGACTAATCCCATGAGACTTGAAGTTAACATCTAAATAACACTTTCTATCCCCCATATTATTGCAGCTAGGAATTCCTTTTTCTTGGGCTTGGCTTTATATATGGAGGGGAAGAATCCCTCTTTTTCTCTATTCTCAGCTTTCACGTGTATTCCTAATCCTATTGACCATTGTTTTTTTTTTTCTTGTGATAACTGTGGATGTTTGGGTCAACATATATGCACCTCGAATAATCACATGAGGCCTGAAGTTAACATCTAAATAAATGTTTAATGGCTTTGAGGGGATTTGAACTAGTGATCATTGGATTAAATCATAAGGCATTAGACCAACCAAGTTACGGTTAAACGGAGATTTTTAACTTCAAGCTTCCTCTTCAGCGTTGTAATGGTAAAGAACTTCTGGATTTTAATTATCTATTCTACTTCTCTCTGGTCCCATGCAATGCTTGAAATATTGTTAGCTATGAACTCGTTATTAAAACACGATTTTAAGACCCTATACATATTATTGGGATCTACATGATTTTAAAATTCCTCTAGTAACTTTAATATGACATTTTTATTTTTTTCCCTAATTTGATATGAAATTTCAATGGTTTTTCAGCATGCATGTTTCATGGGATTTTGCAGGTTTGAGTATATATCCGTTATCTTATTTTAAGATTAAGATAACTAGGGTGTTTAGCAAAACTTTATACTTATTACTTAATAATTTAAGTTGGCTTTAAATTATGATTAAGTTGTATTTTTTACTTTTTACTTTTAAATATAAAGGTTTTTTTATCAAAACTAATTTAAAGCATATTTTAAATTTTCAAATTGACATATTTACTCTCATAAATTATAACTTAGATAGAAAAAGAATAACAATAGAGGTGATATAGTAAACTTGACAATAAATTAATTATTTTTATTTAAGTCATATAATTAAATTTTTTACTTGACAATATAAATTAAGCTATTGAGTCATAAACAAAAGGAAAAGAAAGCTGTGAATGAGAACCTTAGACTTGTTACTCCTATACCAAAATAGACTAAGAAATATAATTAGAAAATTACTTAGAATAAGGTCCTTTCCATTATGTAAGTCTTATTGGGTGGTTGTTCCATCTATAGTCACGTGCACTTCATATCAAAGTCGTTCCTATCACAAGTATTTTGTCCCAATTAAAATCTGATTTCACTCTTGAAAATTGAACACTATTTCGATATCAGTTCTAAAACTACATTATTGCTCTTCACGATAACGCTTTTTTAAAAAAAACTGGAAGCCATGTTCTCCATATATACCTTATTCTTGTTTTGACAAAAGAACCAAATGAACTTAATTATAATTATATAGTGTTAGAAACTTTCTTCTTTATTCGATATAGGATATAACAAATACCTCCTATATAGATCGAATAGACAAACACCTCTTAAGGGATCAAACAAACCCCCACACCGGAGTTGGGAATTGACTTTTATATCATTTGTAATTATTCAATCCAACCATAGAGATATTGTCCATTTTGAATCGAAAAGCCAATGGATGTGCTAATTTTGGAAGTTTTTTTTTTTCTCTTTCTTCGATTCGCTCGTTTCCCACGAGTCCAAATGAGCAGGCTTTAGCAAGGGGAGACAGGTAAGCACGTGAACTCAAGCACAACCACAGCCAACTCCGGTACACCGTGAAGATCACATGCCATAGACCTTTTGGATTTTTGGAGTTACTGATAAATAGTACTACATCTCGTCCTTCTCCTAAATTTGTGGGTGGAGAAGAGAGAACCATCATGATCATTACCATGTCAGCCACAATGTGGGAGTCAATTTAAAAAATATCATCTCCATTCTCCACCACTTTTACCTGAAGGATTTTAGCTGATAGATAATTTGAGTATTCCTGTGCTTTGTTTTTTAGAGCTTTAATTGATTTCCTGAACCTCTTGTTGACATACATGGGAATTCTAGTCCTGTTTTGTTCCTATTTTTTATAGGATGTTTTTGAAAACAGATTTTAAAAATATAAAGAACATTAAAATTTGATATTCTTTGAATATTGTTCTTGTTAATTTTAATTTTAGTATTTTCTACATGTGTTTTTCATAACAAAAGAAATCGGGAATTAAACGTGTTTTTTGAAACAAAGCTCAGTTTTCAAAAATGGTAAACAAACAAGGCCTTGTACTTCTTTATCTCATTATCTGAAATCTTCTCAAAAAGCCTTCCAATGAAGTAGTTGTAATATGATGTGGCCACGTTAAATTAGGAAAAAGGGTTTTAGGTATTATCCTACAATTTAGATATAAAGCTAGGGAAATGGAAATTATATATGGAGGTGGTGATGAAGGTGGAGAGACATTTTCTTATAATCTTTCCCATTGACTGTCATTTATTCGTTTTCTAGCACTTCCCAACACATATATATGCTCGTTGCCTTTCCAGCTTCTGAGGAAGATTTTTATATACAACGATGAAAAAGCTCACAACCACTCTCATATGCTAATTATTAACTTCTCTGTAGATGTTATGGTAATTAATTACTCTTCATGCCCCCAACTAATACTGTAGTCTGTAGATCAGGAGGTGGGTAGATGCATGTAGTTCTGAACATCGGAAATGAAAGACAAATGAAGTGAGCACATGAAACGCAAAGCAAAAGTACTTCCGACCATTACATATAAGTTAATTAAGCAGGTCATGATTCCACTGCAACACTGTCATCTGCCATTAGAAGCTGTAGATACTCCTGATAAAGCTTCTCAAACTTGTTATCATTTGTGAGCATTTGATCATATTGGGAATAAGGTAATATTTCAGACCCATCATCATGTTGATTCATGTGAAGTCCTCCTAAAACATCTCCACTACCACCTTTGTTATCAGCCTGCAGCGGCCATGGCAGACCGGGGGGTTCTGCAGTGGCAGCCGTTGATCCTTTATCTTCTCGGGCGTTACAAGTACCAGTACTGGATGGTCCGCTTATGATCCAACTGGCAGCCCTATAGGGCTTTGGCCTATGGATTTGACCCTTCTTGTTTTCTAGGCTACTTTTTCCCAAGTGCTTCACTCTCTTCTTGAGATGGCAATTCCAGTAGTTCTTTATCTCATTATCCGTCCGCCCCGGAAGCCTACCGGCTATGAGAGACCACCGGTTTCCCAACAGAGAATGAAGCCTGATGATAAGATCATCTTCATCAGGTGTAATGTTTCCTCTCTTGATATCAGGTCGGAGATAGTTCAACCATCTCAACCTACAGCTTTTTCCACACCTAAGAAGCCCTAAACAACAAACAAACATGCAGATACACATTTCTGTTATCATACAAAAGTGGTTATCAAACAAAGAATATAGATTCATAACAAATGAAATTAGCTAGGGTTAAGTACCAGCTTTCATGGACAAAGATCTCCAGTTGCCTTCCCCGTGAGCTCGAATGTAGTCGGTCAGTAGAGTGTCTTCAATGGCTGTCCATGGCCCTTTTTGCAAACCCACCTTAGAACAGCAGGGAGCTCTTCCCATGCCTACTTCTCTCTCCCACAACAAAACCTTCTAGAGTTAATTAATTATATATATGAAAATCGTGCATGAAGAAAATAAAGAAAATGATGTGTAGAACAGTAGAAAGAAAACAAAGAGGGAAGATGTTTCTGGTTTTTTCTTATTAGATTATTTACTTTCACCAAAAGTTTAAAACACGTTTGTTAAAAAAAAAAAAAAAGGCTATTTCAACAACCCTTCTTCTTACCATCTGCCCTTCAAATCCCATTATGCGTGGTCATTAATTCTATTGTAGATCTTGGAAATATGGCAACAAATACGGTTCATTTTGTCAAAATTTACGGATTAAACCTATGTAAGGGGCGCCAATAAGGGCGAGGATTAAACTATAATGTATTTCAAAGTAAATAGACAGAAAAAAAAAAAAAAACATATGTAACAGGCTATGGACATGTTATTAAAATCTTTTTGTAAAGTTTGGGAGGATTTAATAACCAGCTTATTGTTATATTAATTTATTAATTATGGATTAAGCATAATCATATTATAATTATAATTATATAATAAAATTTTAATATTAATTAGTTATGGGCTTATAGTTTTATCTTCTTTTTTACTTTGATAAGCCCATTAAACCAAAACACAATTATTTCCTTATGCTTTGTATATATAAATAAATAGGGTCTTATAATTTTACAAGGGTTTAACATAACACACTTTGGAGATAAGGAAAAAACTATCTTTTATCCTATCATTTCTTTGATTTCCTCATCCCCGTAGATTCGGAGATTAACGACAACTGAATTATCGATCCATGCTAGGTATGTTTTTTACCCAAAGATAAATCGACATGCTTTATTGCTTCAATAAAGCTTATTATTTTATAATATATTTATTTTGTCTTTTGATTATCGAGCAAATTATTTTTTTATCAATAAATACTCTTAATTTTATAACATAATTTAATAATTAGTATCAGATCAACTTTAATTGATATTGAAACTGTTAAATTCATTTTTCTTGATTTTATGGGTTTTGTTAATTTTTTATTGTCGGTTTTGAAACCATGAAATTTTGCTTGTATTTGCTTCTCCTAAAATCTATCAAAGAGACAGATTTCACAATAAATTTTTAATATTGCTTTATTCCTTTAGTAGATATGACATATTCAAGTTCTGCCTGATTTACACGTTTTGAATGATATATTAAAGATTTTAAGAATCTTTAATATTATTTTATTCCTTAGATATGAGATATTCCTTGATATTACTCAATATTTTTTTTATCTTGACTATTCAAAATATGAATAGTTTTCAATACAACATATGTCCAATCAATATTATTAAGGAATTAATATGACTATTCTTTAATATGTAGTATTTTATCTTGATATTAAGGAATCATTATGTCCATGACCCAATGCTGGTCACATGATTCCACATCCAAAAACACGTTTTGAATTATATGAATGTCAGAAACGATTTCTCAAAGAATTTTTTGCCATGCACAACAGAAAATTTCAGTCATTAACATTCTTCTTTTATTTTATTATTATTATTTGGTTATTTATATTGTGATATACGGGAAAATTGTATTTTCTTTTTCTTTATGGCAGTTTTCTATCACATTAAGCATTAAATTTGGTATGAAACAAAAGGCTCATTTTACCTAATTTACTAACATTTTCACTAGCTTATACTCGAATTCTCATACGTGATCGTCTGAAGATTCACCAATGGCTGCACCGCAAAACAATAAGAAGACGACGGCCAATGTTTCGTCGCCCTCCGATGGCAAAGGTCTTTTTGGAAGACTTAGAACTTAAACAACGCTTATCTCGATTAAGAATCTCTGCACTTGCATTTGTTGCGATTTGCTTCTCTTTATGGAGGGAGAAAGTATATCCATCTTTCCGGATAGCGGACGATTTCTTCCCTATACGCATGTGGGAAGGTGGCTTTTATTTCTAAGGACACTCAGGCTCTTCCTTTTACGTAATCGCTCCCGACAGAATGCTTATGAGTGTTTTCCTATTCTATCGAGGCTTAGGCCTGCCTACTTATGGTAACCACACTTATATAATGAAGAGCCTACTGGCGCTGCTTCGTGGAGTCGCTAATCGGGAGTGAAGATCTCTGGGTAAAAAGCCGCATCCGATAAGAGAGGCGCCCGAGCACCCTGCCTGCCGACACAATAAGCTGGGGCCTAGTCCCACTGGGCTCTGGGCTAGGCCACGGGTTAGGGGAACCCAGCCCTGGCCTACGGTACCCACACTAGTGCTATTTGTAATTATTTATAGCATTACATTATAAATAAAATTGAATGATTATGAACTTTGATAAAATTAAGAAATATTGAATGCTTATGAACTTACCTCTCTAGAGTTTAAGCGTGTTGGATATTTTTTGGAATCCATGCTGCAACTGTAATTTCTCTCGTCTTACGCATCAATTTTGCTAAAATCCATACGGATAGTGAAGTTGTCCTATCGATTACTTTATTATTTTGTAAGAAGTTTAGTTTGGTGAAAAGAATTCACAAAGTGTCATAAACAGCTCAATTTTGCTACCCTATTAGTGGGAAATTTACGTATTTTGCTGTAACGACTGGTGAATTGCTCTTACTTGTGTATGAGTCTTTTTGTATTTTATAGACTCTAACATTTGGTGACCACTTTTGTAGTCATTTTTGATAAACAAGAATGTAAGAATTTGCATCTTTGTTTTACATGTATTTTTGACATTGTTCTCTTGTTTATTCTTCAGCTTTGAGCTTTCCTCAGTTCTCTACCATCACGAAACTTAATGGGACTAATTACAAACAATAGGTTGAACCTTTCATGATGAATTTGACACCATGAACCGAACTCTACTGAAGTCAGCGTTCTCCAAACCCACTGAGAATTTCGCAATGAGAAAGTTCTAGCGAGAACTGAGAGTATTTCAGTGGTTGTTGTTTGATGATCATGAATAATCATATGAAGGAATCTATTTATACAAGCATTCCTAATATTGAGAATGCAAAAGAGTTCTTGGATGCTATTAGCAAGAAATTTACAAAGTTTTCAAAGAATAAGAAAAATGAGTTATTTGATAATCATTAGGTGAATGTTTGTGTTAAATCCAATGTCAAAGTGATGTGTCTTCCGATACTCGTGGTTAGATAGTGGTGCTACTTCATTCACGCTCGCGCTCTATGCAAGCAAATGGATAAGCGTAAGAAGTCCAACTAGCTCGAGTAGTACATGTACATGGGAGACGGTACAAGAGACCAAGTTGATTTTCTGGGAGTTGTTAGATTGCAGTACATGAAATTTTTTGGAATTATAGGATCTGACGTACATACCCTCAATCAAGAGAAATTTGATATCAATACCTATTTTGGATAGACTTGGATATAGTTTTCTTTTTTGAACTGAAAAAGTTAAATTGTACCAAGATTCACTATTGATTGGCAATAGAGTACTTTGTGGGAGTCTTTACAAATTAGAATTGTCTATTTTGCCTATGTTTCCTTTCTCGCTTAATTTTACTGTTAATACTACTAGTAGCTTCAAGCGCTTGAGATTGAATGAAAGTCTCTATTCTTTAGCATAAGCTTTTGGGTCACATTTCCAATCAGGGAATGGTGAGATTAATTAAGGATGAGATTCTTTCGGATCTTGATTTCTCAAATTTTGATACCTGTGTAGATTACATCAAGGGTAAACTGACCACCAAGATTAGGAATGCCAAGGCTGACAGATGCACCGAGTTGCTTAAGGTTATTCATACAGATATTTGTGTGTCATTCACCCCTCCTACTATGGGTAGGCACAAATATTTCATTACATTCATTGATGATCATTCTCGCTATGGTTTTATTGAGCTCATTCGTGAGAAGTCTGACTCTTTGGAGGCTTTCAAAACTTTCAAAGGAAAAGTTGAGCTCCAAGAAGGGAAGAAAATCAAAGCGATTCATTCCGACAGAGGTGGTGGGTATTATGGTAGATATGATGAGACATAACGTAACCCTAGACCATTTGCGAAGTACCTTTAGGAATATGGCATTGATGCTCCGTATACAGTGTCTAGTACCCTTCAACATAATGGGATTGCAGAGATGAGGAATCTCACACTTCTTGATATGGTGCGATGTATGCTTGTTAATTTATCACTACCTGAATTCTTGTGGGGTGAAGCTTTGAAAATGGCAACTTATATTTTGAACCTAGTGCCTAGTAAGTTTGTTCTTAAGACTCCATTTGAGCTATGGTCAAAGAAGAAGCCTAGTCTTCTTCACCTAAGCTAGTGGCCAATGAGGTGAAGGTGAGATCAGATAAACCCGTAATCCAAGAAACTTGATTCAAAACCATCGTGGATACTCGACAAGACCCAAAAGTATTTAGTCCTATTTAAGATAGGTTTTGAGTGCTTTTTTGCACTAATCATATGAATTAAGCCAATTGACATGTGCAGGTCCGTTTAGTACCACTGATTTTGTTTCAAGTTTGTTTTTGGTAATTTTGCAGGTTTTGTGAGCCTCCACCATCATTTCAAGCTCGCTTCGAGTCAAGCGATTTATGCCATGTTCATATGAATTCCTACGATCTCACTGTCAGAAAGCTGAAGAAATGCCTCAAGTGAAATTGATGTCTGGAGGTCGAACCCCAAATGCGTGAGGATGCGTAGAGTGCAGGACTTTTCACTATGTGATTATGTAAAATTCTCGCAATCATAGCTTAAAATCTCCTCTAATCCCTCGCGAAATTCGCATGCATGGGCTTTTGCTATCATAGCGAAGTTGTCAGGCATAGCTTAAAATTTGAATTTTCGCTATGCCTTGTATTTTCACTATGATAGCGAAATTTCGCTATGATAGCGAAATTTCGCTATGATAGCGAAATTCACTATGCATAGCGAAATTTGTCCCCCTATGTTTTTGTTCCAAACGACACGCTTTCTGTAAATTCCCTATGTCGTCCCTGTATTGTAACATATTTTAGGTATTTTATATTGTAGCCACATCTGTATGGTCATATAAGCCACCTATAACTTTGCAATCTAACTTTTCATTAAAGCATTCATTCACGCAGCCTTTGCCTTAGGCTTACGCTTTCTCTTTCTCTCTCTTCTTCTCTCATTTTCAAGGCCGCTAAACACCACCTTTGAGGATGACAACTCAAGGGATGCTTGGCTGCTTCCTCAAACCTTGAAGAGGAGGGGTTGTTAGGTTATTAATGGTGGTTTGTAGGTGGTCCCGCTTTAAATGAAACAGCATCGCATTATTTCCAAACTTTCCAAACTAGGGTTTAATGCTATTTAATGTTTTTCCTTTGGTCAATACTTGTCATGCCAGGTTCAATGCATTCTAATAGTAAAATGCACTATATTCTTTAGATGTCAGCCATTTGAGCCCCTAAAATTAGGGTTAAATGATGCATTCTTCAAACTACTGAACATTAAATGTCAAAGACATGTTTAATTCAAATAGGAGTGTTTTAAGGGTTAGTTTTTAAAGCTAAACAAAGATCCGGTTTTGGCTATGACTATATGTCATTTGCCCTAATGCGAGGAAATAAACAGAGTACACCTTATTAACCCCATTTTATCAAGCTAGTGACTCAAACCTTCAAGGTCTCTATTTCACACCTCATTTTAAACTATTTCAGTTAGTTAAGTGACACCAACACCCACACTTTTTAATGCAAATCCAAAAATCCAAACAAAAGCCTCACCATTTTGAATCATGATACGACTCATTTGTGGGATGAAAACCCATCCCCGTGTTCGACTTAGACCGCCATATCACAGAGTTTGACTACGGCAAAGAGAGGAAATTAGGAAACAAATTTGTTGACTCCGATCACCCTACCGTGGCATTTAATCAAATGGCACCGTCGTTTCGGATGGTGCCAAACTACAGATGATATGTTGATATGTACTTGTAATCTAATACAAGTGTTGGTGACCTTTAACCTCTTTTTTTATTTCATTGTTTAATTTCGCTTTACTCGCCACTACCATCGAAATATACTAATACAACATTTTATATTTCGCTAATGACCGGTCCTTTTCGCAAGCCTTTGTTGTTCTTTGTTTTGTCTCATTTTGTGTTACTGTGTGTTTATGCAAGACTGGATAGAGGGATATCGAGGATCAGAAAGAGTAGAGTGCACCATGGATAAGGTCAGAAATCAAGTGTGCATAAGGACCAAATGGATCCCCAATTCGAGGAACAAAGAAAGTCAAGAAGGCACCCAGTTGAATCCAACAAAGATATGATCAATGAGATCACATACACCTCCTAGAGTGCTCCTTCCCGCATAATACCACTCGCCGAGGATGTAGCAAAGGAGACCTTATTCGTGCCCCCGCTTCCCACATTTCATGGTAGTGGAGAATGAAAAATCCATACTACACATTCGGGATTTTGAGGAAGTATGCATAACTTTTAAGGAGGGTATTACCGATATGGAATTGTTGGAAGCTGAAGGCATTTCTCGTTAACCTCAAGGACAAGCCAAACATGAACAACCCACTCGAGGCCAGAACGATTAGAAATTTGGGCCGATCTTCAAGCTGAATTTTTGGAAGAAATTCTTTCAAGATAAATCAAGACCACAGCTTGAAGAGGCGATCTATTAATTTACTCTGGACAATGAGAAATTTACGTTGTTTGAGAGGTTCATGGAGACCATCAATGCATGCCCACAATTCATGGTTTGATATCGTGGATGCTAGTGAATCACTTTATGATGGTATGTCTCTATGCCATGAAGTAACCTAAGTAGAAACCATGTAATGAGGTGACTTTCTCGGAAAGCAAAATCCAGATGAAGCCATGGACTTCTTGAATTATGTGGCTGAAACTTCCAAGGCTTGGGATGCACCGAATTCAAGGGAAGCTAAAAGAATGAAGCCGCTAACCCACCAAAGGGGAGGCATTTATGCACTTTCTGAAGATATGGAGATGAAAGCAAAGATATCAACCTTAACTAGGAAG
Source organism: Tetrastigma voinierianum (assembly GCA_016808115.1). Taxonomy (NCBI): domain Eukaryota; kingdom Viridiplantae; phylum Streptophyta; class Magnoliopsida; order Vitales; family Vitaceae; genus Tetrastigma; species Tetrastigma voinierianum. The sequence goes on along the minus strand of JAEQBH010006049.1, from coordinate 62,183 downwards.
GTGGAAGAGCTAGAAGGAAAAAGGTTACATGAGGTGCGGTGCAGCTGATCAAAACCTCAGACAAAGCAACCCATGCATCAATTACTAATCCCCGCCACCTTAAGAACACCGTCCAAATGCTTCGCTGAGAGATCTGGCGTCAAAGCATGCCAATTGTCGCCAATACAAGCTATAAACAATGCCCTATATGGTAATACATACAATTCCAATCGAGAAATCATCCAAATCTCTCGAAACCTAACCCCCACCTTATGTGCCCCGTGCCAAACAACAATTCTGGCCTCATCTCAACCATTGTTACCACCCATCCTCCCCTCGTCAACAAGCCATATTAAATTCGAAAGCAAGGTGGTAGGCAATTTTGTGGAGGAGCAAAGGAATCAATGTACAATTGGCTCAAAGAATAGATACCGTGGAAAGCACCAACAAGAGAATAGATGGGCTTCAAAGCAACCTTAATCGAAGATCGATAATCACAAGACTCCATCACCAGATTAACAATTTACTGTAGGACAAGAGAAAAAAAAGCGAAGATTCCTTCCTAAACACCGCCAAATCCAAAGGAGTTCATGAAATAGTTCCTCCAACGACCAAGGTTGGATGAAGTAAAGGGGCCATCATCACTTCTTTGAGAGAGTGGAAAAGAAATTAAGCAACCAAAGGCCTATGACTGTCAAGAAACAGAAAGAGAAGGATCGCCTCGAGCCCTAGAGGAGAACAACTCTGAAGATTCGTGAAGAAACATGCCCCTCCATTTCCTCAAGCACTAAGAAGCAAGAAAAATCCCAAACCAAGTCACTGGAGGTGCTAAGGCAGGAAGCGAATATCCCATCGCTTGACATGATTAAGCAAACCCTACATATGCAAAATTTCAAGCACCCGTGTACAAATAAGAGAGGCCTGGGCACAAAAAGAAAGCCTTCCTAATGTAATGTCAAGGCCATCATTCGCAGCAAGACCCCCAGCTGAAATATAAGGATCCAGGATCCCCACAATACCTGGCCAACACGAGGGACTCAGATGATAAAGACCATTGACCTGGGGCTGTAAACCTAACGCCATATTCAGCATGCGGAAGCAGGGTATGAGAGCTTAAGCCTACCAACATCACTCATTATCGGGTCGACGTTTCCTGTAAAATTCTAAGGAATAGTTGAGATGTGGCAAAGGTGGACAATTTTACTACCCAAGCACCTTGTAAAGGCTCGATAACAACCAATCAAGTAGATCCAATCATGTGCCAATTATTCGGAAGACCATTTTACTTCCAACGCGATAATCAATCACGGACGGAGTCATGCGCAAGTACCACATTTGACAACATGACATTAGAGCTTAATATTTTCCACTTGAGTCACAAGCACAAGCTAGCAGAAGATAACATGCAAGGATCTGAGGAAGTCTGCTCAATTGGTCCAAGTGTAGGGGAACCAAAAGCTCACTCCACCGGCAGCGTAAATTCTGTGCGTAAAAATGAAGCAATCGAGGAGAATCGTCGCGATCGGGCCACTTCGCAGAGCCAATGATCAAATTTTAAAGATCACCCAAGGAAAAGAAGTTCAAATACAAAGGAGCCAGCATGAAGGCCGCTGAAGACACATCACCGGCAGGGTCAAGGAGCTCCTCCTTGATCCTCCATGAATGAACCAGCGAAATCGAGCTGGCTCGTCTTCATGTGAGGCCAACCGGCAGCTCTCTAAGATTTCGTTCCTAGTTATTTTGTTCAATTTTCAGTTTGTTTTATTTTTAGTAATTTTCTTCACCTTAATTCGAGCTAAATATAAAAATTGCAATTTTTAGTAATCTTATTTTTATTTTATTTTATTTTATTCATAAGTTTATTTTGATATTTTTATTTTTATTTTTATTGTTATTTTTATTTTTATTTTTATTTTTATTTTTATTTTAATTTACCTAAATCACCTCTTGTTGATTTTTGCAGATGGAAAATCTATAGGTGCAAAATTTCAAGAAGAATATAAATTGCCTGTCGTTTCCCGGACTCCTTCAAACGCCCAACCCGCTTTATAAAAAAAGGTGGGGTCATCTATTCTCATTCCATTCGCTCACGTACCCTTCGCGCCCAACATTTCCATTCCCGGCCGCATGCAACCCCGGCAGATCGCGCTCCCTCGAGCCCCACTGCCGCTGGCGCCTGCTCGTGCCCTACCATGCCGCCGAAGTCCATAGCTAGCCCACCGCCAGCGCTCGCCGCCGCCGCCCGAGCTCCACTGCCGCCGCCGCCGAGCTCCTAAATATCCACCACGCCAAGGCAAGGCAAGCAAATTCCACCTGGGGCTACCCCAATGCAACTCGCACTTCACCGAGCCCCCCGTTCGCCCCCGCCACGTGATCGGACCACGCACATGGTTCGCACTCGTGAGGTCATCGCCACAGCCCGTGGTTAGGGTTCAAGACCGTAGATGGAGGATGCAGGCACTTCCGGGGCCGCAGATGCCCATTCTCCAGACCTACCTGCAGATACACAGCCTGCATTGGCCCCAACTGCCATACCCGAGGAGCCTCAGGCATTCCGGCCGATATCGCACTGTGGATGGGACCCTGCCCCTTCTCCTAAGGCCTCGTAGACGATGGGGAGGACCCGCCCGTGTCGCCCGTACATCGTGCCCGGGGAGTTCCTGGGGACTTCGCCAAGCCATCACCTCCTCCCGATGAGGGTTCATCGCCCAATTATCACCGGCCGAGGATCAGCGCCCCATGTTCACGGCATCCGATTCGTGGGAACGGATCTCGCGTGCTGGACTTTCAAGGGGGAGCCATATTACGATATACCAAAGATTGACCACTCACCAGCTGGCTGTAGATTCGATGAGGCTAATCGTGCAAAGATTCATTGCTTCCATCTGCGACGCCAAGAATGCTTTTATTATCCCTCGTCAGGCTTCACTTACCACACTATGATGATCCCGGAGTGCCGAGTCTGGCGGTTCAAATAAAGATTGACTCGCGCCCCAGAGTACTCCGAGCCGGCGAACATTACAAATGCTGGGCCCGCCAGCCAGCCGGCGACCCCGCATGATATGGGATCGGTCCCACCCATCACAGAGAGATGGTCCACTGGTCTCGCTCGAGATACTCACAATGCCGGACCCATACTCTTCCTGCACAGCCTTCCGCTACAGATGCTCCTAGTGGACCACCCGCTTCCTAATTTGCCTTATTCCCATTACAAAGATTAAGGTACAAATGTAGGGGAGCCATACTCGAGGCTCTACATGTGGATCTCGTAGGGGATTCTCGGTTTAGTCCTCCGAGCTTCACATGACTTCCCTAACAGACAGGAGAAGGTCCACCCAAGGGCCCGTCTCGAGTCGAGTTTATCGTTATCGATGCCCAGGTTGGGCCGAGCCAGTCCCGGAGCATCTGGGTTCCCGAGGGAGCCAGCGACTGCTGAGGACCGCCTGCACTTCCTGGTCCTATCCACGGAGCGATCTCTTTACATGCCGATCTCCATCATTCTCTAGCAGCAGGAGCAGGAGGAGGTAGCATATGATGCAGCAGAGGACCCACCGAGGGGAGAGGATCCTGTTCCTGAGATGGAGGTGGAGGTGGAGAGGAGCCCAGTTCCATATTCATCTCCTCCATCTCCACCTCCCCACCGCCCCAACTCGCTGACGCCGCCTCTTCATACAGCACCTCCGTGAGCATATTCATGTCACGAAGGAGTCATTATCAAGCATGATGCCGGTTCACAAGGCTATTACTATGATAAAGCGTTGTTGACCACGGTGGCCCGAGTCGAGGTCACTCTAAATAAGGTAGTCACGCCATGCTTCTTCTGATCATGAGTCACCCTACCTCCCGCCAGCTTCACGCACTACTCGGTGACCCCAAATCTCGCAACAACAAAATTCTCCGACATGCTAGCATCCGCCAAGAACTTCAGATCCACCCCAAGATCTCCACCACCGCGAGAGTGGAGGTGGTCACACTCTTCTTTAGCTTTCCGATCCCTACCAAAGGGAGACTGTCGCATTTTGGTTATGCAGGAAAAGTTAGAGCTTGACTCCGTCTTCTATCATGTTTTATCTGCTTTTAGCTTTATCAACTCCGCCACTCAATATGTATGTGGATTGTATAGAATTCATGTATTAGCCGATAATAGGCAGTGATACTTTTGTGGTTTAGCTATTTTAAGCATGTATTAGCCACTTTGGTTATATCAAAAGCTTTATAGCATTATTTACATTTTTCTACACTTTTGCAAATCATTTCCTTTTTGTGCCTATATTTTCATGTTTCTACGCTTTCGAGTCAAGAATCAAGCATTGTATGCTACCATAATGTTAGAACAATTCCATGCATGTTTATGTTTTTGGTCGACTGAAGTTCCAATGTATTCAACCTAGTACATCCGCCTTTAGCTAATCACACATTGCACACGGGGCTAGAAATAATAGGTTGAGAGAGCTATACACTCCTTTTCACTTTGCAAACCAAATTTTTATACCGCTGACGACTGCAATGGGACATTTGTGTTACCCACAAAAAAAAAAAAGGGGACCAATGTAGTCTTCCAAAAAGAAAAAGAAAAGAAAAAGGAAAAAGAAAAAGAAAAGAAGAAAAAGAAAAATGAAAGCCGTGATGCTTTGCCTTGAAACCCGAACACGGTCCGAAGGGTAAGGCGGCTAAAAGCCTTTAAAGCCAGTGCCCTAAACCTTAATTAAGTAGGAGTCATCGACTTATGTTCGCTATACGGTGGATGGGTAGAGTTTAATGCTTAATTCTCGGGTCATTCAAGTCCGTGGTGAAGCCCGTAGAGTTTCAGGGTCGGGCCGATCTCTGGGCTTGATGCTCCTAAACCTTACTCACTGGTTGGGAGTCATCGGTGGACCCCCGCTACACGGACTTTGGTGAAGCCGAAGTTTTTAGCATTGCACCCTATAATACAATCAGCAAGGAAATAAGAGTGTAACTGAATCTATTTATGTTCAATAGCTTAAGGTTCGGCGTAGCTCGTCAGGAGTGGAATAGCCATGTACTATCGGGTTCAAACTGGTTATCTTAAGAACACTTAGACTTTGGTGGATGTTTAGGTTGACTTCTTTGGAATTGATGTTGCCCTAAAACTTGTTCTTATATGGCATTTGTTCTCTCATGATGGTATCTGTACAGGGTCTAAATTGTTCATACTGAGGGTAAGGCCTAATTGTACACACACTTTTTAGACAGCATATACTTTTTGCAAAAGCACAGCATACATGCCTTGATTGTTTTTAGCATTGGCGGACTAGCAACGGCTCGCTTGGGGTGCATTAGTACCAAAATTGCCATTTTGAGTCCTATTTAAGATAGGTTTTGAGTGCTTTATAGTACTAATCATATGAATTAAGCCAATTGACATGTGCAAGTCCGTTTTTGGGCATTTCACTTCATTTTGTTTGGAAGGCTTTGGGTACTTATGTTTTGTGAGCCTCAGCCATCATTTCAAGCTTGGCTTCGAGTTGGTGCCGATTTATGCCATGTTCATATGAATTCTCGGTGATTTCATCAAGCCGAGTTGAAGAAATGTCAAGTGGAATTGAAGAAATGGAGGCTGAACTAAATGCAAGAGGATGCAGGAGAGTGCAGGACTTTTCGCTATGCATTGCGAAAATTTCGCAAGGATTGCGAAAATTTCGCAACCATAGCGAAAATTTCGCAATCCTCAAATTCGCTATGCATTGAGCCGTCATGATAGAGTTTAAATTCCTCGCTATCATAATAAATATCGTGCAAGCAGCTTAAAATTTGAATTTTCTCTATGCCTTGTATTTTCGCTATGATAGTGAAATTCACTATGCATAGCGAAATTTGTCCCCTTGTGTTTTTGTTCCAAATCAACTTGCTTTGTGTAATTCCCATGTCATTCCTATTGTAATCATATATTTTAGGTATTTTTGGTATTTCACACATCTTGTATGGTTATATAAGCCACCTTATAACTTTTTGTAACCCTAACTTTTCATTAAAGCATTCATTCACGCAGCTTTTGTTTTAGGGTTTACGCTTTTCTCTTCTCTCTTCTTCTTTCTTTCTCTCATTTTTCGGGCCGCCAAACACCACCTTTGAGGATGACAACTCAAGGGATGTTTCGCTAAGCCTCAAACTCCAGCATGAGGGTCGCTAGGGTTGGTTAATGGTGGTTGCAGGTCCTCGGGCTTTAAATGAAACAGTAATCGTGATTTATTGTTCCAACTTTCCAAACTAGGGTTTAATGCTATTTAATGCTCCTCTTCCTTTAATAATACTGGTTTACGCTTTAGGGTTCACGTGCATTCTAATGGTAGATGCATTGACATTCTTAGATGTCATTTACGAGCCCCGAAATTAGGTTAAAATGATATTCTTCAAACTCATTGGAACATTAAATGCTCGCATATGTTTTGCACTCAGAGTGTTTTAAGGGTTTTAAAGTAAACAAAGATCCGGTTTTGGCTATGACTATATGTCATTTGCCCTAATGCGAGGAAATAAACCGAGGACACCTTATTAACCCCATTTTATCAAGCTAGTGACCCAAGCCTTCAAGGTCTCTATTTCACACCTCATTTTAAACTATTTCAGTTAGTTAAGCGGACACCAACACCCACACTTTTAATGCAAATCCAAAAAATCCAAACAAAAGCCTCACCATTTCAATCATGATACGAATCATTTGTGGGATGAAAAACTCATCCCCGTGTTCGACTTAGATCGCAGCCTGCAAAGAGTTTGATCACGGCAAAGGAGGAAATTAGGAACAAATTTGATTCGATCACTCTACCGCGGGTACCAATCGATAATTTCATTATCAAAGGATCAAGAGGTTCCAGGTTTTATTGCCCGTAGCACACCACTAGAGTGATTGAGTCGAATCGAGCTATCTATTTTGAGGATGATACTGGTATAAGCCAAGGGCCAAGAGAAATTGTGTTCAAAGAACACCTGGTTTTTATTATTGTGTCTATTGCTTCCGCTCTGATCTCTAGCCCTGTTGTTGACTAGCATCCGGTAGCCACTACCAATGATGAACCAATTGAAGATGTAGATTCGCAGCCCCATATGTGATATAGGAAGCCCTAGATGTAGTCGCGGATATGCCTCGAGGAGGTCGGAGAGGCCAGAGGTCCGCACCCCCATATGACTACATCATTCATCAGGAGCATGAGTATGATGTGGGTGATGTGTCAAATCCGACTACCTACAAAGAAGCCATTGTTAGTCCTCAATCCAACTTCTGGATCAATGCAATGAAAGATGAGATGACTTCCATGTTACAAAATAAAGTGTGGAGCTTGGTAGATTTGTCAGATGGATGCATGCCTATTGGGTGCAAATGAGTGTTCAAGACCAAGCGCGACGCCAAGGTATAAGTAGAGAGATATGAAGCAAGATTAGTGGCTAAGGGTTATAGTCAACGAGAAGGTATTGATTTTAAGGAAACCTTCTCTCCCATGTCCACTAAAGACTCTCTACGCATTATTATGGCTAAAATAGCTCATTTTGATTTGGAATTGCATCAAATGGATGTGAGGACAACTTTCTTGAATGAAGACTTAGTTGAGGATGTTTACATGTCTCAACCTTTTGGCTTTGAGGAAGTTGGTAAGGAACATATGGTTTGTAAACTCTAGAAATCCATTTATGGTTTAAAGTAGACTTCTAGGCAGTGGTATCTCAAATTTGATGAAGTTGTCACCTCCAATGATTTTAAGGAGAACATCGTCGATCAATGCATATCTATGAAGGTTAGTGGGAGCAAATACATATTCTTGGTTTTATATATTGATGATATTTTGCTCATTGCCAATGATATTGGCATATTAGTTGAGACAAAGCAGTTATTGTTTAGCCATTTTGATATGAAGGATCTTAGGGAAGCATCCTATATCTTGGGCATACAGATACTTGTCGATAGACCTAGTGGCATTCTGAAATTGTCTCAACATATGTATATTGAACGCATTCTGAAAATTTTCAATATGCAATCATGTTCTTCTGGTAAGACATCAATTGTAAAGTGCTGATGTATTTCTTAAAGGCTAATGTCCTCAAAATGATATTAAGAGAGATCAGATGAAAGCAATCCCTTATTCTTCAGTTGTGAGCAGCATGATGTATGCTCAAGTATACACACACCCTGATATTGCTTTTGTTGTCGGCGTGTTGGGTAGGGATTTGAGTGATCCTAGTCAAAGCCACTAGAAAGCGGCTAAGAAATTTTTGAGGTATCTTTAAGGTACCAAGGATCTCATGTTGACATTTCTACGTAATTAACACTCTTGAGGTGGTCTACTTAGTGATTCCGATTATGCAGGTTGCATGGATGATAAAAAAATCTACTTCTGGTTATATCTTTATGATGGCTGAAGGAGATATTTCATGGAAAAGTGTCAAGCAAACACTTACAGTTTCTTCTACTATAGAAGCGGAGTATGTAGCATGTTATGAGGCTACTTGTCATGCAATATGGTTGCGAAACTTCATTTCAGCTTTAGAGGTTGTTCACTCCATTTCTAGATCGCTGAAATTGTTTTGTGATAGTTCTGCAGCTGTGTCTTTCTATAGGAACACTAAGAGCACTTCTCGCTCTAAGCACATTAATGTGAAGTTCTTTTTTGTCAAAGAGAAAGTTGCAAAGTCCCACATTTCAGTTGAGCACACGCCTACGACTAGCATGTTTGCAGACCTACTAACCAAATGTTTACCTGTTTGTGTGTTTTAAAAACACATCACCCACATGGGATTGTTAGGAGACTAGAATCTTTGTTTTAGTAGAAGTTTTGTCTTTTCATGTATTTTGTAAGGAAGCTCATGTTTTTTGTTATTACATGCATTATTTTGACGTTTTTTACTATTATCTTATAATTTCCTGAAAATATTAGCTTTTGATTTTGTGTCATTTTGACCAAATGAATAACAAAATTATGTTTTTTCTTTCTATTAAATCAATACTCTTGTCATTGAAATGAAATGCTTCTAGATTAGTAGCGTCTGATTATGTACGATTTATGCATCCTCTCAGTGGATTAATTATATATGATTGGTTATGGCTATGTAAGTCTCTTGTTTAAGCATTTAAGTTATGATTTTGATTAGTAATGTTTGATTATGTATGATTTATGCAGCCTCTCAGTGCGTTAATTGTATATGATTGATTATGGCTATGTAAATCTATTGAGAAATAATTTGAGTTATGATTATGCCTTCAAAATGGGAGAATGTTAGATTAATTTATTAATTATGGACTAAGCATAATCATATTACAATTTTAATTGTATAATTGTGCATGTTAATTATGGGTCATTTATGGGATGGTTTAATATTAACCATCTATGAGCCTATGGTTCTATCTTCTCCCTTGCTTTGGTAAGCTCATTGGACCAAAATTGTGACGGCCCGCACCGCCATACACGACCCGACCTGAAGGCCAAACTCGATCTAGGACGTGGTCCTCTTTTCGAATCCAATTCATTTTTCTTTTGTCAGTAAAACACATTTCCAATGCTCATTTTGTAAAGAATATTTATCTTTATGAAAATATATTTGTATAATACTAATTCAACTTAAAGGGGGCCCATCATTTTGTTTTCAATACACATTTTCTATTAAATAAGGCATTACATGCCCATTTGGTCCATTTACCACCTTTAAACATTACGGCATTATAATCCGTTTTCAATACCAAAATATTTACAAAACAAAATCAAAGTTTGCGCCAAAAGTTACCATATTTCATGAATGCATGGTCGGAGCTTTACTTCAACTCCTCGTGAGGTCAATGCTGACTCGACCGCGCTACGCCTTTTCTTCAGACATGTTCACTGGCATTCGCAGGCGATGATAAACAACACGCTAAGCATTTTCATGCCAGTGTTCTATACGCCTTCTTCATTTCGCTAAGTAAATCATGCATTTTTCTAAATCGATGTCTCAGATAATTTTTCAATAACTAATGCTGCATAATACATATATGTATATTTTCATTTTGTATACATTCAAATTACACCATTGGTCATTCAATCATTTCAAATGCAATAAATCATTCAAACACAAATCATGCATTCTCATAATTTTCTTTTCATTTTGCTCTGTTTAATTTAACCTTATGCTTTCTGCATAAGATAACGAATCACCTATGACGGTCCCAATTAAGTCAGCAGCCTAAGATAAAAAAGGTTTTATAACACAATACTAGCTCAGTTGGTCGCCGGAACGGGTTATTAAAATCATTTCGTGAACACTACCGATATTGTCCTACTGGACTACGGATCGGAGTGACACATCATTACTAGCTTCTATTAGTACGCTTCATTCGACCCTTATTAGTATATCAATATATCCTTAACTCGAATTTAATCTAAGAACATTCTAATATGGGTGCCTAAATCATTCATAGCAATTTACACAGTGTATATACATTTATATCCAAATACTTAGTTTCCAATACTCATGCAATTTTTCATGTGCACTATTTCACAATCAATTGTATCAAATCAATTTAAAAAAAATCAATATGCAATTTATCTCAATTCATTTCAATAAATCCACTTATTTCATAATCCTTCAAACATTTTAGAAATAGAGAGAGAGAAGTGGAGAACAAACCAATTCATTTATGGCTCAAACGGAGCACACATGCATATTCATATAAAACCTTTTAGATTTATTTGTCAAGCAAAATAAAACTGAAACAAGAAAGCCGTGAAGAAATTAAACCTAAAATGGTTGTCGCCTTCGATTCCTATTCTCGGAATCCCATTCCTTAGGTCAAGCCTTGTCACCAACCCTAATCCATCACAACATGTCACTATCAAAGAACAAACTCAAGAAAAGAAAATCGCTTATGGATTCTAGGATTTTTGGTTGTGGCTTATGTCTACCCAATACACTCATTTCTGCAAAATTTTTCTGGGGACACATGAGTTTCATACTTTGCTCATGATTCCTTCAAGAATGAGTCTATTTTCATTAGGAATTGGAATCATTTCATTTGGATCACCCAAACTCAAGTTACTAAGATTTTAATGCCAAATTACCTGAAGCAACTGTACCACTCGTTATCTACTGTTATTTTCGATTTCAGGGGTCTTAACTCCATAAATTGGTAAAGGTTCCTTCTACTCATTTGAATCTATGGTTATAAGGTTTCTTCTCCAATTAGAATCATCCAATTTGGATCACCAAAACTCAAGTTATTACATTTTACATCCAGACTACTTTAATTTGCAAAGCATAATCAGATTGTTCTTGCACATAGCTTTACTTTGACGGATTTTTTGGAACTTTGGGGTTACAAATTGCATACACTTCCTTCAAGTAAATTATTCCCCTAGAATTCTTGTTTACCCAAAATTTTGAATCACTCAATTTGGATGAATAAAACTCAACTTACGACCAAAACATCACAACTACACCCAAAACAAAGCATACATGTCAGCTACTCGAAACTCAACTTTAAGCCCATATTCAAGAGCCTTAGAGCTACAATTTGCTCATGGTCCCTTCTATACATTTGTAACTCTAGCTCTTATAGTTCTTTACAAATTAGAATCACTCAATTTAGATGATTATAACTTAACTTATAGCCAAACCAAAAACAAGGGTTTTGAAAAAAATTTTACAGTAACTCCTTTGAAACTTCATCATTTCCTTTATACAAAAATCTCCTCAAACCAATCCTAACCCCAAAATCACTTTGAAACTTAACCCAAAACAACTCCAAAATTGATCTACAACCAATCAAAATCACATTTACATAAGGTTAAGGTTTTTCCCCAAATCCAAAATCATCAAAGAGGGAGTTAGGGTTAGTTTTCTTACCTTAACTCTCTTCAAATCTTCTCTTCATTCTTGCTTGAACAAAGATGGACCAAGAATTGAGATAAACACACAAAAAATACCTTCTTCTCCCAAGCCCTAACTCCTTCTCCCCTTGCTCCTCTCAAAAACGTGAATGCCCAAATGGGCATTCCATAGACCACTTTGGTCTTTATTCTCATGTCATGTTTGGTTAGCACATCAATTGGCTTTTTCTCATTTTTCTCATTTTAAAGCCTCATTTCACTTTCATTTCCATTTCATTTCATTTAATTTATACTTTGGCACTTACATTACTCATTTATGACCCTTAGATCCTCATTTGACATTTTTACCAAATTTATTTGGCTCCTGTAAAATTTCCTAGTTTTTATCATTTTTCGTTTTTAACCATTTAAATGTCGAAAAAAATATAATTTAATTTATTTTACACCCTGAACATGTTATAAAACTGTTAGGGTATTTTCAGAACATTACAAAAGTTCAATTGTTCCTCGTGCTTATATATATATATATATATATATATATATATATATATATATATATATATATATATATATATATATATATATATATAAATAAGTAAATAGTTCTATAATTTTGCAATTGTTTAGTAGAACACACTTTGGGAAGAGAAAAAAATTATCTTTAACTCTAGCATTTCTTTCATTTCATCCCTCAAGTAGATTCGAGACTAATTCATTTTACTAATAATTCCCGATCCATATCGAGATGCTTTTCTATCCAAATAATGAATTAATATATTTCATTGTTTCAATAAATTATTTTAATGTCTTTGATTATTGATCTTTTTTTTTAATCAATAAATACTGTTGCTTTTACAAAATAATTTAGCACTTATGACATATCAATAATATTGATGTGACATAAACAAATACCCACTTGAAAAAATTTAGGGTCCCCTCCCATGGAAAAGGATTGTCTATAATAATAATAATAATGTATAGGAATTTGGAAAATGTGAATAATTTAGAGGCCCAAGCATCTCCAACTCCAACGGGTCGGACAGGTGGGCGGGCCGAGGCTTGTCTTACTTCTCTTAAAATCATGTGTACTTGTTTTGATGGATTCTAAGTTGAATAACATCCATAGTACGTGATTTGAACAGATCACAGTAAATCACCACCGTTAACTTGGCAATCAAAGTTGTTGATTGTAGGGTGGATCTAGAGGTCAGGAAAGGGCCCACAAATTCGTACTTTATCATCAGGTGTAATGAATGTGGGGACCCATAACCCCACAAAATGAAATACAACTCATATGGGCCCATTGAAGCTGATGTGGGCCTCGAATTTATGGTCCTCGTTCTTTTTCATGGACATGTTTCACGGGAGGGGTTTTTCACTTTTTTGTTTTTATTTTAGCGCCTTAGTGGGTCAAAGGGTCGAGTCGAGAACCATTATCGAAATCAAATCCGTAATAGGAAAAAGTGCAAAATAAGTAAAAAAATAAAAAAATAAAATTTAAAATTAGTAAAAAAAAAATGGTTTTCTTATATTTAATGAGAATATAAATAAAATTATATGGATATTCACTTTTTTTAATTATTTAATTTTTAAATTACTTAGTTAAAATCTAAAATTAGTGTAAAGTAACAAATAAAAAATAATATATCAAATTTAATACTATGTTTATTTTCCCTGGATGTGAGACTCACATGTTTAAGACCATAAAATGCTTTATAAAATTAATAAATAAGAATTAGTTTAATAGAATCTACAAATCCCTCTAGTTGAGCCATGAATAATACTATTTCTTAAAGATCATTATTTAGAAAGGCATTATTAGTGTAATAGAATCTCAAGGATGGAGTCTTTTAAGTTTCATCCCTTTGACTGACTAATTATTCGGGTTCTTTTCATCTTTCCTTCCTTCATGGGTACTTGTGTTGTGAATTCACAAGACTGATTTTTCTGAGTTAATAGGTATTTTCTTGAGAGGAGGATCTCTGAGGAATTAGAACACAATGTTTGAAAACAGAAGGAACTTCTCCATCCTCACTTCATCTACATGTACTCTTTTATCCGCCTTATTGAGAATTTTTGTTCTATAACCCATATCAAAATTTCAGAACTGATTGTCTGAGATAGACTTCAATGAGCGCAGTAGCATCAGAATCTATGATGCAAAAAGTTTTCATTATCAGAAAGTGCATAAAGTCTGCTGAATAACAAATAAAAGAATCATGTAAATGATACGAGTATTAGAATCCAATACAGAAGCAAACCCCAGCAAAGAGTTAAGAGCTGGGCGATTTGCAGTAACATCAGACCACCTATTTGGATAACTCATATCCATGAAGGGTTCCGGAATTGACTGACATATTTAACTCTTTTTCTTCTTTTCTGGTATTAGTATGTATATATATTATATTATATTCTAGAATTAACTACACATTTGCTTGTTTAATTATCAGGCGCATCTCATCCTGGATGAGATTCAATCATGAAGTGGAAGCTGAAGTTTAAAGCAGACTGATTTTTACTGATCTTCAAGGAGATTCAAAGACGAAGAGGCAACCTGTAATTGTGGTATGTTCTGATCCACCCATCCCAGCCTCTGCAGTGACAATCACAAGACCTCATGTGAGGGAGCGGCTGTGTTGACAAGCGCCTTCAAAACTGTACTCTGATCTACACATTGTAGGTGAAACCGCCATCGGGCTTGAGTTTGGAAGTTTCTCCTCTGGCCAAGTCGCAGAACCCCTTGGCAAAGACTCTAATAAAAACTCACGGGCAGCAGAGAAACAATCAGGGGAAGAGGTCATTTCCTGCCCATTTTCCAATCCAGGAAGACTCCTGGTCAGTCTTGGGATGTGAAGTGTCTCTGTGGTGGTTTCAGGCCACCAGGGTATAGCAATCCATGCATTCTGGGACGGGAAACTCTCACAAGACCATATATCCTTTGCTCGAGAAGAAGCCCTCTCCTGGTTATTATAGCCCAGAGGTGGACATTAGAATCCCTGCTTGCTGAACTATATGTTTGCCGCCTGCAGTGAAGGATGTAGATGACTGACTTCCTACATTACGGTAACACCTGAGTTGTAAAGCAAAGATAGATCCACGTTAAATCAACGCTACAATAGATTGAATTAGAATTTAGGTCCTAGAGAAGCCCAAGCCTCCCTTTACAACAATAGTGTAAAATTAAGATAAAAGAATATACTCTCACCCTGAATTTGCAGATAACATTTGAAACGCAAAGTACTTGACTGAATGAATCAAAGAGTAGCCACCATTACTGGTTAGTCATTTGGGAAACTATAGAGTCAATACAAGATAGGTAAGCTCTTGCCAGGACAGGAAATGAAGTAATTCACAGATGAAACTAGCTTTCCGGAAAAAGGAGTGGATAAGAGATGGCCACCTGAAATCCAGTAATCCTTTTGCCCGGTAACTTCTTTTTGCCCTGTAAGTATATTTGGGCATCCACATGCAAGCGATTATCTGACCCATACAAAACATCAATGGTTAGTTCAATCTTCAACCAAGCAATCTTCTCCATATCATTCCATCACAAAAAAATAAAAATTTGAATAATTAAATAATAACAATAATCGAACAAGAAAAATAAAGGTAAAACTTCCCCAGTGCTCATAGAAGAAGGTATGAATGGCCAAAGTTACTAGCCAACATCAAACTGACATCACATGGACTCATAAGAGTCACAATCCAGTCTGAACAGAGAAGGCCAGATTCATAAATCATATCATATAAGTAGTATTTGGCATTCTTCAATGAAGTACGGAAACAATCCTACCAAATGTATTAATCTCAGCCCCATTAAAGCATAACTAAGTCAATCGAATGTCAAATGCTCCATCCTTCCAAATTCAGATAAAGTGGTGTGCATATGTTGGATCATCACCAACAATGATGTAGATATTTTTGTTGGTTTCTTCCTTCGGGCTTTGCTTGGATGTTCTTTACCCTTTTTCTCCACCATAACTTTTGATGTGGAACCATCCAGTACATATTGTCAAGGATAACAATAATCATTGGTCTGACCCAGAGCCTCAAAGGGGTCATTGGTACCATTTAGCTAGTTTGGACAAAATGATGAAACAAATTATGAAAATGACCAGCAACTATCACCATTTTCTCAAATTCAATCCATATGGATATGGAAATGTCTATATAATAACATATAAATCCATTTTTTCATTTGCGTCATTTTTGTAATTACTTTTTCCTAATTATATGTCATTTTTCCTCATATAAAACTTCAAATCCTTTTCAGAAACAGTAAACACCATTTATTTTCTGTATAAAACGATAACAAAAAAAGAAAAAGAGAGGAAGTATAAAAATACTTAGCTGAACTAAACTCCAAATCTAAAAGGAGGTTCAAAATAGTGTACAATAGATTTCCATGTCAGTACACATAGACACTAGCAAGCAAGAAGCTTATAACTTACACCAATTCGCCATGAATAAAAGCAATAAACATGAAACACAATCTATATTACAAAAGTATTATATACAGTAGCAGGATTAACTAATAAGCATGACAGTTTCAGCATTCTTGAAGTCCTCGGTCAAGTAATTCACTCTAAATAACAGCTGAAAAATATCTCAGAGAAAATTGATTCTGCATCATATGCATATATAAAATGCCTACCCATGATATTATAAAAAACAGCAGCCGCTGAAGCCATGGAGCCTATAATTCCTCCTTACAAAGTCAAAATGAGATTCTTTAACTTTAAGTCCTCCACTAAAATTTCAAAACAAAGAAGCTGAAAGCATGAAACACCATCAACCTTCTCGCGATCAGGGCGATAACAAACGGCAGTGACTATATCTCTAATATCAGTCCAATCAACAACTTTACAGCGGCGAACTTCCCAGATGCGAACTTTCCCATCTAGTGAACCACTGATGAAGTAATTATCATCCACAGGATTGAAATCTACACAAGTCACTGGCCCAATAATGGCAGTACCCAAAAAACAAAAGAATTGATGTGAGACAGTTATAAATCAAATGAGATAAAGGATTGAGATAACACCAAAAGGACAAACCAGCATCAAACAAATAATTGATCTCATGCTTGCTATAAAGAAACATGAAGAAGCAGCCAACGACTCACCATAATTATTATGGTAGAAAACTCTGAGGCATTGTTCCTGACCCACTTGCCACAGGCGAACAGTTTTATCAGTAGAGATATTAGAAGACACAAGTAAGAGATAACAAACACATCATCGTGAAGACCATTGAAAATGATAACATTGAAGGTTTTATGATAAAAATTAAGTTCATCCAAACTCCAGAAAAGATTAGAAGCCTGATTTAATGGTAGAAGCCGAAAATCACATGGAACATGGCAAAGCCAAATGGTACTTACCCCTTTCTTAGACCATGAGATCCAAGATATCACCACGTCCCTGGAAAGCATGCAGTGGTTTCAATATCTGAAAGACTCGGTGGGATAACACATAGAACTTGACACCTCTCAATCCCTTCATCCCCTTTTCTCCATTCTACACTGTAAGAGGGGTTAGTTCTGAAAGACTATTCATAGCAAAGCACACAGATTTGAAGGATCAATGTCCTCAATGTCAACTTCCTTGAATCCTCATCCCCATTCACTTTCCACACCCAGCAGCACATCACCCTCCCCACCACTAGCCAGGTAACGCCCATCAAGGCTGAACTTCATGGTCAAGATTGGACCTCTATGGGCAGCAAATTCCTAATCTTCATGTACAGAGAACACAAATTTAGTCCGCTTATATGGATAAACACGAATCTCTACGTGAAGCTGTTCCACTGTTGAATATACAACCAGCTGACCTTGTTTTATCTGAACACATGCCAGAAAATGTCTTTCTTTGAAACCCAACCTTCTCTTCACTTTCTTTTTGTATATCTACTGGAAGTGCTTGTATCCCCCTTCTCCGTGTTGCTGAGAAAACGAGACAAACCATCACTTTTGAAATTTTCCACAGAACCAACTGGTCGGAACCCCATTTCAGGTACATTCCATTGTCATCCACTCCATCCAACACAAATTAGTTCCATCATCCAAATTTTGATTCTTACGCTTATAGACCACTCCTCCCACACACCCGCCATCAATTCCTCACCACTAGACCGGAAACATTGAGCTTTGATTTCATCAGAATAGAACTCGCATAGAATAGCTCACTGTCAGTAACCTACTGGTGGTCACTTGATCCTGTCACGACATACATTTCCTGGCCCTGAGTCTTCCTGCAATCCGATTCTGTCCAAAACCCCAACCACATCCTCATTCAAGAACTTTCACGACGCTCATTAACACTCTGTGGATTCTAATCCAGAAACTGATAACTCCAAAACGATTTTGAACCGCCATCGCTGACCTAAAATCCACAGAGCAACTGATGCAGAATCAGAGAACTCTCGCGTATCAAAAAATGGATCCCCTTCTTCCTGGACAGCAACTCCATGATTTGATTAGGTTCAGTCCAGGAGACCCTGCCACAGAAAATACCATATTCAAACCCGTTTCTCAAACCTTAATCAACGAGTGGTGAAAACAAATTCCTCACCAACAAAAAGAACCCATATTTCAAAATCAACTACAAAATCCAAAATAGAAACACCCAACATGGATCTTCAAACAGAATAATAGATACCCGCTATTCAGCACAAAAGAAGATCAAACCCATTAAACATCAAGTAAAACAGATTCTACTGTTGAAATCAAACAGACTACGGCCAAATCACCTAAATGGATTCAACAAATTACAGTTACATGCTGTTACAAAGAGGAGGAATGAATCATCTTTCGCACCTGGGTTTAAAACAAATTCGGTCAAACTCTAGACTCGCCCACATCGGAAATTTTCTTGTTCACCAAACGCCTCATGCCAGAGAGGGTGCCCACCACAAAAACAAAAGAAGACTTGTAGATTATTCTCCTTTTTTAACTATAAAATTAAACCCCCAAAAAAAACTTTTGAGGAATAATTAAGAAATAAAACAAAAGGTGAAAGAAATGCCTAGTCTCCTAGATATCGGGACACATGTCAGAAGGTCCGAAGAAGGCGCCCTCTCTCTCGTGAATATCACAGAAATGTTCTCGTCTTCTGTTTCGACTCTCTTAGCTAATTTAAGGTTTTACCCCGCAAAGTGTTCGGGCCTGTTGAGAGTAACGGGAGTGACGGCGCTAGCAAAGATATGGATCATTGTAAATATAAATAAAAAAAAATTATATACATATATATATATATATATATATATATATATATATAATATCTATTCATTTTATATTACACCTTTGTAATATTTTATTTTCAATTTGTATATATAATCGTAAATATATATATATATATATTTATATAATATTTAATTTTGATTTTCATTTTGAGTTTTTTTTGTTTTAGGCTTCTTAATTAATAAAAAAAAGAGAGAATGAAAAATAAAAATAAAAGGGTAAAAATGGAAACATGGTTACGCGGACAATTAGCTGACCGAAGACATTTTTTTAACTTTGTGTGACATATTACGAATAAAAAAATATGATTAAAAATAATGAGACTGTCTTTCCAAGCAGCACAACCACCTAAACAGATTAATGAGTACACGTCAACAAATGTGTCATCCAGACCTCATTCAATTCAGTTAGGCGAGAGCTGGGGCCAGGGTCTTTTGGCAAAGCACATTCACTGTTAGATTTGTCTTTCAACTTCGAGTTTGACTTTGACTTCCACCCGCGTGTGCGATGAATAATGCATTTTCTCCACTGACGTCGGCGGTTGTCACCCGAATCGCAAATTCTCGTCGTTTATGGTATATTTTCGTAAAGGCTGTTTAACGGTCATACTGGATTCAAGACAAATTTGATTCGCAACTACCTTTTGTTTTGTCTGGGATTTTGGCTCTCCTGCTTTGGTGCCTATCAATATCACAACCTACCAACCTAACATTAATTTCAACTTAAAACATAGTAATAATTTCTTTTACATGTTTCAGAAATTTGCGTTACAAGCTAATGATTTGTAAATAATCAAAATAAATGGTTTTATTTCATTGAAAAATTATTTCTAAATATAATAAATTTTAAGTATTATTTTAATGTTATGGGTATCATCATGAATAATATTCGTAATAGTACATATAGTTTATTAATGAATTATTTAATATTATTATTTTTATGAAATTACAATGAAATTTATTATTTTTGTTTTTTTATATTTGGCTGGGTTGAACACAAGTTTCCCATTTTATTTTGGATAGTTCAAAGGCTCTGAAAATTAAATGAAATAATAAGGTTTTTTGGCATATCAGGTTTCATAAAATATAAAGAGAAAATTAATTGATACTTTAAAATTTATATAAACTTTACCATTGAAACTATAAAGTTGATACGGGTTTTTTACGTTAACCAGAAACGAATCGTAATCGTTAAGAGCATGATAGCTTACTATTCTTATTGCTTCATCCTGAATTCCTATCATGACTACTATATATAGATGACTTAAAAGCTGCGCTGTATTATTATACCCGTCACATATCTTAAGCATTCATTAAAAATATATATTTAAACTTTACGTGATGCAATAGGTAGTTAAATTTAACAATAGAAAAACAAGTATTAATTTAAAAAACATCCCTTTAATTTCTTTATATATTTTCTGTTTCATCTGAAAACTAAACATACCGGTAAATTAGACGGAGGTTGGATAGAGATACTCAAAACACGGAAAATGAAAAATGAAATGTCAAATTGGAATGATTTTCTTGGAAATTGACTCAAAATTATTTTAAATTCATTAAAAATGATAAAAAAAATTTTAAGTTTTTGATAATATAAATAAGAATGCATATATTAAAGGTATTTTATAAATGTAATGGATATAAGTATGATCATGATAAAATATTCTGTTTAATAATATATAAATACAAATTTTTGAAAATGGAACAAGAAACGTTGATTTACTAGGTAAAAATAGTTTTTGAGACAAAAAATTAAAAATATTATGAGATTCCTTTTAATTTTTCTTTTCTTTCCTATTTTTGTTTTCCCCTTTGTCATCCCTTTTCTCTCTTGGTTTTCTCCTGGCGGGAACGGGTGATGGGTAGGATCTCCTTCCTTATCCTTTCTCTTCCTCTTTCCTTTTTCTTCATACATTTTCCTCTTCTTTTCTCCTGCTTAATTATATCGTCGGTCATTTCCTGTGGATGAAGCGTCGGCAAGTCGATCATTCCTTATTAATGAAGCGTCGACAAATTTTTTTTTCAACTTCAACTGATTTTTCGACAAAAGGTATGAATCACTAGCATTCTCATTCTTTCGATCCAAATTTATGTACTAGTTTTCCTGCAAAAGGAAAGAGTACCAATCATCTACCCGTTGGATCAAGTCAGAGCAGACTGATCTCCTCCACCTGGCATCGATATATCTCTGATATTTCAGCCAAAATATCACCGATCAATTCCGAAACATGCCAATAAATCAATGATAAAATTTGATCGAAAAGCGGTTGCAAGCTTGTCACCGAAAGATCGCGCTCTTCCACCGATATATCACCGATATTTCGGCTGATAATATTGATTTTAAGTGAAATTGATTATCGAAGCTCTTGTATTGTATGGGATACAACCGACACAATATATTGACAAAATATCATCGATAAATCATAACTTTTTAAACCCTTACTTACAAAGTAAATAGATGAAAAAAAGAGAGGTAGAGAGAATATTTTCTAACAAAAAAAAATGCAAGAAATGACTTCATGAAACAACTGTTTTGGAACATCAGCTCTCTTTCACCTATAATATGTATGGATGGTACATGAATCTAAAACCCACAACTGCTTTATGCAACTTTCAAAAGATATAATGGATCACCAAAAATATATATATATTCTAGAACAATCCAAGGGCATGCCTCATCCTTCTATACTTCAGAGTTTCAAGTCTAATCAATATAACAAACTATATGTGTGTATATATATATATATATATATATATATATAGCAGTTGGTTGGCATCACCTTTACAAGATTGGTCAGTGAGTCTGTTCAAACCACTTTAGCTTTATTTATTCTCTTATCGTTTATCTCTTTTGCCATTATGGGAGTTGATTTTGACCTATTAATATACAATAAGTACTTTCAGGGGTAAGGGATGATCATAAGATATCTTAGTGATATGATTAAAAAACACTAAAGGAAATAAGAATATAAGAAGAAGGCTGCTGACATGACATTATGGCGGGGGATGTGAAGGAAAACACACAATAAGATTGATTCAAGACACATTTAAATATTTAACCCAGATCAAATTCAAGATTAAATAAAATTATCTAAGGCATTGATCGTCAACTGACTTATCGCCCACTAACCAAGAATCTACACCACGATCTACAAAGAATGCTGACGTTAAACTAACGATCTACACCGTCCACCCATAGCTTCAAGACCAGACCGGGTCCGATTCTCCCAGATCTATCCTCGTACAGGATGACAAGGCACGGCACAACGACCGACGTAACTCGAATCTAGAACACTTAGAGGAAAACCAAAAATAGAAATATTCTTTCTTTCCTCTTGTTCTGTATTCTCAAAATATGTATGAAAAATATTTTTATATAAAAAAGTCTCAAAGAGAAAACCTTAAAACTCATTCACTGAATAACTGCTCTCATATAATAAATTATATTTATTATAAATAACCGTTCATATAATAAATTATATTTATTATAAATTATAACTATACATATATTTGAGAATACTATGGGACCTAAGAGCACATAATTGCTAACAATCTCCCACTTGCTCTTGAGTACAAACTCGAGCATAAGCCCAAACCATGTAACTCAACTTTGTGTCTCTATGGGCCCATTACTCGATACAGCTCCGCCATCTCTCCCCGAGCCAGCCCGGGGATCCAACGGCTATTATTAATTGCGCCCTTATAATTGAAAAGCAAGCATCTAATCCATGCCACTCACTAAAGGCCCAGTTGAACTCCAAAATTAATAATATTGATATATATACTTCCATTGTAAAATATCGATATAATTAATTGATTATATTTTCGTCATCAATTAATTATTTTAATCTCGATTTCCACGCTTCTCTAATGGATCAAATGCACTGGCCAGTGACTTCATTACATCCAAGTACCGAAACATATCAAGAGGATATTTCATACAATTTCCATTTTTTGTTTATTTATAAATATCGTAATTAAAACAATCAATGCTCCCAAATCATCTAGGTATTGGCCGCCAAAATAGGCCTCACATATTGATTAATTCAAAGACCGATAATTATTCAATTACCTATTTAAAATAAACTCGTGGATTGAGAGAAAAATAATAATCAAATATCAATGGAGATGAATTCCTTTCACGAAATTTAACTTTAATTAAATCTTACTTTGATCCTATCAATGCAAATATAATTCGCACTAATATTTTATAATAACCAAGATGATTATTTCATAAAATATTGCAAATAAATAAAAGCGTCTAACTTTATTCAATAACTGTGGATCTTATTCATATTAATTATGAGAACTTAGCTTATCATGTCTCTTCCATTTCGACGTATCCATATGACCATATACTCGTATAATTAATCCTGACCTTAATACGAAAAATACTAGTGTGCACAAGTGTGAAATTAATACCTCATTGAAATTTTATTGTACGTAAAATACAATAATTTTATTTGTCTTGCTACAAAAGCTCAAATAAAAACTCCCACTAGTCCTAAAATAAGTCTCTGCAATCTCCTAACACCCATAGAATCTACATGTCTTTCAAAACTAATGTAGAGCCTTTGTAGAATGGGTCCGCCAGTTTTCCTCTCGACGCTACTTTGCAACCACCGGTCTCCTCGTCAATGATGTCTCTGATCAAGTGGTAGCCTCAATGTGTTTTTGTTTCAGGATACCTCGTTCTTCGACTGTACACGGCCCCACCGTTGTCAGCGCAGCGGTAATACACTCGCACCGGGTATCACCCGAAGATCCATAATGAACTTCTTCACCACACCTTCCTTAGCCGCCGGCAAGAACATACCCACTGTGGTGGAATTGCCACACACGCCCTCGTTTAATACCTCCAACGTATGCCCACCATATAGTAAACACATAACCAGAGGTAGATTTCCTTGAGTCAATATCCCCTTGGTTCGAGTCCGTGAAACCAATGGTTTCTAAACTCCCACCGTTTAAGCTCATTGGAAACTCTCTTAGTAGCCTGTATCTACTTGTTCTCGCTTAGATACTTAAGTATATGCTTTCTTTGCCAATCCGGTGTTCTTCAGGGATCGATTGATCTGGAAACACAACTCCCAGCACGCATCTTGTGAGATATACGGCGCAGTGCATGCGTAGGCATCGTGAGGCTACACGGCCAGAGGCATAAGGTATCCTGCTCATACGTTCTTTGCGCTCGGGAGTTTTTGGTGATTGCTCCTTAGAAAGATGAATTCCATCTAAGGTAGGAATCCCCCTTTTGGGTGCTCCATGTTGACGACGAAATTTTATCAATATAGAGGCTTGAGATAGTCTTGAAATGGCTTGTGTAGGTCTCGTATAAAGTTTGATTAAGAATATAGTTAAGACTATAAAGTCTTTCGTATCAGTGTTTATCTTGTGTCTTTGTCAGAACGACACTTGTTTAATAGTTTAGGTCTTTAAATATGTCTTTGTCGTAAAGGACTAGAAAAACTACCTTCTGTGCTTGGTTCTTTTGTAAACCTGAGGTTCATGAGCTTTCTCAAAACCAAAATGTGCTTTGAATCCAAACTGATGTTCCATGATCTGGATCTTGCTTAAGTCCATAAAATGGACCTTTGCGACTTACATATATGTGTTCTTGCCTTTAGCTTTGAACCCTTCGGTTCTTTGCATGTAGATGTCCTCATTTAAATTGCCATTTAAAATTTGTTTTGACATCCATGCCAAATCTCGTGTCGAGGACTAGACTCTGATAAGTGGAAGTTTAATAAATAATAAACTTCCACATTTTTAGCGTTCACACATTAACGTTCACCTGCCATTTATTATTTAAAATTACAAAAAAAATGTAAAATAAATAAATAAAACAGGAAGGAAACACAGAATCTATGAAAAGAACAACGTTATGGCTGAAAAAATTATCTGATAAAATGCTGGGGTCAGGAATAAAACCATTGGAAATAATATCCGATTCGTGAGCAAAATGTGGAATTAGCAGTCTGACGATAATGATCCCGACAGCAAATGAACCTGGAGTGCGTATGCTAAATCGACGTCGAGAATTACATATGCATTATTGAATGCCTGGATACACATATCACAATCATAGCATGCTCGATGCAATTGAAGGAAAAACCTTGACGAGGCGTGGATCATGATATGATTCAACGTCACAGTTGTATCTAGGTCGGTGTGTCAGAGTGCTGTCATCGTTTGCGGATGTCAGCTAGACTTTGAATCGGCCTTGCGGCGGCGTGTCTGCCGTCGGATCTGCTGCAGACGACATGTGACAAGCGATCTACGCGGTCGTCTATGATTCGGCCAATCTGCGAGTAGATCTTCCAGGATCTGCTCCCTTGGGGTGGTATGGATGTGTATTAGGCGCGTGAATCAGACGTAGGCGAGATCTTAGAGCGGCAGAGAAGGAGCAGAAAATGAAATGTTAACAACATATTTGTTGCATTACCAATATGTGAAAATATTTTATATAAAAAAATTGAAAGAAAACACTTAAAAGCACAGTTGGCTGAGAATAGCCCGATTAATATAATAATTATGTTTATTTATAAAATAACCAGTTCATATAATAAATTTATATTTATTATAATTTATAGATTTATCGTATGTTGAGAAATCTTAGGAGTGGGTAGAAGCGCATGGTGTGTGAGGATGAGGATGGAGAAATGGAGAAATGGGCCTTTTGGGTTGAAGGACAGAGGAAAGTGGCCGGCTTGATCTTTCTGTCCATTGGAAAATGACGTGTTTTTTTTTTTTGGAGCTATATATATAATAATGCATTTTTTGGAATTAGAATAACCTTGAAATAAATTCTCTTCAACCATTTGTATATATGTATAGTCTTTTAGAAAAAATCAAATCAAAAGATCTAGTTTGTCTGCCTTTTTTAAGATAAAAGTGTTTTTTGCTTGAAAAGTATTTTTCAAAAATAAATAATTGCGTATTTGAGAGCGTATTTGAGAAAATCTATAAAATAACTTTTAAAAATATGGAAAATAAAACAATTATATTATCTTGTGGAAAAACACCTCTTAAAATATTTTATTATCAGCTTCATGTTTAATTCATAGCATTAAACTATTGCATTTTAAAGGTGACAAAAGAAGGGTTTTAAAGTGAACAGCTCTAATAAAACCATTGTAGTATAAAACTATTATAACTAAAGCATTTTTACACAAGCATTTACCTAAGCATTTGTATTGATTCTAGATAATGATTTTAATATTCTTTTTTTATATGATTATAATATTCTTAAGAACAATAAGGAATACCTTTTCAAAATAATATAATCATAAAATTAGACGTCTCTGAAGTTTTAGGGCATTTCAGCCCACAGTGTTATCTCTAGGCCTTATGGTGCTCATGACCCATTTTTAGCATCCATATGCAATGGGGCCCATGGATCTATATATTTGTCTGGGGCTGAATCACTCGTTAATACCCACCAAAAACCTCTGGCCCTGGCGCTCATTCTTATCGAATCACAGTGCTTCCGAACTGGGTTTTCGAAGATAATATATTTTTTCAGGAATATTTTTTAAGCTATTTTGAATCAAACAAAACCTCCACACTATATCTTTAATCATTATCTTAATTTTAAAATTTTTATAAATTTATGTTGGTACCCACTTATTCACTTTACATATTACATAATACATAATTATACTACTTACTACAAGCCTCAGTGACTATAATGCATTATTTTAAATATAATTACCAATTTAATAATAAAAATTTCCTTATTATTTTTTCTTTACTTTTATTCACTTTGCATGTTATGTTATAATATTATATTTCATGTAAAAGATTGAACTTGGATTCTCCCATAAATCCATCCCGAATATCAATAATCTTATGATATCAATAATTTTTAACATAACAGCTGAAAAAGGCTTATAAGAAGGACATCCTAGCAGGATAGAACCGAGCAAAGGCAGACAGTAAAGGGTAGGGTTTCTCTAATAATTGAAGCACAAATTTGGTCATATGTTATGCAAAATTGCATCACCCCTCACAAGTCACATGATTAATTTAATCTCACTAATAATAAATTTATTGGTGGAGTTGGAAGAAACTCAAAGACTAAGAAAAACGTGATGATGAGTCGATCACAGATTTAGTGGGTCCCACGTCAAATTTCCATAGTAAACAATCCGACGGTTGTGGTTTATCCAAAAACTTTGACCGGAGACTAGCCTAAGAGCTGAGACCACTGGAAATCTGCGCTTCCCTTTCCTCAGTGTCTGCGATCCACGTCAGCACCGCCACCTGACGTCAGATTTGTAGATCATGGTTGATTCCTTACTTGGTTAGTTAAAAAACGGCACGCGCTGGAACAGGCGCAGGCGCAGGCGCAGCTTATCTTATGCGGTGGGCTCCGCAGCCACCGCCCACCTTCTTCAAATCGCTCACCTTTCAGAACATCAAAGTTTTTTTTTTTTGATTGATTCCATATGCCGATGCGTCGAACGTTCCTCCTCCAAGGAGCGGCCGCCATTCCTTTTTTCTGTGGGCCCCGCCGCCTTCTGCACATCCGACGGCTTAGCTTGCAGCCGCTTCCTCTACAGCTTGAGCCGTCCGATATTGGGTCACGTGTTGGTACACCGAAAGTACTTGATGTGTATGTGTGGGGGAGATTTGTGAGTGGGACAGAGGAAGAGGGGGAGCATGAGTGGTGATGGGAGGGAGATGATGGCGGTAGATGCCTGTGGGGCCTACTTCCCCGAGGGGAATGATATGATAGAGTGTGTGGGGGGCCCATGTCATTGTGATTGATTATTATGATTGGACGAGTTAGAGTCAATCAAGGCCGTTCAATCTATTTTCCCATGATGAGATGTGACCGTATTTTTAGGGCGAGCTTTGGGCTACCCATCCCTGATCTTCCTAAATCCTACCTTCACCGATAAGTTATCGCTTGACGTGGTGCCATCTTTTGGAATAATGCATTTTATTTGACTTTATAAATTTTCATTTTAAAGAAATTTCAAATTGGACTTTAAATTCGTCGTCGATATTCTTATATTCCGGGTAGGGTTTTCTGATTAAATTAGCATCTTTTTTATTCTTTAAAAAAATCTTCTTTTTTTTTTTATTTTATGAAAT
This sequence comes from Tetrastigma voinierianum, assembly GCA_016808115.1. Lineage (NCBI taxonomy): Eukaryota > Viridiplantae > Streptophyta > Magnoliopsida > Vitales > Vitaceae > Tetrastigma > Tetrastigma voinierianum. The sequence continues at coordinate 34,050 of JAEQBH010006049.1, read as the reverse complement.
TTAAATTTTTGTTTAGATTAATTTTATTTCAGTTATCAATGTTTAAAGGCTTTATAAAAGTATTTAAATTTATTTATATTTTACCCAAATTTAGATTAGTTTTTTAATAATTTTACAAAAAAAAATCATTTTTTTTAATAATTATCAAGATTATAGATTTTTAATATACTTTAGTGTTTAAGGTGGCGTTTATTTTTTAACTTTGATGGTATTTATTTTTCTTATCTTTGATGAAGCTTTTGAGAACTTAATCTTGAATAATCATAATAGCATTAAATATTAAATTTATTTTTAACGTTAGGTAGTGAGTAGGATGGCGGCGGGGCCGGATTATTTTGGAGTTCGTCGGCGCCGGCCTCTTAATAAGCGTAGGTTTAATTTAATTTTGTCGGGTTTTAACGGGTTTGATTTATTTAAAATTCGGGCGGGTTCGGTATTATTCTTTCTTTTTACTTCATACGAGAAAATTATTTTAAAATGAAAAAAAATTTTAATAAAAATAATAAGTTTAACAGGGTTGGGAAATACATAAAATCTTCGAATCTTTGATGGCAAAGCAGGTGTAATGATTAATGAAATCTGTAATCTAATGACGAAAAGTTTCGATGGTGCGTAAGTGGCGAAGACGCTGGGTTATCTGAGGCAATCAGGATGCAGGGCAAACGGGAACAGATTTTTAAGAAAATGTATCAGTGGAAATATTGGGAAGTGGGTGATTTAAAATGCAAAGTGGTAAAAATAAATAAACATTGTTTGGGAGGAGAAAGCGGATAGAATGAAACTGATATGAGCAATGTATCAAAATAATAATAATAATTATTTGAGATTAAATTTTAAAATAATTTTTTATTATTTTATTTTTATCTTTAATATAAATTATTTATTATTATTATTATATTTTTAATAAATAATTTATAAAAATTCATAATATTTTATTTTTATGAAAAATATTAATTTTAATATAATAAAAATAAAAAAGCAAATATAAAAATAAAATTAAAAATTAAAAACAAAAATAAAATGTAAACGGGACCCGAGTTTGAGAATTTTAAAATCTGTGTCATATTTAATTTTTAAATGAGACCAGTTTGGGAATTCAGAAGAAAAATAGCAATGGGTGAGGATGGGATGGCTGTCCCAAGCCCTCAGTTGTCGTTAAATAGGAGTATATATTCTTTAGGCACCTTGCTTTGAAGCGATGATTGAGTTTTCTTATTTTGTAGGAAAATAACTACGAATAGAAAGTAGAATATTTCTATTTTCTATTCATAACTTTTTAAAAAAAAAATTTCGAGTAATAAGTAAGTGAAAATTTTTAAAAATATGAACATCTGAAAATTGTTAGCTTGACATTAAGTCAAAATAAACGTCGCTAATGTTGAAAAGCTGGATCTTTGGCGTGGTTATTTTGTTTTGATTTAAATATTTATTCTTTGAAATTTTTTAAAAAAGTTACGAATAAAAAAAATGAAAATATTTGAACTTATTCAGAAAAAGTCGTTTACCCTGTAAAATAAGAAAAAATCTGAATCGTTACCTGAAAAGAAAAAGTACATGACCATTCTTAGGGATAATGACGGGGAGGTTTGGGACGAAGCGGCCCTTCGACTAGGCTCATTTATTTTTTGTTCAAAATCATCTCATTTTAAAAATTAAATGGGGCGGAACGAGGAATCAATTCCCGGCTTAGTTAGTTTACATTTTGATTTTGTTTTCATTTTTATTTTTATTTTTATATTTGCTTTATTTTATTATATTAAAACCAATATATTTCATAAAAAAATAAGCCTGTGTAATTTTATAAGTAACTATTAAAAATTTGATATAATAATTATTAATTATATTAAAGTATAAAATAAAATAATAAAAAATATTTTAAAATATAACTCGAGGAGCGGGATGGGGCGGGCGGAGCGGGGACGAGTAACAATACGCAGACACATAGAACCCATCACCGAGATTTGAAAAAATAAGCCCAAAAGCATAACTGAAAGCGAATTCACAGTTAAGCGCGAGCAGATCTATTAAGAGCAGGTGGAGACGAGAAACGCGAAATAATTAGCCGTTGTCGTCACTGACCCGGCTCTATAATAATATTAAAAAACAAGCGAAACATCTTAATGTTATTAAAATGCTGATTAAATTAAGCTAGAAAAGTTATATTGATATTAGTAAAAAAATAAACGCAGCAAATCAACATATATATTCCATTAATCATATAAGACCATGAAGACAGCAATGAGCTTAAAAAATGACTTCGCTTTTATTTTTATTTTATTTTGTTTTATTCATTTACAGTAATACATTGTTATATTATTTATTTCAAGAATACTCTAACTTCAGCTTCAGTATGGATTACAATTATGATTACACCTTCTTCAACTTCTATTCATGAAAAGTTTAACAAAAAATATATGATATATAACTACCGTGTCAGGTATGAAGCATGATGTCGTAGTAAGCCAAAAATCTATGGCGTGATATCGAATATTGGGTATAACAAGGTGTCATGGGTTCGATCTTATCTGATTTGAATGTTTATTGCCGTTATGTTGTGTCCCCAGTATATAGATTTTGTTTGGTTTTATTGAGCTACCGTGTGCGGATATAAAATCTCGCATGAGTGATGGAGTTCCCAGCTTGTGATATTAAGTATTAAGCCGAATTTTATAGAATTTAAGAACTTTTAGAAAAATGGGCATTAACAATGTAATTAGAGGTTTTAATCATTAAGTTTGAAAATTTTACAATAGCAATACAATTTGGTAGTAAAAGCATACCAAACAATGGATAAGGCACTTATTCCTTAATTAGAGATGCAAAGATTAAAGGATCCCTCAATCGTGTATGAGCATCAACACCCCACGTTGGAAGCTCAATTGAAAATTTCGAAATGGTCACTTTCCAATACCTTAAAATGTGGGGTCTACTATTGCACCATAGCAAACACAATGAGCTAGTGCCATTGCTCAATGCCCACCTTATACCAACCCCACCAATTCCCTTACCCACTTCAAATTTTTTTTCCTTTTTTTTTTTTTTTTTTTTTTTTTTTAAAGTCCCAAACTAAATTTTGGTAAGGACTTTTCAATAAAATATATCGACGTTTTGTACCCATTACATCACCCACTTCCTTTTTATGTGGAAAAAGACAATTACAACATCATTATTGTTCCTATGAGTAAAACCCAAAATTCCCATTTGCAAAAAATTCTATAGACTTCAACTTTTTTTTTTTTTTTTTTGACTTAAAATTTGTCTAGTGTGGTCTGATGGAGTTACTCAAAGTTTTAACTTTTTGAATCAAATTATTTATTTAATACGATGTTTATAGTTCTAATTATATATCTAACAAACGAAGAAAGCTGCTAACTTTTTACTTTTTGTGATGTATGGAAAATCTTATACTTCAAATCAGAAAAAAAAGAAGGTTGTCTTCTATTACCAACTATCTAAAAGTATAAGCTGTGGTTGATAAGTACTTTTAAAAATAATTTTGCATTATTCATGTAAAATTAAAAAAAAACTATGTTTTTAAATAAAATTTTAATTATTTTATCTTGCTTTCACTTATTTCAAATAATTATTTCTGTATTAATAATTATATGAATATAAATATAAAAAATAATTAAAAAAATACTTTTTTTTAAACTTAATTTAAAATACCTTTTTTAAAACTTAATTTAAAATACTTTTAAAACATATTAAAAAGGTAAAAAAATAACTTATACTCAAACAAGTTTTTATTATAACTTACCATGATAACAAAATTTTAAGGGTGATTTGTGGCAGCCTCGAAAGCCCGCAGGGGTGTTCGTTGTGGCGAATTAGCGCGAATGCCGTGGATGTTAGGTTAAACAGCGTTCATGCATCGACGATCTCGCTTTATGCGAATTTCCCATCCCAGTCTGGCACTGCTTTGACAATCGACTTATGACGTCGAGTTCGTATCGATTAAAATAATTAAAAATTGTCAAAACTGGCCCTTGCATTCATACTCACAACAAACATATCCCAATCAAATATCTTCACGTGATTCAAGAGTTATACATTCTTCTTATCTAGTATATTAAAATTCTGGTCCCAATACGTATTATCACTTGAATAATATGGCCGACTTCTTGAAATCGGCGCTGCAGATAGTCGTGTTGCCAGTGACATTGTCGCAGAAAAATATTCGCCGGCGGGGGGTGAGTTATCGTAGATGGTGGAATTGCCCTAAATGGGTTCTGAGCTAGTCACGTATCTGATGATCGTGCCTTCCAGTAAATTCGTGATCCTCTTGAATGTCCCAAATGTTCGTTAAATATCTCAGTCTCACCAGGCTACCTCACACTTGCCTAAGTGTGTATGAGAAAATATCGTTTTAATGGCTTGTTGTTACCGAGAATCGCTCAGGAAATTCGATTAAAAAAATGGGACTACCCTCTGAGGCGAATGTGTTGGAGAACTTTCAGAAATGGTCGTGGTCACCATCGAAAATGATCACATTGGAGATCGTGCGGACCCATTCTCAGAAAAATCATCTGTTAAAATTCACTTTCCTTGTCATGTTCGTTTTTGAAAAAATTACGTGTCATTCTTTCACTAATTTCTAGGATTGCCGATGCATATGAAAATGAATTATACCATTTCATATCATTCATAGTAATATATTCATATATATATATATATATATATATATATATATATATATATATATATATATATATATATATATATATATATATATATATATATATATATATATATATATATATATATATATATTAACATATTAAATCACATACAACCTGTTATGTAATTTCACACAATTTACACCAATATACAAATTTTAGTCCGACCGTCGCGTGCTTCGCGAAATTGTCCTTGAGCTAAATGCTCGATGACTCTGCTTGCTAATTATATTATATAATTGTGACCTGCGTGTCTGAAGTTCGTCGTTAACCTACTAGATTCTATCTGGCTGAGTCGATTCGTTTCATCGATTTCAATGGCAACGTGGATGTTTTTAGTCCATTTCACCTGAGCTTGAGTTGTTTTTTAACGATCCTGAAAAGCAGACAGTGGAAATTTGTCAGGTGGGCGACCCGCTCATCATGCTGTTCGCATTTGAAGCGGAGTTGTGGTTATTCAGGCCTCGTACACCTGAACCGCAGCGATTTATTTAATAAATTATGAAAGCAAGCAGCAGCAGTCACTTACAGTCATGGGCGCCCAAATGAGTTCGAATTTCCCACATTTCGATCCAAAGTTTTGGGACCGATCAGCGGTCCTCGCGGCCTCAAATACGTCTTCAGCGTCGCAGCAACTATGAATGATATAACCGTAGGATAAAACCTATCTCACGGAGTTTATCGAAACTCCTGGCCCAGTGCTTTACAGCGTTGATCGCCATGCGATAAAACAGCTAACAACAGGAAGAAATTCGACGTCCAAGGTGTGAAATACAGAAGATGGTCTTTCTCTCTCTCACAGAAAAATAAAATCTGCTATTATTGCCTCTCACACCAGCTACTGGTTTTGATGCTTCGATTTCATTTGGAGAAGAAGGTCCTTGTTGGCTTTTGTCTTTTATCGTTAAACATTCCAAAATTGCCCGAATCGTGTCGCAATTTGGATTTTTTGACACGTAAACATTCTGGTGATCAGTTTAATCATCTCTCTCTTTATGCGGCGTAATGTCAGCGTAATTATATGTTATAGGTGACTTTTGTCGTCGAATATCGTTCTGTGCGAATCTTCGGTCTTTCGAGAAAAAACGTCTGGAGTGTCACCGAGAATTGAAGCGTGGTAGCATTTAGATTTCGCGAGCGATTCAGCGGTGAAGTCCGTTTCATCATCAGAGATACATAAAATTTGATTTTATAAAAGTATAATTTGCGTTTTGAGAAAATTAGAATTTTCTGGGATCTCACATAATTTGATTAAAAGACCTTTTAAAAACCGAAATTTGAAAATTTAACCCTTTATCGATTTTTGACATTGCTTTGACCAAAATACTCATTGTATCTTCTTGTAAAAATAACCCTTTTCTTTTCAAAGATATGTAAATATATATAAAATGATAAGAGACATTTTTATCTAAAAGAGGTTATTCTTAAAAAATATATATATAAAGAGGGTTAGATTTACAAAATGTTGGGTTATTTAAGATTATTTAACCAAATATTTCAAATTTGAATTGATTAAAAATTTAGAGTTCTAAATTCTTTAAGATATTGAGTTTTTGCTTATATAAAAAAGAGGAATATGTTTTTTTAAACCATTACCCAAAGTTTAACCTGTTGGTAATTCAGATTATAAGAGGTTTGGAATGAGAATGTTTCCACGGAGAGGACAAAATCAAGAAGCTTGCAGTAAAATAGGCTATTTTGGTTATGAAATTTTGTGTTGTAACTTGTATGTACTAGCATTATTTGTTTTCTTTTTTTTTTTAAAAAAGAACATTAATTGTTTGAGAGGTGAGAAATAAAATGTGATCATGCTCTCATATATATATCCTCCCATATATATAATGACCAAGAACATGATGATAGAAACAGTGATAAATGGCTTTTTCTTCTGTCTGTCCCTAAATGTTTGGGATCAGTTGCCGAGACAATCCCTATTTTGCATAATATATGAATTTTATATCTAATGATTTCCAGGGTTTTGAATTCAAAAATTCCACTGTTCATGGAATGTTTCCTCTAAAAAAAACCCTTCATCTCTTGCACCCCAATTGATTTTATAATCCTACAAAAAACATTACAACTAAAAAAGGCAAAAAACAATGAGAATATATAAATCACCTTTTTTTTTTTTTTTTTGTAAATCTGTTGATTTGATCAAATAATATTACATACAATATCTTTTTGACGATACAAGATTTCATCATCACCTTTTCATACGATAAACAAATGACTTTAAAATATGTTTGTATAATTTAAAAGGAACCTAATAAATATACATATTTGATACAATATATAATGTATGAACATGATCAAAATCAATTATAGAATTTTAGAACATATTTCTAATGAATAAAAGAAGTAAACTCTTTTTATAGGGAGATAAATCAAGTTGAAAAGTTTTTTTTACAATGCTTCAATTTGAATGATGGGATCGTCTACTCCTAGTGGCTTTAAGCTTATTTTATAATAGGATTTGATGAGCATCTTATGACCTATAAAAGTAAATATAATTCTTAAGTTCAATTTGTTATTAAAAATTATTTATTTTCTCTCATAGCAAAATGCTATCAGGTTTTAAGAAGAAGTGATTATGTATAATATTATTTAAAACCTCGTAATATTATAGTCTTATTCAATCAAATTTGTATTTTTTTGAATTATATAAATGTTAAAAAGAAAAATGTAAAGGGAGGTGAAGATCAACTTTTGTGGACTGATGAAACAACAAATGAACGGTTGAATATGACAAAGTTGGGGCCACCAGTTAGCAGTACCCACAACTTCTTAGCTTAGCCTAGAGAGGGCTGCTCTCTTCTCAAGTGATTGGAGAGAGTCAAATTGTTTATTATTTTTTTGTTTATGATTTTCCAAAGGGAAGAAAAGAAAGTTTCAGTGGGAAGATGAGGATATGTGACTTCACAAAGTTCAGGTCAGAAAAGAAAACCCACTTTGAGATTATGGTATATACGTACACTCAAAAAACTAAATGAAGGAAAAGAAAAGAAAAAAACCAACCAGAAAAGACACCCATTTCTTATATTTTTATATGTATACTTGTAAAAGACATATATTCCCACTGAGGGATTTGGAATATTAAACTACTCTCTAATACTATAATAATATTTATAACACAAAAAGGCCTCTCTCTCTCTCTCTCTCTCTCTCTCTCTGTGTTAAAGCAAGGTTGTATATTGAACGTCCACACACAAACCATTCGATCTAAAAACATTCCTTTCTCTTCTGCTTTTTATTCTTAGTTGGGAGAAAAAGAGGGGTGGGTTTTTTAATCTCTTTGGAGATAGTCATTTCTTCATCTTCTTCTTTGATATTCTTCATCTTCATCCTCGATGGATACTGCACAGTGGCCACAGGTAGGGAGATCCATCATATCTGGTTCTTGATTTTCTGATAGAATTGAAATTTTTTGTTTTGGGTACTGGGTTTTGGCTTTGGTGTTTGTTGCCTTCTTTTTGGTAAAGTTTGATGGACTTCCTGTGTTGCTAGTGCAAGTCCCCACTCATCTGAGGGGGTCTTTTTATTTTTATTTTTATTTTTCTTTTTTAGAACTCTTTAGATTATGAGGAGTAAAAGGGAAGGGAAGGATTGATTTTGTTATTATTATTATTTCTTTCTTTCTTTTTTCATGATCTTGAAAAGTGTAAAGCAGTTATAAGATTGTTTTTGTTTGTTTGTCTGTCAGCTTATCTTCTTTTGATCTGCAGGTTTTCTGGGTTCTTTGTTTGTTTGATCTTGAAGCTAGCTGTGTTTTCTTTATGGGTGTTTTCATATGTTTCTTTTTCCTTTTTGCATTTTTAGGAGATTGTAGTGAAACCACTAGAGGAGATAGTCACAAATACCTGCCCAAAGCCTGCTTTGGAGAAGAGGGCAAGACCTCAGAAAGAGCAAGTTCTGAACTGTCCAAGGTGCAATTCCACCAACACTAAGTTCTGCTATTACAACAACTTCTGACCTCTCAGCCAAGGTATTTCTGCAAGACTTGTAGAAGGTATTGGACTGAAGGTGGGTCTCTCAGGAACATTCCAGTTGGTGGGGGTTCAAGGAAGAACAAGAGATCATCATCTTCTTCATCTTCATCTTTATCTTCAGCTTCATCAAAGAAACTTCCTGATCTGGTCCCACCAGGCTGCTCTCCTCAAAACCCTAAGATCCATGAAGGCCAAGATCTCAATCTCTCCTTCCCAGCACCTCAAGATTTCAGAAGTGTGTCTGAGTTCATGCAAATGCCCAGCATTGGAAACAATGATAACAACAACAACAGCAACAGCAGCAAGAGCCACATCACTTCTACTTCCTCAACTTCTTCCCATCTCTCAGCTTTGGAGCTGCTAACTGGGATTACTTCAAGGGGGTTGAATTCCTTCATGCCCATGCCAATTCCTGATCCAAACACAGTTTACACAAGTGGGTTTCCTATGCAGGAGTTCAAACCCACACTTAATTTTTCTCTGGATGGGATTGGGAGTAATGGGTATGGTAGCATTCAGGGAGTTCAAGGGAGCAGTAATGGGAGGATGTTGTTTCCATTTGAGGATTTGAAACAGGTATCAAGCACAGCTGATCATATTGAGCAAAATAGAGAGCAAGGAGATTCAACTGGGTACTGGACTGGGATGTTAGGTGGAGGATCATGGTAAAGAAGATGAATCATGAATGAGAATCTGGGTCTTTTGTTTTCTTCTTCTTTTCTTTTTTTTTTCTTTTTTTTTTTTTAATTTTCTTTGGGTTTTCTGATTTTTCATGGTGGGTGGTGACTTTGTTTGGATTTCTTCAGAACTAACAGATAGGATGATGATGATGATGATGATGGTACATGGGTTTATCTCTCTCTCTTCCCTTGTTTATGATTATCTTCTCATTACTCTCTGATCATGGTGGGAATTTGAAGCTTATTTTAGGTTGGCTTCAGAGTAAAGTTGGCATGGGGGTTACAGTACCCTTAAAAGGATAGAAGAAGAAATCAAGAACAGCCCCGATTTTTGGAGGGCAATAACCCAAGTAGAAGATGAGAGGGCTTGCACTATAATCTATATACCCCTTTATCTGATGGCATTTCTTCTTCTATATCAGCAGAAGAGGTTGCAACCCACTTCTCTTTGTCATTGGTTGGCTTGGTACAAAACAATAATGTATAATGTTTCAATTTTTTTTTCTTTTTTTTTTTCTCTTTTTTTTTTCCCATGAGTTTGTGGATCAAAAGCAAAAGTACTCTCTCTCTCTCTCTCTGTAGCTTGTTTCAATCGAGAACAAACTATTAAATTATTGTTGATTTTCTTATACTCAAATTGGGTTTCCATGGGGGGCTTTTAATTCTTCCCATTAATTTCCTGCAACCATGCCATTGTTTTTCCTATTTTCCTTTCTTCCAAACAGGCTCGGAGTTTCAGGTCTCAGTCAGTCAAAGATTCTTCCAGCCATTAAAGCAAGCAGTTGCATGAAGCAAAGTAGAAGCCCAGTGGACAAACAAAGCAACCCAGGTATGAGCTGATCTCCACACATGACAATGCTTTAATTAACAATACAGAAGATATTTACAACTCAATACAACACTCTTGTTGATGAGAACTACTTCCACCAAATATTCTCCCATAATCCATACAGTCCACAAGACTCACTCACATTTGCCCCATTTCCATGAATGATCATTGCTTGCTTCCATGCTATTTCCACTTCCCCTTCATTTTTTTTTCTTTTTTTTCTTTTTCTTATTGAAAGATTTGAGAAAGATCTGACAAACCCTTCTTTCTTTGGGTCATGGTGGGGACCCACAAACATTCCCCTAGGCAAGTGTGCTGAAGAATAATCTCTCCCACTCAGTCCATCCAACCAGATCCAGACCCTACATTTATTTAATCATTTATTTTTTGTTCTTTGCTGTAAGCCACTTAGTGTGCATAATAACTGGCAGATTTGTGGTCATGCCACCTTATCATGGAGGTCCCTTTCTTCCAAATTTAGAGTTCTCATTCATCATCTCTTCTTCCACCCATGGCTGTTTGGGAAACCAGAAAATAACTGCTTCATTCCCATGTTCATGACAACAAACCCCCATTGTTTTTGAGCTAAAATCAGAGAGGGGATGGATGGGAACAGCAGAGGATGGAAGTCAGAACCTTTTCAAAAGCAATCTTAGTAGATACGGTGACAAAATCCTAAACTGATCTTGGATAACTCAAAAAGCTATAAACACATCACTTTCATAGGAATTTTGGGGTTTTGTTCAAACTTGTTTTCTTATGTTTCTGGGTTCAGTTTCAAAGTATATATTCCAGTACTGTAGTCAACACAGATTTGAACCCATTGTTTTAGGTGAATGGGAATAATTCAATACAGCAAATACAAAACCACAATGGGCTCAACCTGTAAGGAACTGGGCATGAATCTTCACTTAAAAACATAGCTGCCAACAATCCCATTAGTTCATCCCTTTGCAATTTATTAAAGAAAAAAAAACATGTAATGTGTGAAAGCACAGAAATATGTATTGCCTCCTCCACCAACCCCATTCGGTGGGTTCAACATTTCAGAGTGAGTTGGTGAAAGTTCTCACATGGGGCAGATCATAAGAAAAATGTTTGGTTACATGGTTGAATTGGGTTGTTAAGAGCTTGTTTGGTTACAGTTTTTGAAAACTGTTTTTGCTCTCAAGCATGAATAACATGTTTTATTTCACTCTTTTTTTGCAGAAAAACATAGAAAAACACAAAATTCAAAGAACAATAACAGTAGAGAACACTAAAATGGTGTTCCATGTGTTTTCAAACCAAAACAGGCCCTAAGTTTCGAGCTTCTACAGTCGGAAATGAGACTGTTCTATGCAAGTATTCATTAAGTATCATGCACAATGATGGTATTTCCAAAGCACCCAGATCCAACATGACCATTGCTGTAATACCCAAGAACATCACCCATAATCAAGGGAGACCTTAGAGTTTAGACCCAAAAATCAGGGTTCGGCCTGAATCAATTGTGGGGAAGTGCCTTTGAGAAAGGAGGTTCTGTTTGAACTTTGTGCTTGGTTTTGCCTCCATTTTCACAGACAGAAGCCATTCAATGTCAACAAAAGATCATACCAGCAATGGCAGGCTTTTTAGAGAGGATATAATCATGGGAAGTAAAGAGGCTTCTAGCATGGGGAAAGAAAAAGAAAAAAAGTTTCTAAAGTTTAGATATCCATGGATTAAGAGCATGTGGATTTCATCATTTTGAGCTAATTATAAAGAATGGAATACAATCAACACTTTCAAATGTTATTTCCAGGATTTACCAAATTCAGTACACATAAAGATAAAATCTTTCACTTTGAGAAAAGAAATATAATACCCTTTCCAGATCAGGCATCTGTGTGGGATATTACCATCGAATTTTTTAACCCAAAGTGATTAAAACCTTGTCGATAAATCACAAAGTTACATCCTTCATCTCGACCCTGGTCAGTGATCTCCATTGATTCCAAATATCCTGACCTTGTGCATGTTCGGGAACTTGGCCACCACTAGAACAAAAACTGCCAGTGTATTAAAGAACAGCATAGGGTGTTGGTAGTCAGTTGTATGTGAGGCTACCAAGTACCTGCAAAATGAAGCTAAGGGTAAGCAAGACGTATTTCTTATCAAGGCCGATGTGAGTTTAAAGATAAAATTTCAAGGAATAAGGCACGTAATAACAGGAGATAATCCCGAGAATCCATCTAAATAAGTCTTTACTTTCCATTGGCATGTTCACTATTCTTCATCATGGCCACTGTAAGTTAATCACCCATCAGAAATGAAATAAAATCTCCACTTGCTTAGAAATCTTAAGAATGGACAGTGCACAAGCAACTTGTTGTCTTAGAAGTCCCTGACAAATCGGAAAGGGACAAACTCATCATTTTGCAAAGAACTAAGTCTAAAGAAGAAAGTCAACTTTTTTTTTTTTAAATCAATAACTGGATACATAGGATCGCGACAACAATCCGCTCATATTCACACAGTGGAGATGCATCATTTTCCAACAAAAATCCAGTGGAATACAGATAGCTCAAACCTTTCTTAAGGGACTCTCTCCAAGATTCCAACTAGACAGAACCTCAGCTAAACAGACACGAGAATAACTACTATTGACCAAAAATCAAGGATTTGTTAAAAAGGAAAAAGGAAATTTTCCCACCACTATCTGAGCATGATAATTATGTTATACCAGATTAAACTCTTCACCTACTCAAATTCACCTTCTGGGTGATACTAGATACAGACAAACATCATATTTGGAGTTCTGGGCCATGATTAGAGAAAAAAAGGGTGCCATTAAGAAAACTAATAAAACAAACAGAAATTAATATATAATCACCAATTTCTTCAGTAGGGTTCATATATATTAATAGCTACATAGATAGATAATAACTCCATGTCCCATGAACTTCAAACTTCTGAGTTCTCAATAGAATTGTCAAGACTACAGCAAGAACAGATTAATAAGCTGAGAAACAGCATAAGACATGCATAGTAGCATAGTAACAGACATGGCGAACAATCATGTCTCAACTTGAAATAAATTACATCTCCCTATTCTATCAAAGAGATTGACTTTTTCTGTGGCGTAAACATCAAACAAAGATTCACCAGTGAAAAAACACTTACAGCACCACGGGCACAACAGTGAGAAACTTTCTATTGCGAGTGAGCTGCTTCCCACTGTCTATTTGCTCCCACCAGGTTAGCCCATTGTAGATACCCTGGTCATCCGCAAATGGTGTTCCCTTCTTCCAGTGAAACCAGTGATAAGTAACCTGCAGGACAACAAAAACCCGAAATCGCATCATGAATTATTAACATGAACCACAAGCTGAAATGACATGAAGGAAGATGACAAGAATCAATTTCATAGTGTAACCCACAAAGCCGGAAAATCTTGATGAGACATTGCATGGTCATAAGAAATTTTTGGTTTATGTTAGGTTTTGAACGGCATTTTTATGCTCTGCATGTTATTCTCTCTTTTCCAATAAAATTCTTATTAACAAAGCGTAAATGCTCAGTCACATTGTTCAGGAAACAAAAGTTTGAAAAACGTTATTGATCACTGGAATTGATTATATGCACTCAAGCTCATTTATCCACAAAGTTGTTTCCAAGTTACCAAAGAAACAAATAATTTCGTAACAGCGAGTGGAAACAGAGCAAACTCAAAACCCTAAACGAAACAATTTACAGACAGAGCAGGCTCAAAACTATATTAACACATTTTGACCAACCAGGAAATCCGATCATTGCCATCTTCAAATCAAATCGCACGAAACTCCACCTAAACCCCAAAGAAGAAAATCCGAAAAATAAATGAAAAGAATGGGGAGAGAAAGAAGAAGCGTGTACCAGGAAATGGGAGAGGTGGATGATGGTCCAGGCGGCGCCGGAGGAGCAGCGGAGGAAAGAGATGACGATGAGCCAAGAGAAGAAGAGGATGAGAATGTAAGAGATCCAGACGCCGGGGTAGGTGAACCACTCGGTGTTCCGGTTGAGATCAACCGGCGGCACGGCCTGAACGTAGAGGTTCGGCATTGGAGGCTGAACACGGCGTCGTTTTCACTTTTCAGGAGGCAGCTTCAGAGTTCCCATGTATTTATTGAAGAACGTGGCTCAGGGTCAGGGCTTTGTAAGCGATTAGACCACAACGGACCATGGTCCGAGACAATCGGTCGGTGATGAGGGTGGTGGCAGTGGGACCAAGTTTTTTATTTTTCTTTCAATTTAACTACTAACTACCACGGGTTTATCTCTTCATTTTCCCCCATCCTTTTAGCCTTTTAGGTTGGAGTTAGGATTATTTTTTATTTAAAATTTTATAATATTTATTTTGTTATATAACTTTTTGTGTTTAATCAAACAGGCCTGAAGAGACCCATCATTGACAAGCAAACCCAAGATTTGATAGTTACCCCTCAAAATTAAATTTTATAATATTTATTTAACATGATAATAATATTTTTTTAGAGAGAATGAAATAAATAATAATCCCTAATAGTATAAACTAATACAAATAAATCCATGAAACACGTGACTCATCTTAATTAACCCAATAAATATGATAAAACATAGGATGTGTTATTTATTTTTAATTATTAAATTTAAACTTTCGGTTTAAAATGTTAATCCATAATGATTCAAATCTTCCCAATTAAGACCGAAAACTATATAAGGTTTTATTGGACATCTTATTTGTTCTTTACAGCATTTTTAAATAGTAAGGATCGGTGATTTTTATAAATTTTTATTAAAATCATTTCAAATACCAACATCTCTTTGTTCGTTTTAACACATTGATAAAATGGTTATTACATAAAGATGCAGGTTTTACTCTTTGTTTTTATGTTGTCGTTATTTTATTGCAACGTTTGGTTTGTCGTTGTCTTATCTGCTTTTGGTTTGTCGTCGTCTTATTACGTCGTGTAGTTCGTCTTGGAAACACATTACAGCGTGGTGTTAGTCGTCTTGTTCTGACGTTTTATTTACGTAGGAAGCGATTGAATGACCGAAATAGATTTCATTAATCCGAATATCCAATTATAGTTATCGGTATCTTTGAAGAGAAGCTTGATCGTATATTATCGGAATTTGTGAAACTTTTATGCGTTTATTATACTATTAACCTAAATGAGTTCGATATGATTTTTAGTTATTTGTATGGATTTGTTCATGTGCAAGTTTGAATATTTACTTTATTATATTATATAAAAGTAGTTCATATAGTCATGATAATATTACGTTCGGTAAAATGAGAACTGTAGTTCTTCAAAGCGTCTTGTGTCCATTACTTAACCACTTAAATGACATAGTTGTGATAAAACAACACTAAATTTTTTTTTAAATGGTATATACGACGAGCTAGTAAAATTCCCTAATCGATCATAAAAACATATCAAAATCCAAAAACCTTATAAATTATATAAAACAACAATATTATCTATTTTTTCTTAGAAATCGTTTTAGATTTACTAACGGGTGCAGAGAGAGGAGTTTGGTAGAAGCCAAATCTACTACCCCCAAATAGATAATGATCTACACCAGCCCCATCCACACTAAAATATACAATCATAATTGTAAATTAGTGGAGATCTCATTCTCATCCATTCTCTGTTGAGTAGAGTAGGGTTTAAGTTTACAAGCTAAAAGAAAATTCAAATTCTTAAAACCCTAAGCATGGGAATAGGAATGAATGATTCCTCATTATAACCTAGGCTAGAAGCAGTATGAATATGAAACACAAACCCAGAAAAAATAAACAAAGCAGTTGAGATAAAATGCCTGGTGGTTATCTAGTGGATCCATGTTCCTGGAGATACAATCAGAATACATGGAGAAAGAAATGAAATGAAATAGTGATTAAATTCAGGATTACCGTCCAACCCATTTGATGTTCATCGCAGCAAAAACAGGAATGAATCAGAAATGACCGCGGCGTTTGTAATTTTGTCCAGCCCCTCCACCAGTCTTCTTTGACGGTTCACGTTTCAGACCTCAAAGCTTCGCTCAAATCAGGATGCCTCACATATCAGTATTCATCAGTCTGCAGGATCTCAGCTTGATCTGATTGGTGGTGCAGGATCAGGGAGACGATTACGCCTTCAATGCTTTCACACAGGTCCTCATCCATCTTGTGGGAAGCAGTTCGCTTGTACTTTTACAGATCAAAGAGCTTTATTTTCTTATATACGGAAGCCAGCTCTTCAGCAATTGAACCCGGCACGCGGGAGGAAGAATCACATTGCCATAGCCAACTGCTTCCAAGACTTTTCCTGTTACTTCTATTAGTTTTACTTTCAAACCCCACATGACAGAATCAAGTTTCCTGTCCGCAACCACAGTCAAAATGTTTCCAGAGATCTCAGTCCAGTTACAAACAAATTCCTTCATCAAATCCATCTTGGGAAGTATATTACACGTCCATTCGAGGTCTGATAGGATCCTCAGTACTCTATCTTCCACTGCCTCGGATGTAAGATCAGACTCCAACAGCAATGAAGATACTTCCTTCTCAAATGAAGAACAAATCTTGGAAAGGCCTGTTTTTACAACCAATTTTGCTAAATAAATCTGCTTGTAATCAATGGTGTATCATCATCTTCCTCAAGCATGTATTCTACTTGCTCCCGAGCAGAAGTTATAAGCTCATCCCCAAAGGCAGGGCACTCAATGGACATGTGTGCAGAAACAAGCATTTCTTGTGGTGTAGATCTACAGGTTGTATACAGCCTAATGGATATCTTCTACTAGTTGAGTTTGAAGCTTCTTTTATGATCTCCTCCTCTTCCTTGTCCTCCCAGGGACTAGCCTCTCAAGTACTAGGATTTTAACTGTGTGATTTCTTCATTGTAAGGCAACTGCCACCTGAAGAATCCCAATAGCAGTCTTAGCAGAATCAAAGGAATCAGCAACTGAATTATCAGGAAGATACAGCAGCATAAAGGCTAACACAGTCATCATAATCAAAAATCTGAGCGGTGAATCTACAGTGCTGACCAGTTGAATCTAGATGGCAGAGCGGATCTACAAAGAACTTGCTCTTGTTTGCCAGAATGGAAGAGTGTTAGTGGAACAATTCTGATCTGCCTTCTCTATTACTCAGTCATTTGATGCGCGTCATGAACCCTCTGTCATAGATTTGCATGAGTTGTTCTTCCAGGCTTTGTCCATGAGTGAAGGAAACACAACAAGTGTATTAACTATCCAACAGAGGCAGACCTTCAGTTGACGTTGTGCATAAATACAAATAATTATGACAAACTTCACTCTTTTAACAAAAATAGGAAAATCTGAAACTCCTTCAGCCACAAATGTTTATCAACAAATGGAACAAATGGGACTCTATTTAAAAATGCATCTCCAGCAGCAACAGCTAAATCGACACTAGTGTAGCACCATCCTGAGGTGTGTGACAACAGTAGCGCTGGAACAGCCTAACAACCATGACTTTGATAATGATAGCATAAGTTTCAGACAGAAGTGAATTAGAACATAAACTGATCACTAACAATCGATGCTAAACATCAAAGCATAACTATATGATGATACTAAATTCCAAAAGAAGCAAATAATGATATAAGCCAGACTATTTCATGAAGAAGTTCATAATGGATTCATAACTATCCCGAGTACCTCTCAAATACATTTGGCTCTGACTAGTCTGGTCATTGAGATGGAAAAGGTTAATCAATTCCTAATCATAAAGAGTACATTAAAGCTATCTAGATTCAATGAGCAAGTTACTGATATGGCACTTTCAATATTGACCAGCGATCCATTAAGCCTGTAAGCTTACCATATCCAGTACCAAACCAAGAGGCAGCATATGATCAGTAACAGCACTCAAAAAATTGAGTGATACCAATTCATAACCTGGGTTTTGAACATCTCAAAACCAGCATTTTCTCAATCAACTTAAATTAAATTATTTGCTGAAGCCTCTTCATGAATAAATGCAGGTGGGTTTGAGTTAGGTTCAACATAAAGAAACTAACAGTGGGAGGCCTTTCTGGAAGGCAGAATATAATGGGAGGATGAAACTATTTGAAACATTGATTAAATTACTCAATTATACAAAAGTCCTTGAACTAACTTATATTCCCTGCTTTGAAACTCTTATTACATGGTATCAAATTTCAATCATTTCAAAACACAACCCCACACACAATTTTTCATAATTTTCAACATTCAAAAGCTTAAAGATTTCCAGTAATTCTATAATCCCAAATCATCTAGGATTTGTTCACAGCTCCTACTAAAGCCCTCTGTCAAAGTGCAAAACCACCTTTCAAAACTCAAATCAATCTGAGGACAAAAATGAAAGCTTCCAACAATGTAAGTAGCACCTAAGTGGAAAATCTAAAATAACTAAATAAAACGAAACAAAAATCACCTTTAAATAAACTTGTGATTCAATTGCAGAGATGAGTTGGAATCTAACCCCGAAAGAACCTCTAATTTATACGCAGTTCGATCGAGATTCTTGAATTGTGATGAAGGCGTGGATTAGGGTTGTGCAGTGAGAAATGGTATCCAAATGGCATTTTATTGAGAACGTCATTTCAATGAAAATGTTCCTCTGAAGTATACAAGATTAGTGACAAATGATTGGACTGGAGATAATGTTACGTTTGTTAGGACAATACGGTAATATTAAGGAGAAGAATTCTATTTCTCCTTTGTTTTCTCCTTTTCTTATTTTATTTTGTTTTAAGTATTTAATTTTACATGATATTTTCAAAATTATATTTTTAATACTAAAAGTAAAAAACCCTTTGTGAGGGGGTGCTGCTGGGCCCCCACGTAAATAAACTTAGACATTGCAAGCCATGCAGTAATGTTTGTGTTTATGTGTTGATAATGGCCCGGTGAAGCCCATCAGGCCCAATATTTTAGTATCACGTGACAAGCACATGCCAGAAGTGAAAATAAAGGATTTAAAAAAAAAAAAGAAGAAAGAAAAATCCTTAGGGTAAGGATGCTTTAAAAGCGAACCGTGATTACGTCTCATCATCATCAATCTGGCATGGTCATCATTCCTGTAGCATGAGAAGTGACGGCCTTGAAGAACACTGGTAGGTTGTCATTGTGGACCCCTACCGCAGCAAAGCCCCTCCCTTCACACCCCGCCCAAAAAAGCTATCAAATTGTCCGGCCAGCTGTCTCCTCCACCGCCGACATCAGACACATTAAAGTAACCGCCGGATGTCTCAGTCTCCCAAAAACTCCCATCACCAACCCTACACGTGTCAGATCTACCCGACCATTCAATCATTGTGTGCCACGTCGGTAACCGGCTGATCAACCACAGGTGGTTGTCGGAAAGTGGAGCTGGGCCTGGGCCTTGGCCTGGGCCTGCAGTCTGGGCCAGTGGTGCCCATGTGGGTGCAGTGGAGACCACAACCTTTGTTGTGTACAGAAATGTATGATTGGATGGTGGTGGCGCTTCATGCTTTGAACTCTTTTCTTTTACTAATAAATGCTGGTACTCTTCACATTCCTTTTCTTTTTCTTTTTTAATTCCTTGAAAAAAATTAAATTATTTTTAAAAATGGGAAATTTGTGTTTATGTACAGAAATGACAAAATATTAATAAAATTGAAAACAAGATTATCTTTTACATGATTCAATGCCCTCTCAAAAATAAATATATTTGAATTAGGTAAAAATGTAATGATTTAAAAAAAACCTAAAATATTCCTAAAAGTAAATCCTACCCTTGGATAGTTTTTCTTCTTCTTTGAAGAAAAAACCTTGAACATTTTCTTCTTCCTTTTTGGATCGTTCGACATCCCCAGTGCGTCGTTTATCACGCGTTTTTTCTTTCTTCTTAACCAGTTTGGTCGCTTTTCTTAAATTATTTCTGAGTAAACTTGCTCTCAAAAACCACTAACGTTTTATGAAAGCAGCATCTTCTTTTTCTTATCCCCTTGTATCAAACGTCTGTTCTGAGGTCCGTCAGGCTACTTTGAAGCGTCTGCGAGAAGGTAATTTAACCTGCAGCATTTTAACCGATATTATAAGCAGTGCTTCTTCTTCATGGGAACACATCTTCCTCATTGGAACACACATCATAAGATTTATATGGGAAGAAATATAGCTTTCTCAAAAGATTTATGTTTTAGTGTGCCAATGTTATGTTATCTGGTATATCGGACGAGCTTCCTTGTTTTTTGAAATGGGTACCATCATAACATACTAGGGGTACTACCATAATGTGTTGGGGGTATTACCTAGTACCACTATAATTAAACATTGTCAATACCCCCCATACTTTATGTATATTACATTTTTATTCTACTTTTTCGTTGTAATGAGTCAAAGCATTAGTTAGAATGAGTGAGCATCATTGAAGTGAAGTTGGTATTACCATAACATTACATTGTATTGTATATTAGTCGTTACAACAATAACAAACACATCCTTAAAACCCCCATAGTTTTTATTGCATTCATAGGTTTGCAATGGTACTATCATAATATATTGGGAGTACCAGCATAATATATTAGGGGTACCACCATAACATTACATCACATTGTATATTAGTCGGTACTATAATAACAAACACATTCTTAAAACCCAATAGTTTTTATTGCATTCATAGGTTTGCATTGGTATTACCATAACCTACCGGAAGTACTATCATAACATATTGGGGGTACTACATGGTACCACCATAATGAAAAATAGGCAAAATGAACAAAAAATGGTGAAAACCCCATACAAACAATTATATTACACACATGTTATATGTTTATGGTTGTGATGAGCCAGACCATTGGTTAGCCACCTATTTGGAATAGGTGATACTACCATAATATGCAAGGGTTACTACCATAACACTTAAAACTTTGGTTATTATTTGATCTATTATAGATGTCTAACAAATAGTAGTTATGCTTGTAGGTAAACCCAAATAGAAAATGACAAACTATTATGTTGCATTTGTTAGCTAGAAACATGGAGTACGCGATTCATTTATTGAATGTCAAAGAATGGTGATATTCTACAAAGGGGAACTATACAAAATCTACACTTCCAGAGAAGAAGTTATGCGATCATGAGTGTTATATCTACCAATATGGAAGAGATATGATGCATCTACTGCTAGACTATCTTCCCCTACTCCTAATCGTGGACATGAAAGACAAAAAATAAATGGATAAGTGTTCAAGTGCTATGCACATCTGTTTCATTATTTGGATCATAACATCATTAATGTATGTTATTGTAATTGGATAATTATTGTAATGCCTTCACCAAATTGTACAAATGAAAATTTGCTTGAAATGGTATCATCATGTTTATGGAATGAAGACTACGACATTTACTTGATATGAATGAAAATTCACAATTTTACTTCAAGTACACTTCTTCTTAATCACAAAATATATCAGGTTTGGACTTCAACATGTCGACAAAACATCCCTACAAATGGATGAAAACACTTGAAAATAAAAACAAACTAATATAATCAACCAACTACCTACTAACCATAACTACTAACGAATCTAAAGTCATAGCTCTAGAGGACCATTTAGCAATAATGAGTGTAGGTATGTCATCAACTTACGATGTTGTCAAACAACCAAATGCTCAAGTCGTTCCATGTGACCTTCAAGTGAAACTTGTTGTGTGCCATAACATTACATCATTGAAGTCAAATTGGTACTTCATAACAAACACTTCCTTAAAACCCAATACAAATAAGTAAACTAAGTTTTTATTCTATTCCTAGGTTTGTAATGAGTCATATAATTGGTATGAATCATATTGGTCATTTGTTGGCGTAAATTTATTTGCGTGATACTTCTACCATCTTGTCTTGGGTCTTGCAAATACTACCCATGTGAAAAATGGCTGAAAATGAAAAAAAAATTTTGCTAAGATCTCATATAGACGCACAAGCGGACGATAGTCATGTTCGGTTGGTGCGTCCAGACAACCATTTGGATGATAAATTTTGCGTCTTGGTTGTTTGTGTAAAGTGTTATGGTAGTATCAGGTAGTACCTCCAATACGTTATGGTGGTATCCTTAGTATGTTATGGTAGTACCAATACAACAACTTACAGGAACCGAATTGATTCTCATCAATTGTTTAACTCATTACAAACCTAGGAATGGAATAAAAACTTAGTTTACATATTTGTATGGGGTTTTAAGGTAGTGTTTGTTATGGAATACCAATTTGACTTCAATGATGTAATGTTATAGTAAACATGTTTCACTTGAAGGTCGCATGGAACGACTTGAGCATTTGGTTTTCCAATAACATCATGAGTTGATGACATACATATGCTCATTATTCTCAAATGGTCCTTCAGAGCCATGACTTAAGATTAGTTAGTAGTTGATGGTTAGTTGGTAGCTGGTTGATTGTATTAGTTTGTTTTTATTTTCAAGTGTTTCATTCATTTAACAGGGATGTTTGTGCGTACTCAGCCAGTTGAAACATTGTGATTAAGAAATTGTACTGAGAAGCAAGTAATGAATTTTCATTCATATAGAAATAAAGATTATAGTCAAACTTCATTTCATAAACCTCATGATACAATTTCAAAGCAAATTCGTTCACTGTGGTGAGAACGTCTGACAATTATCGTTACAATACATGTAATATTTGTTATGACCGAATAATGAGCATATGTGCAACATTTGGCTGCCTACTCCATTTGTTTTTGTCTTCGTAATCCCAATTAGGAAGTAAGGGAAGAATAGTCCAACATTTCTATCATCGGGTCTTTTCCATGAGAGCCAGACTTAACACCCATGATTGCATTGCCATCTCTGGAACGTGTAGACTTTATAATCCTTTTTGTAGAATATCACTCTTCTTTAACATTCAATCAAAACCTCATACTCTATGTTTCCAGCTAACAAGTACAACATAATAGTTGTTATTTTCTATCTGGGTTAACACATGAAACATAACTACTGACTGTTAAACATCCATAGTCGATCAAATAATAACTTAGAAAACAATAAATGTTATGGTAGTAACCATGTATATGGTAGTATCTATGCCAAATAGGTGACTAACAATGGTTAGGCTCATTACAACCATAAACGCTACCAGCATGTGTAGCTCTGGCTTGTTTGGCTATGGAACTCCACCATTTTTTGTTCCTTTACTTCATTTTTTCGTTATGGTGAAGTATCGGTAGTGCCTGAGCTATTATGGTGGCTACTTCTAGTATGTTATGGTAGTACGATGCAAACTTATGTCTGTCATATCAGGAGTACAGGATGTGTTCTTGTATGGTACGGAAGTCACGCCCACCAAAATGCACTTCTCCCATTTTCGGTCTCGATGCGCGGTTCTAAGACTCTTCTTAGATAACCTTCTCTAACTTGTGCAAATATCAATAACAAACAAGAACAAGCAATAGAGTAATTTTACGGGTCTCAACCCAACTTGCTTTTTATTAACAAGGCACTTTACAAAACTGTTGTGCTCTCAGCACATATGTTACACATTCCCTTAGGATTTCCTTACAAGATGGACACACCCTCTAAATGAACCAACCTTTTGTAAGGACTAAGGCCTAAGCCTTTTATACATGAGCCTGCACCCCTCTCAAGGGTCATGTCTATTGGAATTAGAGCCCCTGGATCCTTCCCTCCATAGCCCTTTCAAAACAAAATGGCGGTGCAACTTTTCAATAGTCGGCGGTGGTGGCAGCCATGGGTTTAGACCCTGTGTGGCTCGGCAGTCCCAAACCCTTGGCCCGTTTTGATTGGTCGGCCCAGTCCGACCTGTGTCTTGGCCCCTTTGGCCTATGGCTCAATACCTTTGCGTAATGCGTTGCATGTATGCGTTGTGCGGCGTTAGCGCGAGTTATTGTGCGTTGTGCGCATTAGGTGTCGCGCTTTGCCTATCTTATTATACGCTCACGCTGCGCCTTATGTGCACTATAAGCTCACCTGCGCCTTGTGGCTAACATCCCTTTGTCACTGCTCTGCTGCGGCGCCTTTCTGCACCTGTGTGTTGTGCGCTCGCCTACACTCTGCGTCTTTGCCTTACGAGCCGTCGGCCGGGTTGCGACTAAGTCATTGCCCGACCATCGGCTTCCTTCCAAAGTCACATGGACCTTGAGAGCTGACCATGGGGCTATGTCTCATTCGGTCATGTTTGGGAGGGGCTAACAGTACCAACAAATATGCAATGCAATGTAATGTTATGGTAGCGTAGGACCATATGCGGAAATATGTTATGATGAATGCTACCATTATATTATGGTAGTACCAATACAAACCTATGAATGCAATAAAAACTATGAGGTTTTAAGGATGTGTTATTTTATTATAGTACCGGCTAATATACAATGCAATGTAATGTTATAGTAGTACCAATTTCACTTCAATGATGCTAACTCATTCTAACCAATGTTTTGACTCATTACAAGGAAAATGTATAATAAAAATGTAGTCTACATAAAAATTGAAAGCGGAGGGTTTTAATTATGGTAGTGTCGACATTATCCCTAGCGCGTTATGATGAGTGCTATTGCTGTATGTTATGGTCGTACCCATTTCAAAAAACAAGGAAGCTTGTCCAGTATGCTAGATTACACGACATTGACACACTAAAACATAAATCTTGTAAGGAAATTATATACCTTCCCATAGAAATCTCATGATAGGTGTTCCAATGAGGAAAATGTGTTCTCGTGAAGAATAAGAAGATGTTATGATTTTGGAAGAAAAATAAGAAGATATTAGGGTTTTGGAATTACCTTCCTTGCAAATGCTTCAAAGGGGTCGACGAGACCTATAATGGCGTTTGACCCAAAGAGAATGAAGAAGAAGAAGATGTGTTTCATAAGATGTTAGGGTTTTTTTGGATAAACTTACATGCAAATGGTTCAAGGAAAGCAATGAACTGGGAGGAAGAATAAGAAAATGTGGTTCAGTGAGTGTAGCTGGATGTTGTGAACAATCCAAGAAGAAAGAAGAAGAAAATGTTCAAGGTTTTTTCTTCAAAGAAGAAGAACAACGATCCAAGGGGGTAAGATTTACTTTTAAAGGGTTTTTTCTGTAATCATTACATTTTTACCTAATTCAAAATTATTTTTTCTAATAGTGTACCGAACCATGTAAAAGATAATTTTGTTTTCAATTTTACTAATATTTTGTGATGTAGACAAACACAAGTTTCCTTTAAAAATTTTCCTCTTTTAACTTCAAAAAAAATATTATTATTGCATTTTTAGATAAAATTAAGTTCATATAGAGTTAATAAACTTAATTATTTTTTATATAATTTTCAAATTCTGCAACATTTGTAAGAACATTTAATCTCTTCTATTATATATTAGGTGGAAGGAACAAGCCAATTATTAAGGATAAATTGCATATTAATGATAAGTTACTGGTTCAAATCCTAGTGGAAATAATTTATTATATTATAATAAAATGCTTAGTTATATAAAATAAAATAAAAACATGCATAACAACATAGTAAAGGGGTTCTCCTGAGAACAGTTTACTACCTTAAACCAAGGATGGCCAGCCGCCCAGCACTGAATACATGAATCAAGCCTGAACCACTAAGCTACCTCCATTGGATAGTTTTGGGATCGGACAATTGACATTTTTATATTAATTATATAATAATTAAATATGAAGAATATAGATTATATAAAAAAACTCAAACATTTGTTAATATGCATTTTATTTATTTAAATTCAAAAAAATTATAATTTAATATATTAAGTATATCTTCAAATCATCTATATTGTTATCTTCTTTTGTTTTTTGAAGAGAATATGTGAATGATTCAAACTTTATTAGTCGATAGATCCGATATATAAATAGTTAAAAATCGTAAATGATGAAACGTCTCCAGGGTTAATATCATGTAAATGGGTATGACCTACCAAATTTGATAATATATTATTAAAATATCTGCAAACGTTTAACTGACATCTTGACGGTGTAATTTGAAATGTAGGTCGAATCGTTTGCATGTCGAAAGCAGCCATATGAATAAAATCTTCCAATATGAGAGCAAGCCCCAGCGACGTCCGCGTGCATTGTGAACCGATGATAAACGAACACTATGAGCGATGGCCAATATGAAAACAAGATAAAATCTAAATCTTCGTATGGAAGAGCAGAGCACATTAAAAGCGAAAATGAAGAAAAGCGTACGGAGAGGTAATTTCAATAAAGAATGACAAAAAAATCATCATAACTCTTGGGGAAAATAGATTCTGAATAACAAAATTAGATAAAATAAGAGAAGAGGTAGCTAAATCATCTATATTGTTATCAATTTCATAGTATTGATGTTAAAAAATATTTATCATATGCTAACAAAATTTATATTTTTATTATTATAAAATATAATAAATTATATTACATATATATATATATATATATATATATATATAATATGATTTAATAATAGTTTTCAAATTTTAAAGTAGATAAATATTTTATATTGATTAGACTTATAAAATAATTTTAATATGTTTACTTTATTATTTTGAAATTATTTCATCTATTTTTATGAATTTTGAATAATTTTTAGTTTTATCGAAATATCACCTTATAATCTAAGTAACAATATTGATATAACTATATTGTATTTGAAAGAAAAAAAGAAGAATCAGTTATTTTTCCTCACAAAAAAAACCAAGTTTATTTTTAACATCTCGTAAAGCACAATATTTATAAAAACATTATAATACGATTTGCGAGCCGTGATTTCCCGTAATCACCTCTTGCTATCATAGAATTTTTTTGAAATTTATAATATTGTTGAATAAATCATTCCTTTAATTTAAATTTGGATTATATCAATATTTGAGAAATTTTGTTTGCTATTAAATATTTTCAGTTTGATTAAGTGAGGGTATTGGCTGCTAAATAGACTATAGATTTAAAAAAAAAAAGAGTAGAAAGGGATATATTTGACAAAGGAACAAAATATCGGTAATTACGGATATATCGATACTTTGATTTTATGAATATATTGGAAATATTGGTAAATGCTGCAGTGGATATTTTATGAAAATATCGGTAAAGCAAAATTAGCAAAATACTTTAAATTTCGTAGGAAATAGTTTATTGAATTATAAAAAAACGTAAATAAGCAAAATATCATAGCTTTGTTGAAAGGCGATATTAATTATAATTTATCGATAGAATTATATTCTGATAGTAATTTAATAAAATGAAAATTGATGTGGTTTCATTCATTGTTTGATGAAGGATCTTATCTTGATAAAGGCGATATTAAATGCAAGATTTTGAAATATTGAAATAAATTCTGAAATAATTTGAAAGTCAGTGGAGAACTTGGATGTGTATGGATGAGTTTGTAAAGAAATTGTATAATTTTAATGGTATTTATAGGATTTTTTGGAGTTAAAATAACGTTTGATTTTGATTTTGAAATATCGCGATATATATCAGATATATCTTTTCGTATTGCTCGATATTTATCGATATTTTAAAAAATTAAAACCAGCGCCCACGCGTGAATATACTGCCAGAATTATGATATTTCGTAAAAAATGATGGCGATTTTTAGATTTTAATTGATTGGCTCGGTTGGTAAAATCGTATACATCTTGATTTGATATCCGATATTTTGATGATAGGTCGGTTGATACCTTCGATTTTTTGTTCCTTGCCTTTGAGAGAATAAAATAAATAAAAAAAAATTTTATTTTATGTTTTTGTTGTTAAATTTTTTGTGATGAAAGTGAAAGCAACTAATGGTTTTGAAACGACAAAGACAGCTCCTTTTCAATAGGGGAGAAAGGATAATAGAGTGGGGTTGGTGCAGTGTACTCTGCCCGATCCTAAGGGGAAAGTTGTACCCTTTGGAAAAAACATACTCCATCTCCTCCACTTGAATGCTACCCTCCAATTTTTAGTTCAAATTTCCTCTTTCTCTCTCTCCTTTCAAATTATTTATTTCAATTAATTAATTAATAATATATGGAGATTTTTTTTTATTTTTTTTATTTATTCACTTGATAATACATACCCTTTTCCTAAATTTGTTTCGAACTTTGTATCCCTTCCTTCTTTATGCTCGTTTAAGCCTTTTACCATTTGAGTAATATCTTATTGACATATATGAAGATGTTATAAGAATTGTATTAATGGTGTTTTAATAAGATCTTAAAAAGGCTGTGAAAAAAAATATTAAGGATTTATATTAAATTGTAAGAAATTTTATAATTCTACAAAGAAAAGTTAAAGATTTGATGCAACTTATACTTGTTTTCTTTATATTTATTCATTTTGTATATCACATTGTAGTAATTTCTTCTTATAACTATTTGAGCCTTAAACCTCTTATTTCCATTCCATTCTTTTACCACAGTTCAAATTAGACTTTTATTTAACCATTTTCAAATTGAGGTCGTTGACCATAAAAATACTAAAAACTTTGATATATTATTGAATTATAATCATCTTCATCATTATTATTTTTGGAAGTATAAAAAGGTTAGTAAAATTCCCTTTGCTACAAGTCAAAACATACAAAGACGAGACACGAAATGAATCACATGTAGCAAGTAAACACCTCGTAATAATGACCAATAATAGCTTCAAAAACACTATCATATTCTCCCTTCTTTTCTAAAGTTGGTCTCCTTTCCCTAACATAATATGTTTTACATCCATAATTAAGCATACACTTATCACATAATCTACATGCAAATCAAAGGGGAAAAAAAATTAATGAAGGTAATAAATGAGGAGTGGATCTTAGCTTTTGGATTTAATTGAGGGGAAAGAATGATAGAAAAGTGAAAACACAAAAGGGGGTTTTTTGATCATGAAGTTGACTTAGGCCCTTAACGGCCATGATGAGGCGTGTGGTAGATTGAGGGGACAAAATCATAGAAATTGGTAGCTAAAAATGAACGGTTGTGATGGAAAGAATGATGGAGATATGGGTATATTTGGTTTTTATTTTTTAAAATTGTTCTTATTTTTTGGAATAATTTTTAGAAACACAAAAAACATCATTTTAATATTTTTTAAAAACTGTTATTATTTTTTTAATTTAATTTTTTTTATTTATTATATTTTTTAAAACAAAAAACTAGTAACCAAAAATGTTTTCATGTTCTTATTATCATAACAAAAAAAAAAAAAAAAGTAAACAAATAAACCCATAACCTGAACTTGTAAGTCTACCATAGCTTTCTTGGAATCCTTCTCACATACAGACAACCACCCACTATACAAAAATATGTGGGCTGTTTAGTAAATATCAAACCATTTCCCCTATTATTACAAATGTTTACTCACTAGCAAACATCACATTCAAATGTGCTAAAAGAGACCTCTCAATCATTTATCACCCATAAGCATGATTTTGTTAGAAAACCATAATCATTAAAAAAAATACATAATTGGAAAAAGGGTAGGCTCCTATAGTAAGTTTTTGTTTTTAAATATTTTGGTTAGTGCAAATTGGTAGGTTGATATTGACCAAAAGTCATTCATCGCCTATATGTGTAACACTTAGTCTAAATTTAGATTAGGTTAAGACTAGAATATCTGTCTTAAAAGTCATAAAATACAAAAACCTTAAATTTTTTTAACATTAGCTAGATTCAAATCGAATCAACTCTTACCCATAAACTTTAGACTTATGAAAAAGCTTAAAAATGAATTAAAATGTATGTCCTTCAAGCGTGACTACTTTTTCTTTTAAAAATAATAATACTAAATTGGATCGATATCACAAAGCGAGAATAACACCACTAATAAGTAAGATTTTGTTTGAAAACCAATAAATATTGAATAAATTTAAAAACAATTAACATATTTATTCTACTAATATAATTAATTGTTTTAGAGAGGAGGACAAGAGAATGGAGGAGGGAGGGGGAGTGTCCAATGTGGATGTAGAAAAGAAAAGAAAATAAAGGAAAAGGAAGAAGTGGGAGGGTTTGATAGATATAGATATATATATATAAATACAAAAAGTCAAGATTCTCATACTAGAAGGGAGATTTAGCAATGGGAATTGGGGACCCCCCATATTTACAAAATGTGGCACAACATTCTTTTGCTCGTATAATGAAGAATAATGGGATGTCCCCTAAACTTTTAGGGCCTGGACCTTGGATACCCTACAATCTACATTTCAAAGGGGGGATGGACACTTGCATGAAGGGTTGCTTTCTTTTTCTTTGTCAGTAGAAAACAAGTTGGAGGCTTAGAATATTGTTACATGCTATGGACTATGGAATGGAGTGAGTACCATTTACATTTATTTGCCCATTTTCACCTTATTTGTGAAGCACATGAGGGGGGGGTCTATCTGACTATCTCCAAAGCTTTTTTCTTTAATTACAAGATTGGAATTGGTTGGAGCGTATTCCATTTGCTTGTCACTTTCTTTACTTACTTTCTATGTACCCAATTACTACTACCATCATCTCAAACATTGGAATAGAAAATAAGCGTGACAAAAGAAAATTATTAAAAAAAGAATGAAAATATAAACCAAAATTTATTTGTATTACCAATAAAATCTAATTGTTGTCTATTTATGTTTATATCTTATGTCTTCTATACATGCAAATTGCAAAAGTGAATTGTTTTAATTAGATAGATGACAATATTATAGGATTTTCTGGTAATATACCCTATTAGTGTTTTTTTAAATGTACATTACTAGTGTTAGAGTTTGATGAGTTGGTTTCATTTACTAATGAAAGGTTGATGAGTGCAATCTATCTGATAAAACTTTAATTGTGAAATATTTGTAAGACTCTAAATAACAATAGAGGGATCCGCTGAAATTTATGTACTGTATGCCACTTTACACTTATGATATAATGAATTTTGTTGTTTTTTATTGGTAATGTTTTCTTGTCAAACAAACCAAATGGAATTTATTATGGATTTTCAAATATATAAATGACGATCAAATATTCAAATTATAAAGAGAGATCTTGAAATCTATTGCCAGATCAAGCTCCAAATGTCATAATAATTTAAGCTTATAAGACTTGAATTTAATGTGAATATTATGTATTTAAAAAATATATGTAATGGGGTTAAAAAACACACACAACAATTCTAGTTATCATGATTTTTTAAGTTTGTAGTTGTTAAAATTGCCTCAAATTCCTAATTTGTGATAATTATTTTTATAAAAAATATTTTATAGGTAATATTAGGTTTGCTTATATAAAAAAGAAATATTTTAAGAATGGATCTTATAAGCATTGTAGGTCACAAGGGAAAAAATTTATGAAAAATTGACTTGTAAAAACTATTCGGTGTATGCAAGGTTGTAAGGGCTTTAATGGTATGAAGTTTTAAGAGATATTTTTTTGGTATTATGTGTATCCTAGGGTCTTATAATTTTATAATTTTTCGCTAGTCGTCATGATGCGTTGATCTCCCGTCTTATCTGTGGTTCCTTATATTAAGACGATTTATCAGATCATTTAAAACCTGTTTCCACCTTTTTATGTGTTGTTAAATCCATGTACCTTTACATTGAAAACTACGATTCGTAAAGTACTCTAATTTATGTTTTACGGTTTTACGATTTTGCTAGTCGTAATTTTTTTCGTAAATTATGTATTTCTATATATATATATATATATATATATATATATATATATATATATATATATATATATTTTTATTAACAACCCTCGTTATTTCATAACATTTAATCTGAACTTGAAAAGTAGAGTCTAAAAAAAAATGTGGCCTCGGAAAGTAAGTAGTTACAAAAATCTTGGCATATGGAATCCTATGCTCATTGAATTTGTGTACTTTGTTCACTTACAAAGCAAGCAAACAGCAAGGAAAAGGAATAATTCATGGGAGTCAAATGAATCCAAACATTAAAAAAAAAAAAGAAAAAAAAGAAAGAGCAATAATGAAAAATGAGATCCTTAAGGTTTGCAGGAATTATGATTCCAATCTTGGGGTTTCCTCGGAAACAGGTTTCCCAGAAAGGACAAAAGTCTTCCCATTAGGCTATGCTCCCTAGTCTCTCCCAACAGTGAAAAACAATGACTTTTTGACTGCAATTCCAAAATTAACTTCTTCCTCCATTTTTGTCTCCAAAATCTAAGATGGAGATTTGGGAAATCTTTGTAAATATTGTTTTAGTTTGCGATGTTGTCAAACACTTTGGCAAGAATGATTGGAATGAATTTGACTAAGGTTAGACTCATCAAATAAATCAAATCCCGACAAATATATATATATATATATACATTTACAAATTTATGAATTAAGAGTGATTATCAAATGGGTCCACCCTTTCCTTTTTTTTTCTTTCTTCCAAATGATGAAACATGTCTCACTTGCTAACCATATCCCCCATTTAGTCAAAGACCAAGATCACTCTCTTATTATTGCTTGTTTTTTTTTTTTTTTTTATAAATAAAAAATTATCCCTTTATTAGTTTGAGATTTTTTTTTTTATATTAATTCACTTTATAAAATTATTTTATGAAGAAAACTTTAACCGAATCCTTCCTTTATTTCCTTATGCCCTACCCAATGATATTTTATTCTTATAAGAATTCAAAAGTAAAACGATTAATAGATTGCTTTTATTTGAAACGAAAAATAAAATGTTTTAATAGTATTTATTTTCCGATATTTTACTTGAGTATTGTAAACTTTTTAATTGAATAAAAGAAATGTAATTGAAGCGAGCTTATCATCATTAGTTACTTAAGATTGATTTAGTTAAAGATGCTTTGAAATACATTTAGAAATATAATACTTTATTAATTTTTACTCTTTTATAAAAATGTTTTTTTTATTATTTTCTTATAGAAATAACATTTTCTTTTAAAAGATACATGTAAATACATTAAATGACAAAATATATTTTCATCCAAAATGAATTATTTTCTAATAAAAAAACATAAAGGGGTTAGAGTTTGAGGTATGCATGGTTTATTCGGTTAGGTTTTTAATATAAAAATATAACCGAAACACTTAGTTTGTAAAATAATAATGATAAAATATGTTTTATTCGATTTATAGATAAAAATCAAATAAAAAATTAAAATTAAACTTTAATATTTTTTAAATTAATATAAAATATAAAAAATATAAAATAATAATATATTTAATATTATCAAAAAAAATCACCTGGATCTCATAAACTTTCTCCTGATTTACTATTGGTACAATTTTTTATTTTCTCTATACTTAAATCTCTTTATTGATAAAAAAAAATTAAAAAAAAATTACTTTTAAAGATTTATCATGAACACTAACAACTTAAAACAAAGTATAGAAATTTTTATTAAGAGTTTTTCAAATTAACATAGAAGTTTAAGACAAACTCATAACTCAATAAAATTTTGAGAGTTCAAAAATATATAATAAATTTTTAAAAAAGAACGTTCTTTCGGTTCTTTTTTTGTTCTTTCGGTTCTTTTTTTATATTTTGAAATTAAAACTGACAACCGACTTTAAATTTTTAAAACCAAAATTTAAAAAATAATTTAATATTTCAAAATTGGATCGACTCAATTTAGTTTGATCGATTTTTTTAGTTTAATCAGTTTTATGCACATCTAGTTAGATTTATAAATTTTGTATTATTCGTTTTTAAATAAATATTTTTTTATCCATTCAAAAAAATAAATATTTTTTTAGAACCATTGTTTTTAATAAGTTATTCTCATTTAAATAAACATTATAATTTTGTTTAACTTCTATTTACTTTGCATTTTATTATGTTCCTATAAATATTAAAGTTTGGGATTTCCTGTAGTAACCTTAACCTACCATTTTATCACTTAAGATAGACCTCATTATTTGTCCAAATGTCTAGATTAGTTAGTAAAAGTTTGTTAAAGTTTAAAAATACAAAATATT